>BGPR01000957.1:138438-245462 GCA_013235015.1 Araneus ventricosus
CAGCTTGTTTATTTCATATTTGGGTTTACACAATCATAAACCCAACACGCCTCTGTCATCTATAGCCCGTGGCGCACCACATGTGCCACGCCGCTGATTTTGGATAGTGCCATATTGCCATGCATGGTATACTTTTACCACGGCGGCACGAGAACAGTTCACAAAATTAGCCGTTTCCAAAATGCTTCCACCCTTGGCCCGAAAGCCAATAATCATGCCCTTTTGGACGTTGGATAAATCGCCACATTTCTGCATTACGCCAACGATTGAAATGCTTTCCGATGCCCTAGGATATCCTTTAAACTGCTCCACTGCAGTGTGCTGCCACCTGCCTTCTGTGATTGGTTATTTCACATTGACGTCGAAAGTAGGTGGTGGTCACATTAATGTGACTGGACTGTGTATATATACAGAGAGAGAGAAATTTTCGAATAAGGTACTTTTTTCTTTGGATAATTCTTAAAAATTGCTTTATCAAAAACGACAAATTAGGTCTTATTTAAATACGTTTTGAACTCCCACTCCCAAACATGATACCCCTTTAGTTCCAATTTTCCTTGGAACAGTGGTCGACCTCTTGAAAAAGGTTTCGGCATCTCATATACTAGACGCCTTCCGCGACCAACTTGTCCGTAAGGAATATAAATTCAATTGAATTTCTTATGCATAATTTGTTATCCATGGTTCCCTTAACAAAGTAATTTTAAACTTCAAGCTGTGATAGATACTTAAGCCGTGTTCTTTTAGTAGCTTTGCATTTGTCCTGTTCATTGTCTTCGTAAATGCCAATAACAGAGTCACGTAACTGCACGTATCTTTTAACATCTAATTGCACGTCGTCAGCCCCAAATGCACTTTCTTATTCCGTACACAAAATACGCATTTCATTTCCATATGAAAATGGCATGGCACACCTTACGTCTTTCAGCATGTTAGCTGGATTAAAACATGCTAATAAAAATAATTAAAATATAGAAACCAGAATCATTCATCTTACTGGATATATTTCCAATTATAATTACTACCTTAGAGGACTTCGTTTACAGATTTCACCGAAAAATTGACAAAACCAAAAAACAAAGCAAAATCTATTAGGATATAGATTTTGATTCTTAGCTTTCAAGAATGGATGAGAAACATGCAATTATCAAATTGCAATTATGAAAAGTATTGTTGTAAATTATGCCAAATATCTTTTTAATAAATTTATTAAAATTAGAGAAAAACTGTACGACAATTTAATTGATATCATTAAAAAGATAAATTTCTGAATTTTCAGATGATGTAAAAATCATTTTTAAGCTATAATATTTTCGGAATATATCAAGGAAAAACGCCGAAATTTTGATTAATTTTTCATTAATTAAAATTTTTTAAAAATAGCTCCGAGATGCACATTCCAGCTTTCCAAAGTATGCATGAGTCAAATTTTGTAGCTCAAGGTTCATCTCGTAGAGCCGTAGCCGTCGATAGAGCGCCAACATACAAAAACATATTTTGTTATAAGTAGAGACTAGCAAAACTCGTTGTGCTTCACACTGGCTCGCAAGCACTACTTTTTTTCAGTCTTAAATCCTGCAAATACATTAGTGGATCAGGATATAAAACGAAGTCTAAAAGGTTTCAGAACCATAAATATAGTATGATGTTGCTCTAAATATAGTTTCCATCCCCTTCAATAGGCACTCTGCACTTTCTTGAAGAGCCGTATACATTGATCAAACATACTATTTTAAGGTTGCACAATGAACGTGAAACATTCTGATTGGTTAGCTATGTTTGCAAAGTGACAAGATGAATTGGCGAAATCGGTCCAGCTATTGAAACCAGGGACTCAGTCACGGTTTTTCCCCATAGAGAATGTATAGTGAAGTAGTGTTGCGATTTCTATCGAAAATGAAAAATAGAGATGGGGAGGCAACTATTGAAGATGTATCTAGGGGTATTGAGCTTTCATATAAAATAAAAAAATTGGTGAAATCGGTCCAGTAGTTGCGGGGACTCTCTTTTTAATTTTCCCCATAGAGAATGTGTTGTGAAGTAGTGCATTTCCGATTTCTCTCGCAAATGGAGGGTGATAGGGTATAGGCGATCTTTGATGACAGATTCATAAGCTTTTGTCTGAAATAAAAATTGTCGAAATTGGTCCAATGATTGGGGCTGGGGCACTGGTCCTCTGATTTTGCAAATAATTTTAAATATGTAGATATGCACTTACAGGTTTAAAAATAAGTTAATAATTATTTTCACCTGTTTCGGCTATGATTTTATTTTGGTATGAGATTTAGATAATATCTGATTTTTTTTTTCAATATCAGTGTAGTACACTTCATTTGCTACAAGATTTAAAATCTTAATTCTTCATTTCCTGTTATTGCTTGTCATTCCATCAGACAATTCTAACTACAATGCCATTATACAAATAGTTAATTATACCAAATAATTATTATAATTCAAATCACTAATTAATACTTAATGACCTTTAGTTAAATATAAAATTAGTAATTCTGTGTTAGTTTGAAGTTACTTGAATTACAGAAATTTTGACTGCGCCCCGTCGGAAAATTTGGTCCCACAGGACGTTTGGGTTTTTTTTACCTCTCTCCCCAGGCAGAATCAGAGGTTGCTGAAGGAAGGATGACAATCTTTTAACATCGGGACAGATTCTTTCTTAAAGAATGCTGGAGTGAAGCCAGGGACTGAGGAACGATGGGAGCGTGAGAGACCTGTTATTTGCTAGACCACCTCCATATTTTTGGCAAGCAGCCACTGCAATCACGGACAAGCCACCGGGATCTCTCTCCAGACGCTTGACCAACTAGACGAAATTTCCGGGCACTCTAGGCCTAACAGACGAACGAAATCCTGACCAGATGTAAGATGCCAAGAGATGATGAGCCGTGACGGGGTCAGCCGACCCGAAAGATAAGTCTTTTGTTGTATGTTTTCTTTTCTTTATCTGAAGTCAAGATAGAATGAAAAAAAAAAAAAAAAAATTAGCGCATGAGCTATTCCTTTTTCTTATTTGGACTCTAAGAGCTCCAAGAATGATGTAGCTACAAGAAACATTGAACTAATGGGAAATATTCTCGAGGGTGGGGAGTAAAAGGTTAACGTTTAAATCATTTTTTTTTTTTTTTTGAGAGAGAATGAAGGAAAGTTTGTAGGTGTTATGTTTTGAAAATCTTGATATTAGCAAAAATATGTAATCCAGAATTTTAGTATGATGACATGTGTTTAACTTGTTTTTTTTTTTTTTTTATGTTTAATGCGTGGACAGTTCAATCTGGGGCGTGAGACGTGCAATGCAGATTTATGATATGAATGACGGTGCAGTAACTTGTTAATGTAAGCCACTGATTAAGATAAGAAATAAGAGAAAGGGGTAATGATAAGATAATGAAATAAATTAGGGAATGGACACAAAGGGGAGGAAGGCGCCTCACGTCTCGGTTGAATCATGCTTTTATTTTATACTGTGTCAATTGTTTTGCGGTATGGGCGCCCACTGTCTTCTTGTTTAATCGGAAGTTTGAAAATTTCTTAAAATGTGTAAAAACTAACTAGATTAATTATTTCGTAATAGTGTGCAATAATTTTGAAGTTAGATAATTTCTTAAAGTGGTGTAAAAACATACTAGATAAATTATTTCGTATAGTGTGCAATAATTTTGAAGTTCAACAATTTTCATAAAAGTGTGCAGTAGCTTACTTGTTTAACGATTTCTTTATTTGTTTAATAAATTCATATTTTTATTTACAAATGCTGATTCTGTTGTTAATTCACAAGTGTGTCACATCCTAACAAATCTGAGCTTTTAGGTAAAATTAAGATCCTTTGGGTTATTGCTTAAAAATATACAACGCAACCTACCAACTTATATTAGGTGATAATCTCTTGGCAAATTGATTTCCTTTAATTTAATATTTTGGCTGAAAGAACATTTTAGTTAAATTGTTTGGAATTCCTTAATTTTATATGATTGGTGTTAAGTATGATATTTTCTGTGTAATTGCAGTCATTCTTCAGAATCTTGTAATGTGTAAAAGTTAAAAGGTAACATCACAACAATTATTTGGAATTTAAAATTTATCGTTTGCAATTAGTATAATTTCAATAAATTTATGAAAATGATTATATATGAGCTAAATAAAAATTTATAATCTAAAATTATAATTAAATTGTAATCATGAATTTCTTCTGTAATTTTAAAAAATTATATTGGAATTAAAAATTTATCATTATTGTTGGACGAAACTTCAATTTCTGTTCTTCACAATTGCATAATGTTCGATTTATCTGCTTTTGGTGAAGAAGAGGATTTGAACCTCGGTTCTTAATTCGTTATGACGTCATTCCAAAGATGGGGATGTTTAGTTATTTCATAAGTATATAAAGCAGATTTGGAGTGATGCCTTATGATGAATTATCATGATGATTATGTATGTATTATTACATGTTTTCTTTATGAACTCCAGTTGAGTTCATTTATCAGATTTAAATGCTTTTAATAAAAGTAGTCTTCTCAAAATTGTGGCTCCTTGTTATATCATCGTAAGAACCGCTGCCACACTCTGTGCCACCATCAAATGGTTATAGACCACATAGAAATGCCCTTACATTGACTCTTATTGTAGTCAAGGAGTCTGTAGTAGGAAGGTCTGTCTGAACCGCCAGCTAAACTTTTCTTAAGATGGAGTCTATGAATTTTTGATCAAGCCTCTTGATAGCACAAATTATGCTACCTGGTGCTCCGATATTAAAGTTTTATTGCTGGAAGAGACTGCTGGAATATTGTTGCGGAAAGAGAGGCAGCTCCTGTTGTTAAAGAAGGAGATGAGATCAACACAAGGAAGCTTAAAGAATTCAACTTTCGGTTTAACAGAGCCTATACTACAATATATATGAATGTAAGTCCCCAATACTAAACTATCATCGAAGGATTAATAAATGAGGCTGAAGCATGGAAGAAGTTGAAAAGTCACTTCCACTCAGACTCCAGAGTTAGGGTAATGGCTCTTAAGCATGATTTTTCTCGACTGTAATTGAACCAGATGAAAGTTTGGACTTTACGCAAGTAAACTTTCCCGAATAATAGACAAATGGATAGCTGGCTATCCAGTTGAGGACTTGGACCAAGGAGGGTTTTTTTCCCCCTTACAATTAATTCAGAGTGCCGAAGTGAATTTCCCTTATCTTTTAAAGATAAAGTATTTTGAGGTCTCTCTTCCTTTTGCGTACTTTTCTGTTAGCGGGTCATTATTTGTTTCAATCCAATTTTAATGATTAGTTTTGATTTAAGTGTTGGTAAACAATATGGGTAGGAGATATCGATGACAAGCTAAAAGCCTGTCTGAGATGGGCACAAATCTTCTAGCATATAATACTTTCCAAGATATCATCAAAAGTTCCTAAAATTCATTTAACATTGGAAACGCCATTTTTCAAACTCCTATAACTCTCGAAATTTTAATCAAAACTCTTTAAAAAATTTTTTGGGTGCTAATTTCATGACTGGGAGTCTATTCAGAAAAAAAAGGCCTAATGGGAAAATTTTGAGATAGCTGTTAATTAACTCAATTAATCAGTTTGTATATACAAATAAGCCCGTCTCCATGAGACATTTCCATCGAGACCAGTTTTGTGGAGATCCGACCATAATTCTCCGAGTTACAGTGACTGTCCCATCTATTTAGCTGCACATTGCACAAAACAACTCTTAAGTTGTTCAAATTTAAAAGTAATTTAAAAATAGTTAAAATTTTACTACTAATTAGTTATCTATATATTTAAAAAAATATGGTAAAACCTTCAGACAGTTTGCCAGCCCCAACCACTTGACATATTTCGATAATTTTTATTTCATATGAAAGCTTATGACATCTAGATATGTCATCAAGGGTCATCTGCCCCCCACGACCCCGCATTTTCGAATGAAATAAAAAAAAAAACATTTCTCCACCATACATTCTCTATGGGGGAAAAACTTTACACAATTTGCCAGCAACAACCATCCGATGGATTTCGACAATTTTTATTTCATATGAAAGCTTGTGATGTCTAGCTATGTCATCAAGGGTCGCCTGCCCACCACCACCTCCATTTTCAAACGAAATTGGAAAAACATATAGAGAATGCACAGTGGAGAAATGTTTTTTCGATTTCGTTCGGAAAGGGGTGGTGGTAGTGGGGGCAGACATCCCCTGATGACATATCTAGACATCACAAGATTTCATATGAAATAAAAATTATCGAAATCTGTTAAGTGGTTGGGGCTGGCGAACTGACGGAAGGTTTTACCATATTATTTTAAATATATAGATCCCAACAATTCCATCAAAATGGTGTGTCAAAAATATTGTAAAATACCTATTGTAGGTGATGGAAACTGTTTATTTAGGGCAATATCATTCTGTATTTATGGATCTGAAGACTTTCATGCCGAAATTTGTGAGGAAGTTATACAAAACATTACAACTAGATGAGGTTTATTGAAAGATTTTACAATTTTAAAGGAATCTGTTGTCTACAAAGAATATGAAATCTACTATGGTTTTATGGTCTGTTCCACTAATCTTCATGCAGTATTTAAATCTGAGAAAAATAGTGGCTGAGAGACTCAAAGCAGCGAGGTGGCAGGGGCAGTGCTGAGCAAAGTGGGTGCTGGCCGCGAACCCACCCGGAGGGTGGCAAGAGTAGCTAGTTTTAAATTAAAACTAAAAAATTAATTTGAAAACTAACTGGATCATAAAACCCATTATTTATGGAAGAAAATATATATCTGAATATTCAAACCAAATGCCATTATAATCTAACTAAAATCCTGGAAAATCTCCGATTTAAACATATTAAAAATTACACATACACAGAATAACATGACACAGGCTTGGAACAAAAAAAGCTGAACTTCATAAATAGTGAATGGTGTCAAACATAAATACCGAAAAGTAAAATAAGGGTAATTAATCTAACAATAAAATAAATAAATTTATACAAAAAGTGCCTAAGATATTAAAAATATTGTAGAATTATTATATAATAAAAAATTAAGAAAGATAAAATCCGATGCCGAAAAAGCGGAAATCCGCGTTTCCGCGGAAATGTGTCATGTCTGCGAAACAAATACATATGTTACCATAATTTCTGAAAATATCAAAAATCATTGCATACAGAAACAGTAAAAGAAATTCCAAAATATAACTTCACAAATTACCTCCTTTACAGTATCAAAAACTGGTAAACCCAGATGGTTGGAACCTCCTTTACCAGGAGATACTCCACCAACTATTTTACTTCCATATTCTATTGCTTGCTTGCTATGGAATGTGCCCTAAAAAAAAAGAAAAATTAAGCACCATCTACTAAGGGGTAGAGACCTTTTACAGAATAGCCCCAAAGAAAAATCTATTACCTTATAAAAACACTTTGTAACCCGGTTCTTTTTCAGCTATTTTGGTCTTCATTGAATAAATTATAAACTTCAGTTAAAATTTACAATAAAAAGTAAAGATTATTTAAAATAAATAGAAATTTATAAAAAGACGAGGGAAACAAAAGTAAATATATAAAAATATTCAAATTCTTATACATTTAACTATCATTAAAAAAAAACAACAACACTGTATAATATCCAGGTTCATCATAATTTTAAAGTTAAATAATTTAACAGTAGTTAAAGATGGGATAGATGCAATATGATAATCCCATTACAGTTAATAAAATAAGTGTAAAGTTAAAATAATTAAGGTATAAATGATTGTCATGCCATGAATAATTCAGTTCCAGTTAGAAGTGGGAGACAGAGGACCACCAAATTTAAGTGTCCCCAAAAGACCCTTTCCCCTCGAATTCATATTCTAGATTTAAAAAAGAAACACTGGTACAAGTTAGAGAACTTCTTTCAAAGAAAAGGATTTTATCATTCAGATTTAAAATTCTTTATAATTTAATTTTTAATATTCAGTTTTTTTTTAAAAAATTTATTGTGAAATTGTTAATAGTTCAAGAACCTCAAGGATCGCAGGCGGCCCGAGGTAATTTTACCAACAATTTGGCGCCCCCCAACATACATAACTAACGTATTTTTTAAAATTCTATTGTGTCTGTATTCTAAATGCCACACAAACTTTTACATAGAAATGTGCAAGTTTTAACTGCAAATATGACTTAATGATATTATGGTGAGAATATTTTAACTTCATATATATTTAACATTATATAGGTCTTATTGAAACTAAAATAAGATATTCAGCAAATTTATCTTAAAAATAGTTTATTTTATTTTAAAACAGTATTATAAGTTCTGTTCAAAAATCAACTTTTTATTTTTATACGTAAAATTTCTTCTCAATTTCAATGTTCTACAAAAGGTCTTGTTCAATTGTCATGGTTGTTAAGCCAACTAGTCGCTCTTGGGACATGATCAGATATGTTTTGATAAGTTTCAATTTAGAAAACTTCTCTCGCCAGCAGCTACAGTTACTAGGAAAGTCAGAAAAATACTAAAAGCCACTGGAAAAATTCGGAAAATTTGCAGCAATCCTGTTCATATTGAAGCAAGTTAGAATCTTCAGCAACCAGTCATTTCGTCTGGGAGTAGAATTAACATAACTAATGTTTCTTGGTGAAGTTGGAAACCATCTACATCATCATAATTATAGTCACTCAAGACCAAATGAAGGTCTTTGAACATGCCTAAAATTTTATCATGTTTCGATTTCTTGATGTTAGACAAAAACCAAATGTTTTATAAATAGCTTTTAGTTTTTCGAAGCATTCCTGCAAAGACTTGATTGTGACGTCCAGAATAATATATATATAAAATTAAAAAAAAATAGAAGTAAAATAGAAACCTTGCTTAAATCTTCTTTAGAGGAGCTTTGTCTAGAACTTCATAATCATATTGCTTCTATTTTTTTTTCAGTGGTCGAACTTCTTGAAATTCTGCTTCAATCTCAAAACTGTTACAGAGGTCAAGTGCATCAACCAGAACCTGTTGAAACCCCTTATCTGCTCTCATTTCTACTATAGCTTGTCTTGTTTTGTCAGTCATTTCTACAGTATTCGATACATCTACATTTTCACTCTGTAACATCTTATTTAAGACATAGACCATGAAGAGATCTGAGTGTCGAATGACAAGACTAGCAACAAACTTAAAACTTTTAACCATCTGTGTTAAACTCAATACGAGTTTTTAAGTTAATTCACTTGTTCTTTAATTTAGCTATATGTCCAGCAGAGTGATCGCGTTAGATTTAAGGGCTTGCTCGTTATACTGGGTATATGTTTTTTCAAGACTGTCCAATGATGAGTTAGGATCCAAAAAAGTTGTAAATTTGCTATAAAATACTCGGGAATTCCAGAGTCCAGACAGGCTTGTGGATCTTCACTAAGAACTAAGTTTAGGGAATAGGTAGTACATAAAACACCCGAGGGTTGATGTTCAAGATTCAATTTGGACATCTTGATTTTCTCCTTTCATATTGTCCTGATAATCATAGCTTTGTCTAAGCATATTTTTAGTGGATTTTTCAACTCTTCCAGCTGTACTAAAAGTCTCTTTGTTAAAGCATCACCGATTGAATGTTTGGTAGGAATGTATCCCAAAAAGTGTTTTTTCATGCAAGGTTCTTCACCTGGTAATGCACCATACAAATCTTAAAACAAATGTCATCATCCCAACATTACTTCATTGCTATGTGCAATCTAAAATCATGGAATAATATGCCCACTTTGAAAATTCTTTAAAAATTTATTCCTCGATTTTGCATCCAAGTAGCTCTATAATTTCATTTTTAATAATTTTTCTTGATAATGAAAATGTGAGTCATTACGCGTTGCTCTTCTCAAATGGGCAGTACCAACAATAGAAAATTTTCCAATGAATGCAAGTAGCTTTAAAAAGTTTCCTTTTTTTTTTGCCATACTGTGCATCTTTCTTTCCTCTTTTTCTTTTGCGAAGTGAGACACTCAAAAACATATGCTAAACGTTTGAACACTTTTTCCCAATGTCCAACCTTCATTTTGGTTTTTTTCTGATTTTCAGATTTTATACTTCTTCCTAATCTTATTCTTTTACTGAACTCCACGCAAAGCTGGTAAACTTTTATATGATTTGGAGATTTCTCATGTGCTGATAAACTGTTCATATATGCGTTTTCAATCATAAAATCCTGATGCTGATGCTAAGGCATTTGTACAAAATCGAAAAGGCGGTGGCAGAGACAAAAAATTGCATTGACATGGAACTTCTTGATTCAAACAGTAACTTACTATGTTGCCATTCTAGAAATTTTTTGAAGTTGAAAATCTGTCTTCAACTTATGTTGACAGACCTTTTCTAAATTTAACATTTTATTATTTTGATGAATTACCTTATCCTGTTTTTTTGTTTTG
Organism: Araneus ventricosus; assembly: GCA_013235015.1. Taxonomy (NCBI): domain Eukaryota; kingdom Metazoa; phylum Arthropoda; class Arachnida; order Araneae; family Araneidae; genus Araneus; species Araneus ventricosus. The sequence continues at coordinate 148,838 of BGPR01000957.1, forward strand.
TTTTGCTGCTATATTTCTCATTCTATAAAAGGAAGCTAATGTTCTCTTTTCTAAGTTATTTTAGTGAAATAACCCAATACTTATTCTTTTATAGGTATCACAATTTCAAAATTTGATGAAAATGAATGTTTTTATTGAACTATGAAAAAGTGTAGAGTATTTTTATTTGGGTTTGCGATTATAAGTGTATGCGATTCTCTAGCATGCCCGAAAAAATGATACTAGTTCTGTTTTGGAGGTTGAAAGTTTTCAAACAATTTTCAGAGCTATAAATAATGGTCATTCTTAACACAACAGTTGTCCACGAGACGCCAAGAAGCTTCAGAAAATGTAATTAACATCCCGATAAAATGCTTTACAATACTGCAGCGATATTTCTTCAATATTGTGCAGCATCCAAAATATCTAACAACATTGTGGAGATACTGTATGATATCTTGCGCTAATAGGGATACTTTCCCACACGACTACATTTGGTGAATAAGTGTGTGTGGGGGGCAGTGATGAATTTTGATAATATGAGGTCATATGCGCCAAGCTGTTTATAGAACCCTATCCCTACCTAATGTCGTAAATTAACCACCAGCTTAGAACTGTGATGTATGGCAACTAGATTTTAAGGAGCCCCCACAAAGTCTTGAGGCACGAAGCGAGCACCTCTAGCACCTGTGCAAAAAACTGTCAGTGGTGGTGAGCGTTTAGTACGTCTCATATGTCTTGATGGTATTATTCAGAATAAGGGAAGAGACCACTAATTCTAAAGGGAAATTATTTGCCATTTTTTCAGAGCTCTCCTGTCTATTAAGTAATTTTTTTTCTTCTCCATGCTCCTGCTTTGGCGCCACCTAGGATTTTGGCACCACGGGCAGTTGCCCGGCCCTCGGGCTGCCTCTATTAAGGATACACAATATGAAATTTCTAAATTACAGGCAGATAATTTGTTCATTCCAATAAATATTTACCAAAACCAATTTAATAAAAATAGAAATCTTTAAAACGCCCCACTTTCTTAAAAGTGAGCAGCAATCAAAGAAGCAGTTTTTTTTTTTTAGATAATAGAAGTCTGCAGAATTATTTTCTGACAATTTTCAAGCTTTTTATAATAATTTACATCCAAAAGAAACTTTAGTATAAAAATACACTCTGCTTCTCTCCACATCTCAATTTCAGAAAGAAGAAAAACTGTTAAAATATGATAGAAGCAAATCAAATTAGTCTTTTCCTCTAACCAATACCTATTTTATTTAATTAGATTAAGAAAAGTCCATTAGATTAAGAATTGTCCATTTGATTGCATTTTTCTAAAAACTCTCTACCCAATTACTTTGATCTCATAGCTTTCAGGTTAGAAAAATTAGCCTTTAAAGTGAATGAACTAAACTTTCTTATATTTAAACATATCTAGGAAATTTTAAGAATACTTTATCCAGAGTATTTAAGAAAATATGCATATAAATACAAATTATCTATTTGAACTGAACATGAAAAACAGAAAACACTGGTTAGCCATTCTGATGGCTAAATGGATCCTGGGAAAATGTAAGGTAGAGTTCTACAAAAGTTCAAAGTTTCAACTACATAAGAAATGGGAAAATCGCAGTCAATAAGTGAATAGAAGTTACTTTATAACTTTACAAAACTGCTAATAGTTATAAAAAATGAGATGTAAAAACATTTTTCCAAAAGAAAAATAAGACCATATATTTAAAAGTTGTTCTTTCGCTTCTGAATAACAAATTTATGCGATGAAATTCACAGCTAGGGTTGGGTGATACTGTATCAACTTGATATTTTGTATCAGGTATGCAAAAGTATCAGGTACTCGGTATCACTTCTTGGACTCGATTGATAACGACCTTGTTTATTTTTGGTCCGGTGATACTGTATGAACTTGATACACAATATCAGATTGAAACAGTTCCTCGTTGGGAATGCTTCACGTTTTCGGTAGAGTTAATGATGATATGTGCAGATGGCCTTGGTTTTGAGGTTCTAGATGAGTGGGGGAAAGAGGAAAGGAAAAAATTTGTTGTTATAGGCAGAGTGTATTGAAAAGCGAGGATTTCTAAGCGGTGTCACCCAGATCTATTATTTCTGCCTTGGTGATGCTATTAGGCTTGCTTTAGAAAATAATTTCTAAAGCATTTTTTGCCTTTCCTTGCAATGTTTTTAAAATATACCAGATAGATGGGACTTTCTACGAATAAACAATATATTTTGCTTTCAACATTTTTTTTATTTGAAGCAAATAAGTAACTCATACAGAATTATTGCTGGCAAAATGAATTGAACATAAAAATTAAGCATGAATATTTTCAGAATATAATGATTTAAAAAAATCTACTTAAAGAAAAAATATTAATATTTTTAAATCTAAATATAACTATATGATGAAATACTTAAAAACAAAAGTGATGAAAGTTACACTCTTGTTATCATAATTTTATGCTTTATGAAAGTCCTTTCTTTTTAATAACGTTTTAAAAAACAAAATACAAAATTAACCACCAAAGCCATACATAACAAGCAATTTGGGTAGAGATAGAAATGCTAGTCTTTAAAGCTAATATCTATTAGTATATTTAGTTTCAATTCGCCCAATTTGGAATAAAAAACACAAAATTTCTTTTATAGTAAGGAAGGTTTATTAACAAAACAACAACTTTGAGAACATATGGGTACAACTACGAAAAAGTAAAGAGAGAGATATCAAAAGAAAAAATCAATATTTATAGTTTTAAAAAAACTATATATATATATATTTAACTTTATCAGAGGATTGTCGTCATTGCAATTTGCAACACATGGAGACTCATTAGCCATAGGACGTATGGCATATGAACAAACGTCCAGGTGGGCATTGTAAAACAGTTGGATGCTTTCTTTGCAAATATTTTTTTAAAGTTGGTTTCTGATGGCTTGTGAAAAGGCCACGGTTGCCTAGTGGTAAGGTCTCAACTTCGGGGTAGGAGGGTTCCAGGTTCAAAACCCGATCCACTAAAGAACCGTCGTGTATGGGGCCTGTTGCACGCAAAATCATACATAGGGGGTCAAATAAATATAATGTTTCTCTCTGATTTAAAACATGAATGGTTAAAATTGAACAGTTGGTTGAATTTTAATTAATATTTTTCTGAAGTGTTAAAAAAATTTCACTTCAAAATTCCCTTAATGATTTTTCATAATTAATGTCGAGTGACGTATTTTCCCAACATGCATTTCGTCGAAACCACGTGACGTCATAACCCTTGTGCTTCGCAGGGTTGCGGTGGCCTAGTGGTAAGGTGTCGGCCTCGGACTCGAGGGCTCCAGTTTCGAAACCCGATTCCACTGAAGATCCGCCATGTATGGGGCCTGTTGCACGCTAACTCATACGTAGTGGCCAAACGTCCTCCCATTGGTGTGGTGCAGAAGTTTGAAGAGGGGGTGCCAGCTCAGGTGTCATCCTCGTCATCTGACTGAGGTTCAAAATTACGAGGTCCGTCCCAATATAGCCCTCGTGTTGCTTCAAAACGGGATGTTAATACAACTAAACTATTATGACTTGTAAATAAAATTATTGAGGCAAATACTACACACTGTAAGACCAACGTTTAAAGTGAAAAAGTTTCCCAAGATGGATTTCTTTCTTGTTTCCATTTTTTAACCCCTCCCAAAAAATACACTAAAGCACACAAATTAGAGCAACCTCTCCTAAATACTGTATTTAGGAGGGGTTGATTAGGGAAGGGAAAAGCCTACCGGTTAAAACCAAAAATCGTTTTATTTTTTCTTCGATTAGCCAGTTTTTCGGTAATTTTTGTCCTAATTGTAACCCGCTTTTTTTTTTTTTTAAAAAACCCTCAAAAACTGGATTAAAAAACTGGCCAAATTAGTTTTGGAAATGGGGTAAATTAAAGAATTCAGGTCACTACTATTCAGTGGGCGGTGGTTTTCTGAATTAGTAATTTTACAATTAAAATAAATGTATTTAATGTAGTTAAATAATATTTAGCAACACTGTATTAAATAGCAAAGGTCATAGGCAAGGTTTCATTTTTATGATGATCATTGAAATGTAATACTTTTGGTTCAATCGGTGCAAATAATACACACCTCTCCTACATGCTGAAGTTTATTTGAGTTGATTGACCTATAACCTCCCAAGTTCTGTAACCTACCACAGGTTATTTGAGTACAACTGTCATTTTCATTAAATTGCTGAAGTCTCAGCCTATCCCACCACTAAAAATGCACCAAGAATTATTTCTAGTGCAGTCATTTAATAGGTATCAGAAATTTCGGATATTTAAATCCCTTTGATGAGACCACTAAGGAAATTTTGGGAGGCGTGTATATTACAGGAAGCTTCGTTATTCCCTTTAGTGGAAATCACCGAAAGAGCTTTAAAAAAATCTTAACCCTACACATTGGTCCAGGTTAATTAGGAGTTGAAATAACCAAAAATTGGTGTTTTGAAATAACCACCATCTCTAACACTAATCATTGCTAACATCTGAAATAAAGAGATTATATTGATCAGGTTCTGAATAAAATAAAAGGATGCGGCTCGGAGTGAGTTTTTGAGTGAAATTGGAGCTTACCCCCTCCTCAACAAATGACCCTCTTCCATTTCCAGCCACTACCAAATGTAACGGTATATCAATCCGATCCCAGGAATAATCACTTTTCTATTTACTAGCTTTATTAATAAATCCTTTCCCCCATCCGTCTAATAGCTATCAGAACAGAAGCCATCTGGACATCATCAACTCCGAAGACGCAAAGCCATTGCAAGTTGAAAACAGACTCGTATCAATACCCGATTGCAGACTACCCAGTTCCGTTTCAAAGGGGAATGGATCGGTTACCGGCTTTATCAGATACAAAAGTATCAAGTAAATGTATTGGGTACAAACGAGTATCAGTACCAACATTTATCTGATACGGCAAAACCATGTATCAACCCAAGCCTATTCACAGCTAAGTTTACATTATACACACAAAGAGTTTCTATCTGGGAGGAAAAAAAATTAATTTGACATAGTCAAGTAACTTGATGACATGGGAAAACTGAATGGTAATTATAATTTACAATAATTAAGGTACCTGTTTTCCTGTGAATCCTTGACAAATGACTTTGGTATCTTTAGTGATATTGAAGTTTTTCCTTGTATGCGAATAACAATTTCGAGTTATTGAACGACGAACTGAAAACAAAAACAAATTTTGCAATGACTTAACAAACAACAAAGACTTAAATGTTATTTTGATAAGCTTACAGGAAAACACAAAAATTAAATTATTAACAGCTATTAAAAACCAATGTTCTTTTTATGATATTTTTTATACACGTGGCCTTAAAGCTGAATACTCACAGTATTTGAAAATTACATTCAAAGTTATTAAATGCAAAGTTTTAGCAAATATTATACCTGAAATCTAATTAGGTAAAAGGCACTAAAGAATTAAACAGAAAAATTAGAACTATTCATGACACCAAAGAGAATTTCAAAACTGAAGTACACATTTGCAAGGATGTTGTATATAGCTAAATCTAGTTCATGCATGAGTTCATTATTTAGTTAAAATATTTATGGTCCATGAAGTTAACTCTTAATGATAATGTAGCGGATTCAAATCAAAGGATTCGGACTTTGACTCTAACCACCATGCTGCTGATGTTCGTCGTGCCTACCTCGGCATTATTGTAAACCATCTTGTGGCAACTTAAAGACTTGACCGCCAGCGGAGTATAAAAGGAAGTTCAATTGAGAACTCTTTCTCTCTTTTGCCTTTTTATTTCCAGGTTGCCTTCACCCGGCTCCTTCGGTGATTGATGTTCTCTTCATCCATGTTTTGGTGTCCATGGACTTACCCTGACATCCTGAAGCGTCATGACATACCGTTTTTAATATTGTTGTTTGTATTAAATAAATTGTTTTATTCATCCAGCAGCGCCTTCTGATGTGTGCGACATATACCACCCCCACAGTGGCGACCCGTTTGGAACAAGCCTATCTAGCTGCTGAGATATACATATCACCGGTAAAAAGACTACTTCCTTTTGTGAGGGTAAGATCAATTCAATTGCTTTACTTCTTGCTTGCATGTGACTCTTCTGAGGTTTTGTTTGATTTTATATTGGTGCTTAATAGTGAGTTTTGTGGACACTCTTAAGGTGTTGATGAAAGGATCTTGCTCACAGTATAGCACATTACGGTGAAATGTCTGAAAAAGAGGGTAAATCAGGAAACGCTGATGGCGATTCTGAGAATTTGAAGCCACCTCAGGATGGTAATTTTTTTAGTTGCAGCAGAGTAGCAGTCAAGGTTCCTGCATTCTGGGCGAATAATGTGAAATTATATTTCGCTCAAATTGAGGCTAATTTTAGGATTGCTGGAATAGTGAGCGAACAAACTAAATTTGACACTTTAGTTGCGACACTTGATCCTCAAACCTTGACCCATGTCAGCGACTTACTGTATACCCCACCTAAAGACAACCCGTATACCGCGCTTAAAAACGGACTTTTATCAGAATTTGAGGTTTTGCAAAACAAGAAGGTTAGAGCATTACTTGAAGACCTGGATTTGGGAGACAGAAAGCCGTCCTTATTACTGCGTCAAATGCAGGAGTTAAGTGAAGGACTGGTGGACGATGCATTTTTGAAAAACCTATGGCTTAATCGACTTCCTGTTAATATTCGGACAATTTTGATCATTAGCTCGGAATCTTTGTCTAAATTGGCCGAAATGGCAGATCGTATGCACGAATATAATTTGGGGGAAGTTGCAGCCGTAAAAGCGAGTAAACCGGAATAATGTACTTCAGAGTTGAAGGAAATGAAACTACAAATTTCGGAGCTTTCAAAACAAGTCGAAACGTTAAATGCGCGTTTTGCATCTCTTAATGCTAAGAAAAGGCATAGTAGATCCCGTTCTGAGTCTCGAGAGCGGAATAAACGGCTTTGTTTCTATCATTATAAATTTGGGGATAGAGCCCATAAATGCATAAAACCGTGGAGTTTTCAGAATAACGGCGTAAAACCTTCAGAAATATCGGTCGCTTCTAAAACCCTGGTTTATAGTCGCAGGTTATATGTACAAGATAGGATTACTAAAACACAATTTTTGGTTGATACAGGTAGCGATGTATCGTGCTATCCGAAATCTTATTTGAGCGAAGTGTTGAAATTACAGGGTACCACACTTTTTGCAGCAAACGGCTCCCATATAAAAACATTTGGTTCGAAGCTATTGAGTCTCGATTTGGGATTGCAAAGGAAATTGCAATGGCCATTCGTGATCGCGGACTTCACGAAACCAATAATAGGTGCTGATTTTTTGCAGCAATTTGGTTTGTTAGTTGATCTTAAAAAGCGATGTCTTTTGGATCCTATTACTAATTTGAAATGTATGGGTCGAGCTGGTTTTTCTGAGATTCCAAATGTGAAAATATCGGGTAACAGCGAGTACCATGAGTTATTAAATCGTTACAAGGGAATAGCTAAACTAAATTCTACATTTCCTAAAGCAATTAAACATAATACTTTGCATTTTATTCCCACGAGTGGTCCGCCAGTAACTGCACGCGCACGTAGATTACATCCTGCTCAATTGAAGGTAGCGAAACAGGAATTTGAGTACATGCTGGAAAAGGGAATTTGCCGTCCATCGCGTAGTAACTGGGCAAGCCCACTTCATATGGTCCCTAAAGGTTCTACAGATTGGCGACCTACAGGAGATTATAGGGCGCTTAACAGAGTGACTAAACAGGACAAATATCCCGTACCACATTTGCAAGATTTTTCACATTATTTGAAAGGGAAAAATATTTTTTCAAAAATAGATCTCGTTCGTGCGTATCATCAAATCCCGGTAAATCCAGATGATATTGAGAAAACCGCAATTATTACTCCATTTGGTTTGTTTGAATTTCCTTATTTGAACTTTGGTTTATGTTCGGCAGCCCAAACATTTATAAATGAAGTTTTATACGGATTTGATTTTTGTTTCGTGTACATAGATGATATTTTGGTGTTTAGTAAGGATAAAACGGAACATACGCAACACTTGGAACAAATATTCAAACGTTTCGTTGACTTCGGAATTACCATCAATGAATCGAAATGTGAATTTGGTAAACCGCAGGTTGATTTTCTGGGACACACTATAAATAGTGAAGGTATTCTTCACATGACTACTAAAGTTAAGGCAATTCAGGAATTTCCAAAACCCGAAACTGTTAGTCAGTTGAGGAGTTTCTTGGGAATGGTCAATTTTTATCACAGGTTCATTCCTAAAATTGCTGAAATTCTTGCACCTTTGAATGAGTATCTTGTTGGTTCGAAAAAAAGGGATAAGACCAAGATTTAATGGAATCCCAAAACCGATGCAAGTTTTGACAAAATAAAGTGCTTAGCTGACGCAACGTTGTTATCTCATCCTTCGACTGATGCGAAATTGGCTTTAGTTACAGATTGCAGTGACTTTGCTATGGGAGGTGTTTTAAATGAAATTACTCCGAAAGGTCCTAAACCTTTAGGATTTTTTTCAAAAAAAGTTAACCCCTACACAAGCCAAATATTCAGCTTACGATCGCGAGCTCTTGGCGGCGTATTCTGCGATACAATATTTCCGTCACATGTTGGAAGCTCGTCCGTTCGCTTTATATGTCGACCACAAACCATTAACTTACGCATTTAAGCAGAATAGCGATAAGTGTTCACCTAGACGTTTGCGACAACTGGATTTTATTTCGCAATTTACCACAGATATTAGATACGTGCCAGGAAAAGAAAATGTTGTGGCCGATAGTTTATCACGAGTTTGCGAAATTCAGTTTTCGTCACTTGCTGACCTAAAGTTATGGGGAAGTAGCCAAAATTCAGATCCTGAATTAAAGGGTATCTTAGAAGGTAAAATTAAGTTTTCTGGAGACCTAGTGAAAGTGCAAATGCCTGATTCTGAGATATCATTATATTGTAATGTGAACTCAGAATCTAATCGATTCTATGTACCTGGAGAACTTCGCAGGAAAATTTTCGACAATTTACATAACATGTCGCATCCTGGTATACGTGCCACAAAACCCTTAATTGCAAGCAGATATTGTTGGCCTAACCAGAACAAGGACATAACTAATTGGTGTCGAGCTTGCATTCCGTGTCAGAAGAGTAAGGTACATCAATACACAAAGGCTCCAGTATCTCAGTTTTTGCCACCTGATGCTAGATTTTCAAATGTACACCTGGATCTAATAGGTCCTTTACCAATCTCTGGGGGATTTAGGTATTGCTTGACTACGGTTGATCGTTTTACATGTTGGCCCGAAGCAGTTCCTTTGTTGGATGCAAAAGCGGAAACTGTGGCAATTGCTTTCATGTTCAATTGGATTTCTCGCTTTGGTTTACCTCAGAAGGACACATGTGATCAGGGTGGGCAATTTGAATCTGGTCTATTTCAGATGCTGACGAGAATGTTCGGTATCCAGTGCGTTAGAACTGCTGCTTTTCATCCAAGTTCGAATGGAATGGTTGAACGGATGCACAGACCTCTAAAGCAGGCCTTGATGTGCAGTAGGCAAACTTGGTTTGAAGCATTGCCTCTAGTACTTTTGGGTCTTCGTACAGTTTTACGAGAAGACATTAACGCAACAGCAGCGGAACTCACCTATGGTACTAATTTGAGAGTACTAGGCCAATTCTTTGCCGACAGTAATATAGGCATCCCTTTACCGGATTACTTGTCTCGTCTGCAGGAGCTCATGCGAGCACTTAAACCTTCAGATCCAGTGCATCACGGACTGAAAGCAGTCTACATGCCGAAAGATCTACAGACTTGTTCTCATGTGTTTGTCAAGAGGGGACCTATAAAAAGGGCTTTGGCAACGCCATTTGAAGGTCCTTTTTCCGTCAAAAAGTGACTGGACAAGAATTTTGTAGTACTGGTGAACGGTCAAGAGAAAGTCATCAGTGTGGACAGGTTGAAACCTGCTGTCCTACTGTCCGACACGACCAGTCCAAATCTCCCATATACGACTAAGTACGGTCGTAAAGTGCGTTTTCGTCTCCCACCTTAAGATGTGAGACTGGTGGGGGAATGTGTAGCGGATTCGAATCAAAGGATTCAGACTTTGACTCTAACCACCATGCTGCTGATGTTCGTCGTGCCTACCTCGGCATTATTGTAAACCATCTTGAGGCAACTTAAAGACTTGACCGCCAGCGGAGTATAAAAGGAAGTTCAATTGAGAACTCTTTCTCTCTTTTGCCTTTTTATTTCCAGGTTGCCTTCACCCGGCTCCTTCGGTGATTGATGTTCTCTTCATCCATGTTTTGGTGTCCATGGACTTACCCTGACATCCTGAAGCGTCATGACATACCGTTTTTAATATTGTTGTTTGTATTAAATAAATTGTTTTATTCATCCAGCAGCGCCTTCTGATGTGTGCGACACACTACCCCCACATGCGCCACAATAAGACCTCCAAAATACAAAAACATACAAGATAACTATAAAATAAATAAGGAGAAAAGATTTTAAAAAAATATAGGGAGAAGGAAGAAAAGACATTGATATCATAGCTTAAAAATATAAAAAGTGTCAGATAAATTAAAAATGCTTCACAAAGCCTTAAATAAAGACTCATACACTGGTAGTTAAAATAAGAAGAAACTGTGAAACAAATACTGAAGACAATAATATGAAGAAGTAACTTCACAGTAATTAATTGGTAGAAAGCTATAGCATTGAAGAATGTTGTAAAAGATGTGTCTGGCACTATCTATTCTATTACTTTAACTGCATTACTTTAAGGACCTTTTCATGAAGTTTAACTTAAAAAATTCATATTAAAAATAGTTTTCCAGTGAAGTATGAATTGGGATATGCTAGTTGAATAAACCTAGTGCTTAAAAGAAAAAAAAAAAAAAAAAGCTGAAAGAATTTTTGCATATTCGTAATAATATCCATTATGGTTAACCTGGAGAGTTTACGGTGCCCGCATACTTCGTTCCTCTTAGGATCTCCAAATCTTTGCCGCCAAGAACGGCGATGAGAGACCATTTGTTTTGGTTGCGTCTAGATGTTTTTAACGAGTGACAAGCGCGCATGCGCACAAATTGATCCTTTCATCGGTGTTTTGCTTATCAGGCTATATTGCGCCACGTTTCGATTGGACTGTTTTGTTCAACTCTTCGATGCAATTGTGCGATAAATTCGAATTTGAATAAAACTTCGTTTGGAATTCTTCGGATGGAATATCGGTTCAGTACTGTGTATGTTATTCTATATTCGTTTCTCAATGAATAAGCGAAGCTATGATTATTCCGCTATGCTGAAAGCGAAGCCGCTGATGCTTTTTAGGTTAAAAAATTTGCCCGGTACATGCTTGAAATGCCGCAGGCATTGCGTGCGGAAATTCCCGTTTTTGGAATTTTTAAAAAAACGTGGATTCCTAACATTCAATGAAAAAGCGGAGCTACTAGTTTCCTGCTATGCTGAAAGCGAAGCCGCTGATGTTTTTTAAGTTAAAAAATTTGCCCAGTATACACTTGAAATGCCGCAGGCATTGCGTGCTCAATCACTCGGTTTCAGGTGACGCACGCGCAAGAGAGCAATAAAAAGCGTACTGCACATCCAAAACAGTATTTGGCGACGGCACATGCAATTGCGCCAAGAAGAATTGGCGAGAAGCAGGCCGGCACCGTAAACTCCAGGTTTACAATGCAGAACAACTTTTATGCTTTATTTTCACGTGCTGAATATATTCATGACACTGGCAGATTACATCAGAAATTAAAACATTTGAGTCAGTGGTTTAAAAGACAACAAATGAATCAAAAACACATTTGAGAGTTCCAAATATCTACATAGTATTCACAAATGAAGCATTGTAATACTTTGTGAGAAATATTGTGGAATCTTGAACAGAATGTACTACAATAGATTTTGTTGGCAATTATGTGCAGCAACACCCTTAAGATTTTTAGATCCTAGGTACTAATATGGAATGAGACCATCAGTTAATGAAAAAGTGAATAAATAAACAAAATCTTTAATTTTTAAAAAAAGAAAGGAACAAATACATTTCTTCATATGTATATATAATAATATAACATATTAATAATTAATATAAAACAAAATTAATAAAAAATTATTTTCCTTGCTTTAATTTCAACATAAGGCAAAATTTCATACCAGTTTTTGATCCGTCCAGGAGCTAGTGGGGCATTGCAGTGATCTAATAGCTCAGTTTAAGGCCCCACTAACCCCTGGACATATGCCCTGCTAACCAACCTTAGGGATATTACTGATGAAATGTATTGATTGCTATTTCTGGAAATAAAATGCCAGCAACTTAAAACGTTAATATACCTACTTTGAGACGTTCACCGATAGATATGGTACTTTGCTATTTATGTACAGGCATAAATAAATAGTACAATAAAATAAACAAAGCACATATTCTCCACCAACCTTTGCATTCCGATTTAAAAATATCAAACAGAAGATTAGTATAAAATGATAATAAAATATACTTTCCTCTTCCTATTTTTAACAAGCGAAAAAAAAAGTTTAGATATACTATAGTAATTCATTTTTTTAAATGATATAGGGTAGATGCTCCAGTTATGGCCACATTGGATCTGTTTTTCCAATAATTAACCAGTAATTTCAAATTAGCTAATAATAAGCATTCCAACACTTTAAGCAATCCTTATTTTACTATTTTAAATCTGATTGGTTCATTTTTCTCAATCATGTGACTTGTAAAAAAATCAAATGTATGATCATGTGTTGTATGCTCACAACTGTTAAGGTTTTTGTTAAGGAACAAGGTTTTACAGTTTTTCATCAACAGGCTCTCAGAATTAAAAGTTTAAACTAAAACTGATTTCCCTTAGGGTTTATGAGGTAAACTTTCATTTTATTCTGATTTCATATCAAAATTAATTATTTTTAAGATTAAATGGGTGGTGGCCAAAACTGGTACTTCAAATTTACTATATGTGCCAGTTTTGGCCATGCAAGTGGCCAGAAGTGGAACACTACATGCTCCAGTTTTGGCCACATAGTTCATTTTTGTGTTTTTCGTCATTACTTCAATTTAATAATAACTGGATGAAATAAAATCAACTAATTTAGTTTTTTTCTGAAATAAAAGCAAATAAATTAGTTTTATTTCTAACATAAAAGCAAATAACTTGCTATTATTTTAGAAATAAAACTAACTGATTTATTTTTGTTTCTAAAATAAAAAGGAACTGATATAGTTTTGCTTTTGAAATAAAAGTAACTGATTTAGTTTTGTTCCTAAAATAAAAATAGCTGATTTAATTTTGTTTTCATTTTACATAGTAATGGCTCCAATTAAAAATAAGAAGGCATGTAGCACTTCCATAAAAAGATTTTGCTACTCACCATCTAAAGTTGGTAATGCAGTCAGGGTTGAGGTGATTTAAATCAGTTGATTAAAATCACTGATTTAAATCACGATTTAAATCAACTGATTTTTTAAAAAAAATTCACTGATTTAAATCACTTTATTTTAAATATCAAGTTAATCTGCTTTAATGAAATAAAATTGTTCTTGTATCTTTAAATAGTGATTTTAAAATATTTTTAAATATATATTTAAAGAAATAATATATAGAACATAAAAAAATATTTCATCGAATTGATGTAACTAGAGTACTTTCCATATCTTTATTTTTGAGAACGCAAGCAAATTAGATTTTAACCCTTTGCGGCACAAGGCAATAATTTTTTTGAAATATGGTGAGAAAACATCATGAATGGGTTTAGTTTATTGTCTAGACATAGAATCTACAAAAAAAATGTTTTTTAAAAAATTTGCTTCATTCCAGGAAGGGGTCACCCCCCTCATGAGAACCCCCTTAGATACAGCCACCTTGATACACTCGAAAATTATTGTTGAATCTTACAGAAAATTATAAATTAAAACTTCAAGAATAATGGAGCAAAATTTTCGAGTTATTTTGCTAAAATTTTTAAACATCCAGAACTAAAAAATTTCTTATCTCCGAGTCAAGGAATTTTCCCAAACTTTATCTCTAAAAATTCCTATTCTGAAACAAAATTTCATAAGACTGCCATTACATTCTAAAAGGAGTAATATTAGCCCTATCCTAAACCTATTATTTTCCATTTATAGTTGAATTGAACGGTTGAGAAGCGAGTGAAATTAGGTGTGCCATTAACTGGCACACTTCGAGCAAAGGGTTAAATAAATCTCTAATGAGCAACACAATAAAATGCAAAGTATGAGAGACTCCTTTTTTTATAAAATAAAATAAATATTGTGAAAGGATCATGTTCACAAAGAAAGAACGTAGTAAAATGCAGTGAGTTTCATTTTAATATTGGAGAAAACTAAATAGTGCTGGGGACAACAAATTTTTATCTTGCAATAATGTTCCAATGTAAGATAATTAAGTAATGCATATAAATGCTCCAAAAGATATACAAACATCTACATAGTGCATTTTAAACTATGATCTATACTTATACAAGGCAATGTTTGTGAACTTGTGCGCAATGTCCAGACGAATCTATCACACTTACAGTCATGAAATTTGGCACACAGGTAGTCCTGATGGTGACTCAATGCACCTTGAAGCCTCAATTTAAAATTTTATCTAGAATTTTTTTTTATTTAATGTTTTGGGTCAGACAGATTAGGAGTAGAGAAAGCTTCAAAACTTGTGTTTGTAATGAAACAAATGAACAGCTGAGTGTAAAATTCCATAATATTCTAACATACAATAATATATCTATAGACAAGAAATGACAATTTTTATTATATTGTTCCTATTTTCCTTAATAAAATTGTCTTATATTTTAAAAGTATATTATTGTTATATTTTAGTTCACAAATATTTTTTAAATAGTTGTTACATTTTTGAATTTTTTTTTTTTAAAAGAAAGTACACCTTAATGACTGGTATGTTGTTATATATATATAAGTCTATGACTGTAACGCTCATTGTCAAATATACAAATGTTAAATATATATATATAGTTTTTAAAAGAATCATTAAAATAAAAAAAATCTTGATTTAAATAAAAAAAATCCGATTTAAATCAAATAAATCGATTTTTTTGAAAAAAATCAAAAAAATCGACAACCCTGAATGCAGTTAAGGCCATTCAAAATGGAATGACAAAAACATCTACATTTTGAATGTTTATCTCACATTTATGTTAGAAAATTTCAACTTGAGGAACCTGACTCGAGTGATGAGGAATATTCTTTTATATGCATGGATTGCTCTAATTTTAAAAATGATTCTGATGAATTTGATTAATGTTGCAATTAAAAATTATAAAAATACATATTTGTGGATATTGTTAGTGAGTATAATAATGTAAATTCTTTGTTTGTAAGATGCTTATGCTTTAAGCATTTGCAATGTAAGTTTATTGCTCGCCCCATTTTTTGTTTCATATTTTATCAAAAAAAGTTATGTGAGTATATACAGTTTGTATTTTCATCAACCAAATTAAATTATTGTTTTCTGCATTCCTGTTTCTTTTTAAACTGAAATCTGCAGCTAAAGTCAGCTTAAGTAAATTTTATTATAATCTTTATAAATTCATTAAAAAAATCACATTTAAAATAACAAAGTAATTTCTAAAATACATATTGCATAAAAATTATTTATTTTTGCTTAAAATTGATTAAAGTGTCTGTTAAAAATATAATATTAGTGTGGCCAAAACTGGTGCATAGAGGTGGCCATAACTGGAGCAAGGTGGCCATAACTGGTGCAAATGGGGTTAATTTATTTAAAAATTTGTAACTCAAAACCTAAAATTTTCTTCAGAAAATTTTTATAACTAGCAGAAAGCCAATAAAATTTGCTAAAGGATAGTATAAGTATGATTTAATATGCTTTAAACAGTCACCCACTGTGAAATTTCCATTTCAAATTTTCTCTTAAGGTGGCCATAACTGGAGCATCTACCCTATAATTACATTGTAGAATTAAATGAGAGTGGCAATATGAAGAGGACACCAGCAAAAAATCAAAACTTTCAATATATTATTCAATATATCAAAAACTTTCAATATTTATTATTATATACAAAAATATTGTTTAAAATGCTGCCAAATTATCTAATGGCCGGCACACCTACATCACCATAATTTCAGATATCCTAATTATGAGGTACCCACGGTTCAAAACTGATCAGTTTAGCATCAAATTAATCTCTTACTTCTCCAATAATAAATTACTTACATAAAAATTTCATAAATGAAGTTGCGGAACATGTAGCCATTACTACTCCCTGAGAAAATACCCAATTAAATACAGAAAAAATTTTATACAAAATACATTCAAGACCCGAATTTAACATACAGTGAGAAGCACACACGTTTCACACAATTCACTAACTTTTGTTTATCATTTATCATTTGTAAATAATATTTATCTATCTATCGTTTAATTGTGTTGCCACACATTTCTCGAAATGAGAAAAGACTTTAAGAACGATTTCCTTGTAGGATTGACCACATAACCTTTCCTTTTTAGTAAACCTTTCCTTTTTTAATAGCGCAAATAAAAAGCAAAGAATTTTTTTTGACTTTCTTGTACAGTCGCTCGAAAAAATATATGAGTACCGTAACCCTATCAAAAATGGAAAATGTTCTTTAATGATTTCTGGTTGGGATGGGAAACAAAATTGAATGGTGGGTGAGGAAAAAAATTTCAGATTTATAAAAAATATTCCGAAAAACTTGGAGAAATTCCGGGTATCAGAGCCAAATGGATGAAAAACAGAAAGAAAGAAAATATTTATACCAGAATTTTTCAACAAAACATTAATTACATCTGGACTGTTGAATAAATTTAATTTTTAGAATAATCCAATGGACGAGTTTTCTGTTTTGTTTACTTATATTAAAAACCTTTACTTTATTTGTATGGGTTTTGGACTTCCGCTTTGAAGATTCCATTGCCTTAGTATTACACAGGAATTACGTTATCAAAGCATTTAAATGTAATTAAACAAAACAGAAAACTAGCCCATTATGTTATATATGCAAAGAAATTAACGATTTGATCCATATTCTACTATCCTCCTCAAAATCTGCAAAAAATACATGTCATCTCTGAAACAAACTGAGAATAAACTCTTCAGCACCCATCAGATTCAAGAAACTTCCAATTTTCTTAAGAAAATAATGAAAACCTTCGTAATTTTTTAAGCTAGATAGAATACTTTGTTAATGCGTGGATGACAGCCTTTGCAGCTTATAAACCCATGACCCCAAACATCAATCAGTCAATCAATTCTCCCACTGCCAACTTGTTTTTGTTATGAAATTTGAAGTATAAAGAGCGGTAATGGCGTAATGTTGATTAATGGGATGTTTTATAATTACTGGAAATTTTCTGTGAATCTCTGCTATTCTGATTTCAATCTCTGAATAATTAGAAATGGACAATATTTTAAATACACGAAGGGTTCCGGAATTTTTTGCCGTTTTACTACGTGTTCCACCAATATTTTTAATGGATATGATATGCAGTTCAAAACGATGTGTAAGCCTAGATGGTTGGCTTATATTTACGAAACTCGCGTCTTTTATTCTGCACGTCCCGCTTTACATTAAATCAGATGCATTGTTAGACAACTTGCCTATTCCACATTTGGGAGACGCAACGTATTTCGTGTGGCAGATTTTGGGTAATAACGTAAACAAAATTAATTCTTTGATTTTTCCTTACTATTTATAAAGTAATGCATTACAAGTTATTATCTTATATTAGTTTAATACTATTTCCATATCGTACTTTCAAAAATGCTGCACGAGAAGGTTTTGTTAGAAAATTATCATATTAGTCCATACATAATTTTAGAGTCACGAAATCACTGATTGTGTTCACTTCTGTCAACTTCTTCATTCAAGCATGGCAAAAATAATTCGGGAAAACTATCGTTAATTAAAATATTTCATAAAAAATTTTTGAACATTCAATTAAATTTCTTTTTGTTCACTATTTTCCAATATATTCTCAACTAACTTTATCGCCAAAATGTGTCATGAGTAGAAAAAGTTGAAAGAAAAGCCTAATCTAAATTAATAGAAATCAGATGTATATCTGTTTATTTTGCCTTAGTTCTAAAAGCTGCAATTGCAATTCTAATGGAACTTGGAAGTTTTTGTTCAAAAATCACCACACTTTTTTTTTGTTCAATTTCTCTCCATCTTTTTATATAAAATGTCATCCACATGTCGTAGCAAAATTAAATTACTCTCTAACCCAAATAAAGCATTTGAGTTGAAGGAATTAAACATTTGCAAGAAATATATAGGGTAGGTGCTCCAGTTTTTTGGCCACCTTAAGAGAAATTTTGAAATGGAAATTTCACAGTGGATGACTGTTTTAAAGCATATTAAATCATACTTGTACTATTCTTTAGTAAATTTTATTGTCTTTCTGCTAGTTATAAAATTTTTCTGAAGAATATCTTAGAGTTATGAATTTTTAAATAAATTAACCCCATTTGCACGAGTTTTGGCCACCTCTATGCACCAGTTTTGGCCACACTAATATTATATTTTTAACAGACATTTTAATGAATTTTAAGTAAAAATAAATCATTTTTATGCGATATATATTTTAGTACATTATTTTTGTTATTTTAAATGTGATTTTTTTATGAATTTATAAAGATGTGTAATAAAATTTGCCTAAGCTGATTTTAGCTGCAGATTTCAATTTAAAAAAAAAAGAAACAGGTTGATAAAATACAAACTATAATTTAATTTGGTTGATAAAATAAAAACTATATATACTCACTTTTTTTTTGGGTAAAATATGAAACAAAAAATGGGGAGAGGAATAAACTTACATTGCAAAAGCATAGAATTTTTTAAAAATCTTACAAATCAAGAATTTGCATTATTATACTGACTAACAATATCCACAAATATGTATTTTTATGATTTTTAATTGCAATATTAATGAAATTCATCAGAATCATTTTTAAAATTAGAGCAATCCATGCATATAAAAGAATATTCCTCATCACTCTATTCAGGTTCCTCAAGTTGAAATTTTCTAACAAATGTGAGGTAAACATTCAAAATGGAGATGTTTTTGATGTTCCATTTTGAATGGCCTTAACTGCATTACCAACTTTAGATGGTGAGTAGCAAAAACTTTTTATGGAAATGCTACCTGCCTTCTTATTTTTAATTGGAGCCATTACTATGTAAAATGAAAACAAACAAAACTAAATCGGTTACTTTTATTTTAGAAACAAAACTAAATCAGTTACTTTTATTTCAGAAACAAAGCTACAGTAAAAGGGGAACGCCGATTTCCGGATACCTGAAAAGTCCGGATAGTTGAGTGTGAAGGGAAAAATGGGCGGGGGGGGGGGGGGGGGGTAGATTGTAGAGCCTTTTTTTTTTTTTTTCTTCCAAATAATTTGTTTTTGTCATTTTGAAATGCGCATTAAATATAATTTTTAAGGATACTTCTGTATCTTCCATTGCATTACATTATGAAGATTTCAATTTAACACTGATGATAAAAAAAGTATGATCTGTAGCTGAATTTTTATCGTAAATATATAGATTATAAAAACATACAAATAGCTGACGAAACTGAAAAATATTTTACTCAGCAAGCACAATAAAACTCTTTTAAGTGATCATAAACAAATCCCAGATTGAATATTAATTATCTAACTAATTATCTTTTAAAAAATCGCAAAGGTTATTGCGCAATACGCGTGCCTCCAATTCTCCTGCACGTGATAGTACGTAATCGGAATCAACATCTGCTGGTATTCGGAGAATAAATAAATAAAGGGGAAAAAAGACTTACCAGTCCCCCCCCCTTTTAGCTTTTTTTTTATCGATTCTGTCGATTTCGTTTTTAGGTCTTGTTTTTCGGCGAAAAGTGAGGACGTTTTAATTTTTAGGGGGAAGATTCTCACTTTTGCTTTTGACCCTCCATAAAACAAGTCTGTGTACGTCACAGTACTGTTTATACTGCGTATACCAGTACTTTTGACCCCCCTTCTACACCTCTCCGTGCGGAGCGGACGTTGTGTTCCAGAAATAAATTATCCCCGTGAATGGAACAGCGCGAAGATGTAAAATTTTTAGAAACACTCCTTTTCTAATTTTTCCGGTTAGTTGAGCTTTCCGGATACTTGAATGCTGGATAATCGAGTATTTACTGTACATCAGTTACTTTTCATTTTAGAAACAAAACTAAATCAGTTGCTTTTATTTTAGAAATAAAACTAAATTAGTTGATTTTATTTCATCCAGATATTCTTAAATTTATGTAATGGCTAAAAACACAATGATGAAGTTATGTGGCCAAAACTGGCACATATAGTAAATTTAAAGTACCAGTTTTGGCCACCACCCATTTAATCTTGAAAATAATTAATTTTGATATGAAATCGGAATAAAAAGAAAGCTTACCTCATGAACCCTAAGGGTAATCAGTTTTAGATTAATCATTTAATTCTGAGAGCTTCATGATGATAAACTGCAAATGCTTGTTCCTTAACAAAAGCCTTAACAGTTGTGGGTATACAATACATGATCATGAATTTAATTTTTTTACAAGTCACATGTTTGAGAAAAATGAACCAGTCTGATTGAAAATAGTAAAATAAGGATTGCTTAAAGTGTTGGTATGCTTCTTATTAGTTAATTTGAAATTACTGGTTAATTATTGGGAAAACAGATCCAGTGTGGCCAAAACTGTAGCATCTACCCTACATCTCCAAACAGTATTTATGAATCATTAGGTTGTCTAAAAAAACCATTGTTCCTCAGAATTTCCCCATTCGTTTTGGTCCTTGCAGAGAGTATATGAAGTTTCAGCCCTTGAAGTTTGCGGGAAAGTTTGCCTGTAAAACCCTAAAATTTGGAAAAAAGCTACAAAAATGTAAAATTTTTGGAATTTTTTCAGAAATGTTATATGGTTACTAATGTGTTAAAAGTGTTTTTTAAATATTTCGATGGACATTTTTGCTTAGAATATGAATACAAATAAGTATTAACTTAGTTACTTATGACTTGAGGAAAAATGCCAAATTATGTAACCAAATTTGTATTACTATTTTTGATTATTAATCCACCAATTATGTATTAAACAACCAAATATTATAAAATTATGAATATTTGGACTAATTTAGGGTTGTTGCTTTCTAGAAATACCTTGCGACAGTTATTGTATGTTCACAATAATAGCTTAAAAATTTACTAAAATGTTAAAGAAGGATATAAAAATAAATGCAGGGATAAGTGAAGATCTACATTTTAATTGACAGTTTACATGACTCGTTAAGCACTTTTAGAATGATAAATAAGTCGGAAATACTTTTAAGTAATTTTAAATAATATAAAATAAAATTAACTAAATTTTAATTACCTTTTAAAGTATTTGTAAGCTTAAAATAAATTCAAGAAATGCAGCTTCTGGAAGCCTTGGTAGTGTAGTAGGCAGTGTTCCAATTTCGTTATCAACCAAAAAAAAAAAGTTATCTGAAGCTTCTGTTTCCTCAGTTATGGTTGTTTAATATACCTATTCTCCTTAAGTTTTCAGTTTAAAAATTAATTCATTTGGCAAAATGGGAGTTAGTCATTTACTGCCTTGTATTTCACATTTTAATAAAATGGTTATCTGTTTTTATTTTTTGTTGTTATTGAATCTTATTTGAGAGATTCTATTTTTTCTACAAGACATTTATTAAGTTTGTGATTACTTTAATTTCTATTGTCTGTGTTTAAAATGTGCTCATGCTCAATTATTATTTCTTTTTTTTAATGCAGGTTTCCTAGTGTCTCTTCTGCTTCTGACACAAAAGACTCAGCACTTGATTGCATTCTACTTGTCAGTTGCTGCTTTAGGAGTGATTGTGTGGTCATACATTTTGAATGTGGAATATGTAAAGTATTGTTCTGATCTACTGTTTGAGCATTCTAGTCTCCAACATGAACTTTTTGTTTTAAATAGGCAAGCTTTGCAGATTTTCTTTTGCAGTTATATGTCTCAATCCTTTTTCTCTATTGTGTTTTGTTTCTCAACAATGAATTTGCCCGATTTTACTCGTAAAAAGTTTTTAGTTGGTGTTTTATTCATATTTCCTATTTTAATAAATGCAGCATTGCCTTCTACTGTATTGATGATTGCCCCTGAACTAGTTGTTTTTGCAACATTTACTATTTTTATGTGGCATTTTGTTAAGCATCTTTCTAAATTATCAAATTATTTATGGCTATTTACAATGTCTTGGAACTTCTCATTTAGATTTACAAGAATTCTAAATATGTTAGCATTCCACTGGACTGATTTTAAAATCACACAAGTTTTACAAATGTTTGCTGTTATTCGTTTAGTTAAAAATCTCATGTTTTTGTTTTATGATTATATATTTGCTGAATATTATGAAATGGAGATTTCCCATTTTTGTTCTCAGCAACTTATGTATAATATATTTAAGCAAATCCTAATTATAAGTTTTGAAAATATTGTAGCAATTTGTGGAATCACATCAATTCTAGCTTATGTTGTTAACAAATTGATTCATAATGTTGTACAAAACTTCTTAATTGTACCTGATGTTGAGCGAAGTAGCATAACTGGTATGATTTCACAATTGTTAGTACTTCTTTGCATACAGTTTGGTGTTACTAATCTAGAACCAGAAGAACGATTTAAAGTCATCTCCAGTATTAGCTGGATGATAGGTATATCTGTATTAAGTAGAATAAATCTTCAGATTTGTAAAAAGTTAATTTGTTTAAGTGTAATGGGAAATGCATCATATAAGAAACATGCTAGAGCACTTACAGTAGCGTTTTGTACTCTTATTATTAGTTCTTCATGGTTGGTTTTAATTTTTAAGTCATATTTATCTGAGATTTCATTCCTGTTACAGATCCCATTCCTGTTTCCTGTTACAATATTTAATGTTGAAATTTTAATAAATCTTGTCATTTCTTTGATTATATATGTATTAAACTTAATCCATTACCATTGTTGTACTTTATGGTATGAACTTGACGATTATATTTATTATCTCGAAAGTATAAAAAATGTAGTCACAGTCATTCTAACAGTGATACTGTTTATAAAAGGAATTTATAAACTTTTTGAATATGGTAGCATTTTACGTTTGCTGCTTCTTTTTGTTCATTTTTATCACAATGTTTGGCGTCAGTTACTTTTGGGTTGGAATCACTGGAAAGAAAGAAGGTTGATATACCATTGTGTGGATTCCTTACCAGTTGCTACAGTTCAAGAAGTAACTGAAATGGGAGGTTGTTGTGCAATTTGTTTAAATGATGTTTTGAAACACGTTGGGTGTGTTACTCGTTGTAACCACTTTTTTCATAGTTATTGTTTAAGAAAATGGCTGAATGAGCGCAAAACATGTCCAATATGCCATAGAGTAATTCTTTCAGATTCTTCTACACAAGTTAGAGAAAGACGAAGATTGCATACACTTTGATCCTTATTTCTTTGCACAAAATGCAACCATTTATTTTGATTCATTTAGTGTGATGTCTCGATTCACTTAATTCATCAGTTTCACTTTATGACTCTTATATAGTCTGAAATTTTTTTAAAAGCACTTATTATTAAGTGTTTCTGTGATAAAAAGAATCATAATTAGCATGTAAATCATTGTAATTGATAAAATTATCCAGCTTTTGAATGCCTTTCTAAAGTAGCTGTAAATATGAGATTATAAGTAAACAAGAAAACTTCAGATTTATTACTAAGTTGCCAATGTATAGAAATGATTCATTTAACTTAATCATTTTCCTTTGATTGTGGCCAGTTTCTGAAAATTTAGTGAGTTTTAACAAGTTCTGTAAAAAAATAAACATTTTCAGAGTTGTCCATTTTTTAACCATAAAAAATTCTTTTAACTTAAAAAAAAAGCATTTTAAAAATAATGAAAATGCATGTAACATAACTTTTCCTTACTGAAGCCTGATACAACTGTCTTTCCCCTTCAGGTGTAGAGCAGTTTTGAATAAAATTGCTGTAAAAGAGAGAGAGAGAGAGAGAGAAAAAAAAAAACCCCATGGTCTGTTATTAAACTTCCCATAAAAGTCATAAATAAAACATTTTTAAAAGTAATGATCGAAATTTTATTTTCAATTATGTATCATCATAACTTTCTTAATGAAGTTAATAAAAATTTATCTAAAATTTTTTTGACATCCAAAAGCTTTTTTCTTCTATGGACGAGTTTTCTGCTTTGTTTATTTTGGGTACACAGAACTTCGGTGCTGTGGATCCACTTTGACCCCTTTTGACTACCCTTTGACATTACAACGGAAATTGGCCCTGGCACGGAAGTTCTACATTACCAAAACTAAACAAAATACCCAACATAAACTAACTTCTTCATAGTAATTAAATTTATTTAAGCTAAGTGAAGTATGAAAGATTTGGTTTGGAATTATAATAGTTAAAAAAGTTTTTTAATATTATCCAAAAAGAAAATTAGCAGAATGAAATAAATGAAAGGTTTAAATTGTTACACTGAAGTGAGGCCAGTTTCGTGAAAATGCTAGGAAAAATCCTGGTTTTTAAATAACATATCAAAATTTATATAAAGCATGACTTGTGTATTTCTATGATATTAATTTTTTTGTGGGCAACTCCAGTTTTTTTTTTTTTGCTGGTTGATAAAGTTCAGTGTGAGCATATTTAGTGGCTCTGCTGCTGTCCTGGTGGAAACAAATTTCTTTCAGTTTCGCGTTTAAAGTGTTATTAAAGGCAGGATCTAAAGAGGAGAACCACCTAGCCTCCCAGTTTCTCTGTGCATTATGCTTTTATTTTTCGTGCTTCATTAGAACGATTGTGTATCTGGTAAATATTTATTATTTAGATGATTTTTAATGCTTCTAAGTGGCAAGAGATGGATTACCATTTGGACTGGTTTTATTTTATATCTTTCTTTTTGATTGATTGTCTGTTGATTTCTTTAAAAAATTCAGTTTTCTTGTAATTTAATTTTATAAAAGATTGCATCTCATGCATATTATTTTTTCTTATGTTTCATGTGATATATTTTTGTTGCCTATAATTTACCTTAGTCTTTTTTTAAGGTTATTTATTCATTTCTGTGTATAATAATATTCACTTTTTAGTAACTTAATTTTAGGAAAGCTTGCATTTAAAAAAACCCAGTCTTCCCTAAACATTCTTGTTTACATCCTAGTTAGTGTGGGTGGAGAAAAAATAAGCTTAGCGGCAGTAACATGTACCATTTCCTGACACAGGTGGGGTAAAACGCGCAAATTGGTTGTACCTTTATTTTTGCGACATAGAATGGTGAAGAAACAGAATGTGATATTTGAACGCCTTTTTTTCAACCGATTGAAACCAAAATTGGACACAGATCTATAATTAAGGTTAGACAGGGTGGCGACAGAACCGGGAAATCAGGGAAATTCGTAAAAATATCTAAAAATCAGGGAAAATTAATGGTTATTTACTTGAGTTATCTATAAATTACTATCTTATGTCTATCATTATTTGTAATAATAAATGGAATTAAAATAAATTTATATTCATTTAAAGAAGCATAAGTTTTTGATTAGAGAAATTAATTTCTTATGATTTGTTAAAGAATAAAGATTTGAAGTAATATTTTGGCAGTTTCTCTTGTTTAAATCTTTGCTAAAATATGTATTATTGGCTACGTATAATTATACTATTTTTATATTTATGCTGTAGCATGTTATTTTGGTACCCATGCAAAGAGCACTAATTAGTTATTGAACTGTTTTAAAGTTTTGAGCAAAGATTGTAATAACCTTTAATGTTAACATAATTTAACTTGTGTTGCAAAGAGTAGTTTTAATGCTTCTTAGAATTCTTATGCAGTTTTAGAAGCAAAGTATTTTGTTAAAATTTCCAGTATTTTTTACATTTAAGAAATGTAATATACTGTTTTAATAGATTTTTTTGAAATTAAATTTCATAAAAATATTTTTTCATATTAAATAACTGGTAAAAGTGTTTTTAATAAGATATATTGTACACATACAGTGATTCTGAGTAGGGAGAAAGCCAGGAAACTAATATAATTAGTAGCCGTAAATCAGGGAAATGTTGTAAGTTTAGTCAGGGAAAAGTCAGGGAATTTTTTTTCACAGTTTCTGTAGCCACTCTGTTAGAAGACCACATGTCAAATTTTATTTAATTAAGTCATTGCATTTAGGAGGTATGTTCACAAGCATGTGATTATACAGATTGATAGACAGTAAACCCTTTGACAGATTTGGTCCAAAATTTGATATGGACCTATATTCCTGATGATAAAACTGTTTACAATAATTTTATCTATCTAGCTATTTAAGTTCCTGAATTATTGTTTTCCCATGAACAGACAACCATACATACTTCCTGTACACGGATTTCATCCAAAATTTGATAGTAATATACCAATCTTGCATAAAGACCATATACCAAGTTTCATCCCGCTAGCTCAAACCATTTGTGAGTTATAGTGTTCACAGACAGACATAATTCCAAAATTGTGCTTTTCGGAATCAGGGAGGTCTAAAACGTGGAGATTTATCAAAATCTCGAGTTCGAGTATTTTGACAATTACAATACTTTCTCTCTGTACACTTCATATACGAGAAAGTAAAAAGCCTGTTAAAGCCTATTAAGATTTTTAATCAGTGCAAAGAAGTTTTGTTGATGGTTGTATTTTGGTTGAGGGATTTTTGTCGGAAATGAAGAAACTAACTTGAATATAAATATATACAGTAAAACCTGTTTAAAATGATATTGTAGGCATCTAGAAAAAATATTGTTATAGACAGTTTAACGTTGAACACTTTCGCATCCAATATTTATGTATGTGTGCATTTACTAATGTAATAACTAATTTCATTGTGCTTATTGATTCATCTTACAAATACTGGCTGATATAAAATTCTATTTTAAAAACTTTAAATTATTTATAAACTTTTTTAAGAATTTCAAAGTGAGAATTTTAATAAAAAATTTAATAGCAATAAAAGTATGCATAAGAGGAAGATGTAAGCATAATTTTTTTTCATAGTAAAATTACAGAAAATAATTTGTTAATAGCACATGAAAATAGAGGCAACAAACATCTGTGCGCATTCTAATTGCTAGCCCCTCCTCCCCCATCCCCTGTTACAACAGACTGTGGTTTCTAGCCTCTTTCCTTGATTCTGCTGTCTCACATTGTGGACCACATGTTGTCGTTTTTCTGGGGGGGAAAAATCATTGGGTATTGTACCAGCTTTCTAAGGCCCGCTGCAGCTTTGTCGGACAAATCACTAACAGCAGAATACCGGAGAAGTAATTATTTTCTCGAAGTGCAGCAATCACATTTCGACACTGCACATGTACCTCCCACAGAGCAAGAGTATCGCTAATGGATTGTCTGACAATTTTGATTAGCACTTACCCCACAAATTGTGAATGTGTCGAACATTAACAACACTCTTGTTCTGTGGTACACTTTTGCTGTATGATCTTGCTCACATACAATGTCCAACTACTTCTATCACTGCACTTCCAGCTGCTAATCGATTTCTCCTCCATTTTGCAGCCAATGGTTTATTTGTCCAACACAAATTGGACATGTTAAGTGGACTCGTAGAGGTAAAATCGTTATAGACAGGATCATCTAACCAGCGAGAGTGGTCTCCCCTAAACTTTCTCATATACTCCTAACACATGTGGGAAAAAAATAAGCTAAAAGGCAGTAAAATGAACAAGCGTCCCTAACGCAGTGAGGGGGGGGAGGGAGTAAAAAAGCTTGGGAATTGGAGGCGAAAGGAGTGGGTAAGAAGTGGAAATATTAGCGCAATAACAGCCTTTTATCATTGTGTGACGAGAAAAGACGATTTGAACACATTTTTTTTTTACCAATTGGAAACGAAAATTAGGCACAGATCTACAATTAATGTTAGTGGGCCTCATACCAATTTTTATTTATCAAAGCTGTAGGGTTTATGAGTTCTAATGTTTAGAAGTATGCAGTTATACAGACCAACAGACAGTCAACCCTTTGACGGATTTGGCCCCAAATTTGATATGGACCTACATTCCTGATGATAAAACTGTGTACCAAATTTTATCCATCTAGCTATTCAAATTTTTCAGCTAGTGTTTACATGAAGGCGGACAGACTTCCCGAAGACAGATCTTGTCCAAAATTTGATAGAAACCTACAAATTATGTGTAAAGATCACATATCAAATTTCATCCCCATAGCTGCAATAGTTTTCGAGTTATCGTGTTCACAGACAGACAGACATGATTCCAAAATTGTGTTTTTCGGACTCGGGGAGATCTAAAATGTGGAGATTCATCAAAATCTTGGGTTCGAATTTTTTGACTATTACAATATTTTCTCTTTGTATACTTCGTATACGAGAAAGTAAAAAGTGATTATTGTTGAAGGGAGGTTCAGAATGCATTGAGCAACTAAGAATTCCACTGGGACGAAAGAAAATATTGTTAGGCAGGTTTATTATTATAGACAGTATCATTATGCACAGATTTCACTGTATATATTATATTATTATGCGGCAGTTGGGTCTTGCAACATTTTTTTAAAAAAAATTTATTATTTTATTGTCTTTATACAGCTACAACAGTTATTAATGTCTGAAAAAGTTTGTATAAATTTATAAGTTTCTTATTCATTTTTTTCCTTAATATTTGAAGGAATTTTAAAAATCTTTTCTTGTTTTTTGTTACGTACAAATTTTATTTGTGAAGCATGAAAGCATGTATTTTTCTATCTTATTTTAAGGCTTTTTTGGGATATTTTTATACCCAAGTTTCTTTTTGTGTTTGCATTTTCAAAAGATACTGTGAAGGTATTAATATATTTATGTTAATTGCATTTTATATGTATATAATATATTTATTAATTGAATAAGAAAACACATTTATATATATATGTTATTTAATTATATAATATATTTATGTTAATTAAATTAAAAAATGCATTTTTGAACCCATTTTTTTAAAATCGATTCTTGTAATTTGTTATATATACATTTTTATTTGTGAAGAGTGGAATCATCTGTTTTTCTATATTATTTAAGATTTTGGATGGCAAAATTTTTTTATGCTTACGTTTTATTTTGTATTTGTTTGGGCTTTCAAAACATGCTTTGAACTTATTAATATATTCATGTTAATTGCTTTTACATATGTTATATAATATATTTATGTTGATTATGTAAAAAAGCATTTATTGAACTCATTTTTTAAAATTCATTCTTGTCACTTGTTATATACAAATTATATTTGACCTTGATTTTTTTTTTTTGTGGAAAATGAACACATCTTTTTAAAAAATCTTGTTTAAGACTTTGGAGAAGTGGAACTTTTTTATACTTAAGTTTCTTTTTGTATTTGGGCTTTCAAAACGTGCTTTGAAGGTATTAAAATATTTATGTATGACAGAACTTTCATATGAATGTTGAGAGACATAGAATGGCGGGATTTCTGCTCATTCTTGAATATCCCCACACTTAAAAATGCACATCTTAGTCATCGACACATATCTTTTAAGACAGATTGTTGTAGACCACAGATCCAAATGATTGGAAATTATTATCCTTAGTATTTCTCCATTTGTTATTTCTTCCATAAAGTATTTATTCAAGAAAAGACTGCACTGAATCAAGTTAACTTCATGATAGTGTGATTTTATTGTAAATTGTACCAAAACTTTAAATTTAATAACACCTTTTAAATTTTTTTCAATACATAGCTCTATGAAACAGAATGCAAGATTTTGTTATTGTTATTCATTTATTGCATGCCATGTAACATGCTCACATGTGATGAGAATTGAAATGATTGAAACTGTAAGATAGTTGTTTCTTTTAACAAAGATTTAAGGTAGTGCTCAGTTTCAGCCTGTTAAATTTACTTACAGTGGTAATTGTATTCTTATTGTAATATATTTTTAAAGCAATCCTGATGTTACAGTGTATTGTCTGACAAGATTACTATTTTAACTTTAACAAAGAGTTACTTTGAGTCTTATATTGTTCCAGTAATCAGGCGAGCAAGAAATTTGCTTATTGTGCTTGATTACTGTTCATGTATTCCCCCTTTTTTCCCATGGAAAAGAGCTATATCCCTTTTTTTTTATAATATTAGGTGTTCTGAGCACAGATCCCACCATGCTTTGCATGGGGGGAGGGGTACTGTCTCAGTTACAAAATAGGTCCCTGTTGCTGGCCCTCTACAAAGAAATATGACCCAGCATTGGGAGAAAGAACCTTTAATCAGTCCCCCTTCTTAATATGCTACTCTAGAACTAGGAGCCAGATCACTTATATATTGACTTCCCATTCACATATTTAAGGTTATACAGTATGTAATATGCCTTCATTGATATAACTTTAAAACTATGTCTTGTGCATTGATAAAAGAAATGCTCTTGTATGAATTTATATTATGTTGCAAGAATTAGTATTTTTGCTGTTGAGTCTATATATGTTAAATTTATCCATTGTCTGCAGTAAAAAATTAACGCAAGAACAGAAACTGCACTCTCTTTTTTTAGCTACTATTTTTAAACTAGAAGATTTGTGCCTGTCTAAGACGGGCTTTTCGCTTGCCAACAATATCTCGGATCTGATTGTCACAGACTTACTCTCGAAAGTTGTTGAAGAAAAACTCATGCATATTGCCAGAGTGCTTAAGAAATAAAAAAAAAAAAATGTATGAAAAACAGAACTGATGAATCAATTGACACTAACTTTTGTTTTGTCTCAGTAAAAATAATGCAAAATCCACTAACAGAAATACAAAATTAAAAAAAATTATGAATTGATGAATGCAAATCTTTAAGTAAAAGGAGCCTTTCAGTGTAAGAACGGTTAAGGGGAAAATATAAAATATATAAATATTCATTTCCAAAATTAAGTACGTAAAAGAAAGAAACCTTTTAACAAAAACATAACTCTTCTAAATAGTTCTGTGTGCATGAATTAAATAAAAAGAAAGAAAACAAAGGACATATCATAGTTCAATCCGATGAATCACATAAAAAAAAAAGGAAGCTGCTAAACTCGGCTAAAAAAATAAAAATAAACAGTGAAATGGCAGTAATGTCCATTTATCCCCTGTGTATGCTAATTTGTAGATGTAAACACACCATCTGAATCTCTGGCACGTAGCCAAACCAAATTCTAATTTGTAGACGCACACCGCCTGAATCTCTTTGGCACTGAGCCAAACAAAACCACATGAGTGTTACTGCAATTTCTGGATAAATCGAATATAGATACTGTACCAGCACTCCTTGTTTAAAAATTTAACTGTCATGTTAGGATTCATTTCATTTCTCAAACCATATGCTTTGCTGTGGAATCAGATCTGTTTTGTGACTTGCTAAGTAAAAACTGAAATTTCTGTTCTTCACTGAATTTTTCTTACTGTATATTCATTGAGATAAGTTGGATTTATTCACCGAATTAAGATTTTCTGCATCTAACAGTGCTATTAGCAACTAGAAATTCCTTTTCTAAAGAGAGTTATAACACTTTAAACTTAATGGCAGCATGTGGGGCACATTTCAACACTGTTAAAATGTCTCCATCATTATCAAAGAAGAATTAATTTAATTAAGTAACTTTGAGACTTGGGCAAGATGGTTTGAACTTACATAAAGAGGCATGCGAACAGATGGCATGTCTCTTAGAACAGCTGCAGACTTGCATGGAATGCCCTATTCTACGTTAATTTATAGATTTAAAATAAATTAAAATAGTTGGTCTGATGATAACATAACATTGAATACTTCATCCAACTGCTTTTGCTCCAAATATACATGTTGACAAGTTTTCACCTTGGATCGAGAAAGCATGCTTTGTGATTATAGTATTAGAGGTTCAAATATGAACTAGGGTCTGACTTACAAACAAGTATGATAGTTTGCATATGATTATTCAGAATGCTTGGGCTCAAACACTCCAAGTAGTTGGAATGAAAATAATATAGCTCTAATTCACTGGGTTAAGGATTTTATGAATTTTTGGAATAATGGGGCCATTTAAGTCAAAATTGAAAGTATCACAAAATGACTGGAACAAACAATGAAAACAAGCAAAATTAAGCTAACCTGAAACCAGATAAATTTTGTTAGGTCACTGTATTTTTCTGTACATTTGTTATATTTCAATAAAATTTATGTTCAGTTGAGTGAAATGAGTCGTTAGGTATTTGTTGAAAGGTGTCCCATGGGTGCGTATTTAGGCTTTAGTTGAAATGCATAATTTCACCTTTTAGTTATGACCAGGAACTCTGATAAAAAGCTGAACATCTGCCTAAGATTCTGTTGTAACCAATGATGCTAAATACTGAAATAAAAAATATACACTTTCTACAAAAATGAGGTTATACTAAAAATTATTGAAAGGTGCCCCCTCTCCCCACAAAATGATGCATTCAAATTGTAAAATATACCTTTAAACTGTTTCTTGGATTTTAATAATATAGTCTACTCTCATGTTGTAGTATTTCCCTAATTATTGAATATTTTGGATTGTTTCGCATATATTCGTGTTAGTAGATTGGCTCATATGTATAATGTGTAAAAGGTTTTAGTGATAATTTCCTTACTTTTATGTGATGTGTTTTATGTGATTTTTACTTTTTGTGATATTTACTTTTATATTACTTTTTGTGATATTTACTTTTATATTACTTTTTGTGATATTTACTTTTAAATTACTTTTATTGAGACTTTATTTTTTACTTTGTGATAATTTCCTTTTTTTCTCATCGAGAAATTTCTGTTGAGTCTAAAGAAAAAAAGAAACATTTATTTCACACAATGTGCCTTTCCAAATAGTTTTTTTTTGTCTCTTAATATTGTATGAGGTTTTTGTTTAGTTCCTTGAAAGTTGTGTATTTCTTTCTAAACATCTGTCTGGTTCGATTCTGATATATTGTTATATCTATATCCCATAAAACTTGAGATAAATCCTGTGATAAAATACCATGAACAATAAAAAAATAAAATGAAAAAAAATTTGATAGTTTTTCATTCTGTACAGTTTGATTAAAAGGGAATGGATGTAAGTTGACCTTTATTTGCTTTTGCCATAATATATATATATATATATATGTATAAATGTTGCATTCTTTTTCTAATAGATATGTTACCATGTATTTGCTTAAGTAAAATCCTTTTTGAGAATGATTTTTTTTAAAGAAAAATTATTTAAGAATATAACATGTTCATATTTTCGGCATAATTAGGTGGCTTTTCAGTTTGTCCTGCTGTATATTTTAGAGAAAAAGGAAGATTGAATAGAAAAGCAACTTTTTATTTGATTATACAAAAAGGTCAGTGGCATAGCAACTTGGGCAAGGGGGGGGGGGGTATCCATGTTCCGTGCGCCAGTCTTGGGGGCATCATGTAGCCAAGACACTAGTGCGTTTATGCCAGTTTTTAAAGTCAAATACGATTAAGGGGCGAAGGAATAATACCATGACTCAGGCGCCATTTATTCTTGCTATGCCACTGAGATAGGTCTGATTATTTTTGGCCGCTTGAGTTTCAGTTGTTGATTTTTGAATTGTCTGAAAACAGGTATTAGCATTGAGGAGTACAGTATTAACTGACACAGATTCGTTTAATCATTGTAACATTGTTTTTTTTGTGTGGATTATGAAAAGCTGCATTTAAGACACTCTTGATATTATTATTTACATCTAAGACAGTGAGGCTATCGAAATTTGGTAGAAATAATTGAGAAGTCTGTTGAAAGTTGAGATGAAAATTTTTCGAAAAGTTTAAAATAGGAAATTTAAATCAAAAATGTGAGGATTAAGAAATAGAGTAGTTGAAGATATCGTTCATTTGGAAGAGTGCCAGAATACGAAATTCTCCGTTTTTTTTTTTTTTTTTTCCTTTTCTTTTCTTGGAAGTCTTTAAATGATGTATGTGTCTTAGAGAAACGATGTCTGTTCCCGTATTTAATGCTGGCGAGCAGTCTGGCAGTGACACTTCCCTTGTAGAATTTCAGTTTTCCGTATTGTGGCAGTTAATTCATGTGAACATTATCGTCGAGTCGAAATTCAAAGTGAAACGATTTTTAAGCATTTATGATTATAATTAATAGTAAAAGCATAGTTCATAAGCATTGAGTGAAATTAGAATGTTTTCCGGTATAATGTTTGATTACTATTTATCCGTCTGAGGAAATGAATTATTGAAATTTCATTGTATACGACGATAAAGAATTCTGATGTTAGCCCTCGCAGAAATTGAATTTGACAGCTAAGTCCAACATTCAAGCATGGGAGATTATGTTTTGTGTTCGATGTAATTGTATTGTTTATTACGAATTTTAATCAAAACAGGATGTTAATTGTAGTGTCTATTACTGTCAGATAGAGAAATCGGAATAAAACGTACTCCACATTTATCCAAAACTTGGAGAGAAGAATGAACTGATCTTCTAATACAACAGCACGCCTCATTTCGATGCAATATATTTGGGAACTACTGACACTCCAAAGCACTTAAAATGCTTTGTCTTATTTTCATATCTTCTTCATTTGAAGACCGATTTTAAGTTGCTGTTTAGTCATAATAACTGGAGTTCGTACAAAATTCATTTGACTTAAAAATCGGTTTTTGAATGCATACAAAAAAAGCCTTGTTCAATCACCAAAATTGCTTATTTTGACTGATTGATCTCATTTGAAAACCATTTTGTTTCATTCTTTTCAAAAACAAAAACATTAAATATAAATAAAATATTTCAAATGAAAAATACAACTTGCCTATCTGAAAGCCGTACATCGGCATTTTATCATTTTATTCTATGTTCAGCTTTTAGGCAATGGATTCTAGAACATTTCAATGCTTCTTTCTTTGTTCAAATCAAATTGGTGCTTTCTTTTTTTTTTTTAAATCTCGATTTGGATGTCGATGATTCTGTAGTTGCATGTGAATTATTGACTAATGTATGGGTCGACATCGTAAAAAATGTACGTTAATTTTAGTTCTTTATGATGCAGAATTAAAGCAGCCAAATTTATTGAATGCTACTATAAAAAATGCACCAGAATTGTGATGAGACCTTTTTTTTTTAAATCGCAGAAAAGTATCATTCCAGATGGATTCGCGACTATTGTCTACAATATATTGTTGCATGAAAGAAAATCAAATATCTAATACTTTTGACATACTATATTCTTTGCATCAGTAACATTCCTTAAGCATGCTAATTGATAACAATTCTTAAAAAGTACTTCAGTAAATCTAATTAGATATCGAAATTTAATACATATGGTTTCAGTGTAAGACTTGATTTTTCTTTTATGGGTCAAAAAAGAAAGACACGAGGGATTAAAATGAAAAAAAATATAGAATTTTGTTTCCCCAAGTTCTCAATATTCAAGCAACAAGATTTTTAATCCCTTACATGAACACTGAACTTGTGAAAAGAGCATTCTCGTCCTATTGAAGCAGCTCCAGAAATGATATTGTATCTGTCTTCATTTGAACCTAATTTTATAAAACTTAGTACCATGAAACAAGCTCAAGGATCGCCTTGAAATTGCCTTCCCTTTAATAGTTGAATATCACGATGAATAATCGTCAGCTTTCATCATAATTTAATGCAAAATTATTTCAATGCTCTTTTCATTTGTTTTGGCATTAAACTAATGGTATTAAAAACTGGGAATAAAATGTAAAATCCAAAATATAGTCTACAAATGTTAAGTTAACTCGAGTCATTCAACTTAAGCTAACCTAAGCATTAATAACAAAAAATTCTTTGGGCTGAAGATGATTGGGGGTTATAACACAGTTGGGAGTACGCAAAAATGAAAAGACTAATCAAGGGATGCGTAAAAAAAAAAAAAGTTTGGGAACCTTTGGTCTACCCGATCCAGGGCGAAAGGAATAAAATTTTGGAGCTCAGCCGCATCTAAAAAAAATGGCCGTGAAGCTCGCATACTCTTTTGTTCTTAATAAATAAGTGTCTTAAAAGAAATGTGGAATTTATGTGTTTATTAGATTATCGTTTAAATATTGTAAGCACAGAAGCTGGTGAGCAAGTTTTTATTTATTTTAATAATTTTATTTTCTTTAGTACATCTGCTTTTCTTCATGAGACTCGATTTTCGTAATAAACTAAGTTGCTAAAATGATACAAAACATTTTCTAAACAAAATAAAAATTTACGCAAATTACTACAGAAATATTTCGTACTTTTTATGCAAATAGAGCCTCTGATAAAATCTTATATTTTATGTTATAAAATATGTAAAGTATACTTTTACATTCCAGATGAACTACATTCTTGAAAACTTAAACATATTTCGTCCAAAGTATTCATATCTCTGCAGTTTCTACAGAATTCAAATTAAAATTTGGTCGTTTTTAACATTACAAATTTACATTTATCTATATTGCATACTATTTTCCAACAACATCAAAAATTACACTGATAATATTTACACTTACATTCATTATTCTCTCATTTATACACATCAGAAGTAATTCATCTCAAAAATATAGACCAATCTTAGAGCAATTTTGCCTGTTGAATAACAATATTATATTACTTCGAAACATCAAACAACACGTGGTGCATCCACAACTTTTAAGTCACATTTTAAGTGCAAGTTAATTTAAAGCTCATCACAATATTAGTCGGAAATCTCACAAATACATCACGGAATGTTATATAAAGGAAGTCTGCTTTGCAAAGGTGGCCTGAGAGGTAAAAGAATTCATATTCACAGGTACTATGTAAAACATACATAATCTGGACATAAAGATGTAATGCACACATTGCTTTTAAATGAATGAATGGATGCTTAAACATAATTATACTAATTCATTTAATTTTTCGGTTATTGTAGTTAAAAGTAATGTAGTTTTTGACAGAGTTATTTGAATAGTTTTAAGAGAAAGCAAACAGAACATGCAAGACGAAAGGTAGTCTTAACTTTTTTTAAGCCTACTGCAGACTCTAACAGTATAAGCTTTCATTATTTGAACCATCAGAGTGAATTCGTATGAATATTTTTTTTTCATATACTATTCACTTTGATAAGCTTCATTTTGTAGATAAGTATCACTACTCAACAATAAGTCATTGACAGGAAATAGCTCAACAATTACAGTTTCCAACGGCTTTTAACGCCTTAAGAGTTTTTGAATTGTCAGTTGATGATATGAGAGTACGTGTTTCTTTCCTGTCCACATAAATGAAACGTACAGCAATGGAGTCAATTCATGTGATGTCACAGTCCTATGCAGGGGGCAGGGGCCCCTGTCGGGGATTCTGTGCTCCCCCGTCGGGGAAAACTTTTGTACGGGGTATTCAACTGTAGTTGATAAATAATAATCTGGCGAAAATTTGAGACTAATTTCATTACATTCGCCCCCCCCCCCCGTCGGGAAAATCGGCACTCCCCGTCGGGCAAACTCTAGCGCCATTCCTGGTCCTGTGACAAAAATAAATTAATCTATTCTCTAAAATATAACTTTTGCAGTGAGGTAACGTAACACTTCAAGCATTAAATAAAAGGAGCGCAACGGATTTTAGAATTATATTAGGTGGTGCATTTGATGTGTATCACGTGAGCATGGATAGACATCTGTGCAGAATGCATCTCCATCAGTGAGAAAATTGTGCGGTAGCTGTTTGGTTTCACCACGTTGCAATTTCTGTCAGGCTTAGCGGTTTTTCTCAGAAGTTTTGAAAGGAGGTTAATGAGGATAGATATGATTTGTGAGTTATTCATGAGTCTATACTCTGTAGATGCATATGGTTTTAAAACTTCTGTTCTTGTTTGAAAAGATTACCTTGTTTTTTGAATTAAACAAGAATTTTAATAAACAACAGATCACATATTTTGTCAATGTTTGCCATCGAACAACTTTTAACATTTGTCTAACTTTTGCTTTTCATTTTGAAAATAACAACTTCAACTCTTTCATGTTAATAAAGTATCTATACTTATAACAGGCAATGTTTGCGTATGAGCGATGTCCAGACGAATCTATCGCGCTTACAGCCTTGAAATTTGGCACACAGGTAGTCATAATGGTGACTCATTGAACCTCGAAGCCGGAATTTTAAAATTTAATCTAGAAAATTTTTTATTTAATATTTTGTGTAGTTTTGGTTGATTTTTTGCACTAATTTCTCAATAGAATGGTTTCAGATAATTGTACGAAAAAAATAAACACAGCTTCAGAAAGAGAACACGATTTCCGTTCTAATGAAGTTAATTTTGAATTTCTAACGCAATTTACTGAATTCTGAGCAATTTTTAAAAAATAGTCGGTTAACCTTAAAAAATTTTGTTTGGAAATCCAATTTCTTGCATCCGCCGTTCTAATTTTGTTATCAATTTGAAATTTGTTGAAGTAATAAATATAACGTTTCTCCGTGATTTAAAACTTGAATGATTAAAATTGAACAGTTGGTTGAATTTTAATTAATTTTTTTCTGTTGCGTTAAAAAAATTTCGCTTCAAAATTCCCTTCAGGATTTTTCGTAATCAAGGTCGAGTGACGTATTTTCCCAACATGCATTTCGTCGAAACCACGTAACGTCATAACCTTTTTGCTTCGCAGGGCCGCGGTGGCCTAGTGGTAAGGTGTCGGCCTCGGACCCTCGGGCTCCGATTTCGAAACCCAATTCCACTGAAGATCCGCCGTGTATGGGACCTGTTGCACTCTAAATCATACGTAGTGGCCAAACGTCCTCCCGTTGGTGTGGCACGGAAGTTTGGAGAGGGGGGTGCCAGCTCAGGTGTCGTCCTCGTCATCTGACCGCGATTCAAAATCACGAGGTCCGTCCCTAAATAGCCCTCGTGTTGCTTCAAAACGGGACGTTAATATAACCTAACCTAACCCAACCCTTTTGTTTCGCGTCGACAGATCGTTCTTTTAATTTGTTTGTTTTTATACTGTTTGACAGTGGAGCATATGGCTGATATCTTTAGTTAGAGAAGACTAGAAAAAATGAAATATGACTTCAAGAAGCTATTTACATAATGTGGCTTCAAAGTTTAAATCCTGGAAGTGGAAGATTTCATCTTTCTTTTTTTTTCTTTCTTTCTTCTTTTCTGATTCACTTTGAATATATTCAAATACTATAGAAATTATGTTTGTCTGTATCTTTCGAGGCGTATTGTTCCATTTGAAATCGTTTAAAATTTCATTCGGTTTTCATTCTTTAACATTTTACTTGGTTTATAGAAATCAATCTTTTTAAATCCTAAAATTTTTTTTTCGAAAATATCGGTTTATTTGGTACTCTGTATTGTTTTCTACAGTTCAAATGTCATTATCGCGAAGAAAAATAAGCGGGAAACTCAATAAGTTGTATCTTTTGTTTTGATTTTGTTTTCAAAACGTTTTCGTGTTAATTGTGGGCGATTTTATCCCCCATTTTGTTGAAGTCCTGATTTCACGGGCAACACCGTGCGCATACTGCTAATCGAAGATAAATATGCCTATGGAAGTAGACAAGTTGAATTACTCGATACTGCAAAAATAAACGCTAACTATTGAGCAGATATTCAGTTTAAAGATTATTCATCAGTATTCATGTGTGAAAAAGAAGCGTTTCTTGTCATTTGCAGTGGCGGCGACTGCGGGCAGAAGTGAGGGGGCAAACAATTTATAGACACCTAAAATTACCCCGAAGTATAGGGAGAAAACAACAAAATTTTAAAATTAAGTTACGAAATTAGCTAGCTTTCCAGGACACTATGGTTTTTTTTAATAAGCTTTTATTCAACTTGACAGCCGTGTCCTCAAATCTTGAGATCGATTTCTTACCCACTTCCAGTCGAGCTACAGCTTTGAAATTTAGCACAGTGGTGGGTTTCCGGTGACAAAAAAAAATTATCCAAAAAAAAAAAAAAAAAAATGCAATCTGTACCTATTTCGAACCTAAAATAATTATATTAAAATTTTAGCCCTATATTTGGGCGATAAAGTTTGGAAGGTGGTAATCTCACGTTACGTAGGGTTGTAACAACACCACGAAGCTAACAGAGAATAAGCTATACTTCCGGCGCTGCACTGATGAATGACGTAATAGCTCGCGTTTCTACGCGTCTTGGGTTTACCTTCTTTTAGAATTCGCACACAACCAGATTTTTTTTTACTTCGTGTGTAATATATCACGGATTTATATTTCAGAAAGTTAATGTCATTAAATCATTTTAAAAATGTAATTGTACATATGTATATAATAATTTTAATATGTGTTTTATATTGGAGAATTCAATAATTGAATATGGTTTACTATGCCTAACATGTCGTGTATTCGTGTCAGCCGTCACTAAAAAGTAGAAAATAAAATAAATAAATAAATAAAAATTAAGGTATAAGCTTTTATTAAAAATGCACCTTAAATGAGAAAATACGTTTACACATTATAATTTCGTCAAAATGAACTCAAAAGTAAAATATATTTTTTCTGATTACAATAAAATGCATGGTTCGAATAAAAGCATGGGCGCCTTTACCTTCTAGGAATATTCCATTTGTTTAAGGAAATATACTCAAAATATAAGGTGCTATGTAAGGCGCCCACACTTTTATTCGAGTCATGCATTTTATTGTAATCAAAAAAATTATTTTTTACTTTTGAGTTCATTTTGACGAAATTATAATGTGTAAACGTATTTTCTCATTTAAAGTGCATTTTGAATAAAAGCCTTATACCCTTTATACCTTAAATTTTGTGTTTATTTATTTTATTTTTATATAATTTTTAATTTTAGGCAGCTAAAATTAACTAAAAATTTAATTTTTCCGGAAAAAGTAGGGGCGATTACTCCCCCCCCCCCCGAGTCGACGCCACTGGTCATTGCATGGGTTTGCTTTTAAATTTGAACAATTCATATTAATCATCCGGTGAAAAATGATTTGATCTGTGAGGATTGCGGTGAATTAATACTGACTTGTCCGAATTTAGTGAAAACAAATTCTATCTAGGAAATTCTTGGACAGGAGACTTCAAATAGGCTTTAGAGTATTCAACTCTGATTATTGTCGGTATCTTACTATTGGTATTTATATAGTATACACATTATTATGATGGGATTGAGGCGATTCGTAGGTCAATTTTTTGATTAATTTTTGATGTAATTCAAAATCTGCTTAACGCCTAGTGGTAGACTGCGATCGACTTAATCAAATTCGTTTTAAAACGATACAATAGAGTTGCTCTTTAAAGCAATTCCGAGTTTAGCTATACACAAAACTCAACTTTTTCAAATAACATCGATCTTCATTTTCCCTCCAATTTCTTAATTATTTTTGTCTTTGTTGAAATCCTTCAGATGATCCTACTGATATACGATGAAATATTCATATTTGTAACCTTCACCTAATTTGCTCATATTCAGGCACTGATTAAAGAAAAGTTATT
The DNA here is from genome assembly GCA_013235015.1 of Araneus ventricosus. Taxonomy (NCBI): domain Eukaryota; kingdom Metazoa; phylum Arthropoda; class Arachnida; order Araneae; family Araneidae; genus Araneus; species Araneus ventricosus. The sequence continues at coordinate 190,307 of BGPR01000957.1, forward strand.
TAGAGTGATGAGAATTGTATAGAAGTATAGCTTTTATTATAAGTGTAACTATAGGTAGAAGGATAACTTTTTTTTCTATATTCAGTTGCATAAACGTATTCACTTTAACGGATAGAATACCAATACATAACATGATGTCTATACTTCGAAAACAAAGCTCATCCATTGTCACACAAATGTTTAAAAATCCTCCATTATCTTCAAGTAATTTTATAACATTTTTGGTAGGGTGCAAAGATTATCAATAGACCCTGGAAATTATTGAAGAATTTCAGCAAGAAAAAATATCCTTACTAGATTTTTTTTCCTCTATCTATCCAAAACTCTACAATAAGGTGATATAGTCTGAACTCGATTTGTTACTCTTTGAAACGCTATTTGGCTCTGACAGAGTTAAGAACCAATCTTGCCGAAATGTTAATTTATCGCTTAAAAAGACCAATAAATACTTTTCATTTGAACGGGTCATACATATACAAGATGTCCACTTTAATCGTCGCCCACTAGCTATTTCCAAATTAAATTAGAAATAGACATATACTTCCAATTGAGAAAATGTTTTAAATGATGTAAAGATTTATATTTTATGTTATTTGAGTCAATAAACATACTGCTGAAAAAATTACGAAGTCTAAATTTTTGTTCAGTTCCCCGGTCGTATTACTCATATTTAGTAAAATTTTTTTCACACGCTAACATTAAAAAAAAAAACCCTCTATTTTGCGACTAAAACTGGCAGAGTTATTAAGCGTTGGATATCGTTATTTTAGACCACTTCTATGGCCGCCTCGAGGAAGATCCTCCAATCAATTTGAAGCGCTTGCTCGAAGCGGCCGTTGATTGGTTTAAAGACATGAAATTCAAAGCTTCACGACTCGGTCAGTTTTAGACGTAGAAGAGTGGAACTTTTCGTTTAAAATGTTAATGTGCCGAGATGGTTTTGTATAAACGTAAACCATATCTGGTAGGTTTCCTCCCGGTAGATTAATTGATAAATGTTAATATATCAAGAATATTTCACTAAATATCCCTAATAGTACCGAGGGAACCGTATAAAAATATACACTTCGTTATTTTTTCAACAGCACAATTATAGATTGAAACAACATAATATATAATTTTTTACGTCATTGAAAGCATTTTTCCAGCTGGAAGTATATGTCTATCTCTAACGGTTTAGAAATGAGCTATTGGGCCGCGATTAGAATGGTTACCTTATATATTAATTTAGAAACTTATTCAGCTGCGGTGTCTCCAACTGAAGAAGAATTCAATTGCAGCTGTGAATTCAAAATCCAGTTCCATCTCGAATAAAATATCAGGAACTCGGAATATCTGGACAACAACCGTGCTCAACAAATTTTCGGTTTTTTATGTGGAAAATAAAATTTTCTGCAGTTGCTTCCAAGGAAACATAAACAAACGTAATAATGAACAAAAACATATTTCTTAGTTATATAGTTGGAAATAATAGAAGAGGTTGTGTTGTTGAATTAAAAAAATTGAAATCTATTAATTATATAAATAAAATGCATTCATATTATCCATCATTTTTATGCTTTACAATCTTTTCTTTAAAATTATTATCATCAGGATATTTTTGTTGTTGACAAGTTTATGGCAAGTAAATAATCTTTTCATGCGTCCACAGTTTTTGAGGAGTTCGATATTTTTTATATTGTTTTTTTTCCTTCATTGACATTCACTTGAATGGCTACATTTTTTTAAAAATTTTTAGTTCAGGCACTATTCGATAGATTCGAAATTAGTCGAATGGAGCCATATGAGCTTGGTACTTTATGTTCCGGTGACATTATAAGAACGTTTTAAGTAATGATTATTTTCTGTACTCGGAAAGATCTGCAAAAGTTTTAAATTGGATACCATACAACCATTTATTTTTATTTTAGAAATGAAAAGAGGAGAAAAACTATTTAAATCTTTTTGAAACATAATAGAAGAGTTTTCTCACAGAACAGAAAAAATAGTGAACAGAAAAGACGAAAGACACACACTCTCTTTATCATGAAAGTTTTATGGAAATTGTTGAGAATTGGTAAGTTATTCCTTTTTCTATATATATAGCCTTAAGTTTATTTTAAATAGTGATCTAGTTTTAGCAAATGATTGAACAGAAATTGTAGAAGTGAGATATGAAGAGAAATTTAATTCCTGCTATATTCATTATGATAATACCCCAAAAAATGTCAAGAAAAAGTTAAGGTTTTGTATTATTAATAGTAGTGAAAGTAATGCAATTATTTATTTAAATTCATATGAATTTTTCCGTTTAAATTCCAAAGAGCGGACTTTATATTGTAGAAAAATCTTTTGAAGATTTCATGTACTGCATCTGTTTTGTGTTTTCTAAATTTATTTAGATACCTGATATTTATTGCAACTGTCAGTAAATAAATAATATAATTGCTGCAAACATCATTCATTCAAATAATCATGCAGCTATTTTACAATTTTTTTATAGAGATATCTGAACAATTTTAAAGTTGATCGGAATAAGTGCCTAGGAAATATGATTTCCTGAATATCTTTGATATTGTCAAAATTGCACTCTTTAACTAAGAATTGAATAAAAAAAAAGGAAACAATTTTGATTCAGAATATGCGGTCTAGTAACTTAATCGAAACGGCATGTAGCATTTAAATTCTACACTTTTCTAACCAGTATTGTTCTTCAAAATTACTGAGCAAAGTTCAGAATGTCATGTGAATTGAGGGAACTAAATCAAGTAATTATTACAGACGCATTCATTTCAGCATCTGCATCTCGTGTTCCAAAAGTGTTAAGAGATTACTTTTAACGAAGAGTTTTTTTACAGAGTTCAACATACGTGACTCATCGAAGAATAAAATCACATCGATATTCAATCCTTTCAGACCATCTTCATTTTCTGTCGGCTAAAGGAGGTCTGCTAGATAGGAAGTTTGTACGAGGAATAGGATAAACACAGATGCCGATGAGGAGTATTTCCGATGAATTCGCCACTCAAAATTTGGTGAACTCTTTGTCAGGTGTCCGAGGGAGCCATGGGTCACAAGATCGTATCCAGCATGAAGAGACTTTTTGTTCTCAATTCATCCTAGAGATTCAAAGAAATCAGTTCTTAAAAATCTTTTAGTATTTAAAATATTTAGAATCCGTGTTCATGCAATAATATTTAATAATGTAAATAGTAGATATTAAAAAAGAACATTAAGATTTAATATTGCAAGTACTTGTAACTGCATCAAGTTAACAAGAAGAAAATAGCTTATTTCCCAATCTTCCTACATTAGAACACTGATTTCCAGGCATTTAATAGTCTACCTTCGCAAATATGACATCTTTTTCGCTTTATAAGTAAAAAAGGCTAATAACAAAGAGAAAAAAAAATCGCTATAGCAAACAGTTGTAATTACTTCAATCCATTAAGAGAAATAAAAAGTTATTTACTTTTCTTTTTATATCGGCATACTAATTTTAAGTTATTTAATGGTTTATTTTCGTAAATAGTATCTCTTTTTGATAATCTATTCAAAGTACATTAGAGAGTATAAGCGCCTCCAGATTTATAATATAAAAAGGCGTTACTGCTCTGCATGTCAGATTATTGCAGTGTGTCTAAAAACAACCTCAAGGATTTACGGGAAGTTCTTTAGGATTTTAAAGTTCACTGTCATTTTGACGGTTTCCCTTGATTTCGAAGATAGCTACATAATGGAATTTTTTTAAAAAATATTTTTCCCATAATCAAATGTAAATTAAAGCAATTAAAAAAGAATGCTGTGTATCGGTCTTTTCTGAAGCTCTACTATGAAAAAAAAATTATCGCTGCTTTTGCTCTGTTGTGTCACTTTCCTAAGAAAAGTACGGTCCAACTAAAAAGAGTCCGAACGTTTCATATTGCTCGCAATGTACCGATGTTAAAATCAAGTGAAATGTCTTTTCATTAAGAAATGTGTCCTCTTTAAATGTATATGAATCTCAGTTGACATACGGGCGCGTCTGCTAGTTTATTTTCATAATACCGACACTTTTTCCAATAACAACCCCAATTTTTTGTTCTATTAAAGAATTCAATACATTGACGTCCGTTCGAATATGACATTTTAGCTAATTCGACGTGGAACAACCTGAGATAAAGGAGAAAAAATATCTAAGAGTTGTCTAAATATATAATAATGTAAGAACTAGGTCGTTCTTATAACAATTTACTTTTCACATTTCATTATTTTGCTCTGAATCTTTTATCTGTTCTTACAAAATGTGCACCGAACGAGATCTGATTCGAAACATATGCCAAAATATGAAACATAAATAAAATATTTACTTTTTTATATTTATTGGAAGAAAATCAATAAAAATAATCATTAAATTATAATATACAAAACTCATTAAATTAAATTAATATTTTCCAGTTTAGTAAGATATATAGTTCTTGCTTCTGTCTGTAACCTGTTTCATGCATCTTGGTTTTGATTTTTTTAATATCATGGAAGTAAATGAGATTTGATTTATTCTAATCAAGCTCTATGCTTCAAAAGTAGATCCTCAGAATTGCTCATTAACAGAACATTTTTTACGATGTGGTTTATCTATGTTGTTCGAATGTTGAATATGTATGCTCCGTAAGATTTGGTTCCCCTACATTCCTGGGCCACTCAAATACTACAATACAATTGAATTGCCTGCCGCTTTAAGAAGTATCTCTGCAGTCATGGCTATGAATCTTTTAGGATTTTTATTTATTTATTTATTTATTTTTTATATAAGGCATCCAGAGTATTTTTTTAAAATTAAAAATACGAAAACAACCAATTCATAAGTTATGTGTCGGTATATCTTCAATGTAATTTTAACAAAAATATCTATGTCTATCTCCTTATTCATAGATAAATCTTGGATACATTAAGGCAAATTTTGTCATGAAAATGATAAAATTCGTATTAATGTATCAAAGCATAAACAAAAATTGCACGCACTTATAGAGACTACTTTTCTAAGGCGACATGCATCTTTAGGTTTAATGTATGGTAATTGGTTCCTGAGTAACGAACAGCATTCGGATACTTTTTTGACGGAGTGTACATATGTGAAGATACTTTTAATTTTGTGAGTTTTCTTTGTATCTAAGTTGTATTACGACACATTGCTTGGTTTATTTAACCGTGAAGTTAAAATTCAAACAAGAATCATATTACAAGTGTGTTTTTTTGGCCCGCCATCAGCTAATTTTAACTTGAAGACAACCTTATGCAATATGTATAGTCTTTGAAATAACTAAATTACTTTAAAAAGTTTACTTCTCTTGTGTTTTCCATATAGGCACACTAATTTAAAAAAATAAAAAGATTTTAAAATATATCTGCGAGGTATATTGCAACTTAATGGAAAAGTATATAGGAATATGTTTCTGCATGTTCAGTTAGGAGGACGATATCCGGTAAATACATAACAATTAATCATAACGAGTAAAAAAAAAATTAATAAAATAATAATTTTTATATTATTTGTTTTCGATTTAATTTCTTTAAATCATTATTTTTAAGGGATTTAAGAGGCATTTCAAACAGTATTCTTTTAAACTGGCTGAAGAATTGGTGCATTTTTTCAGCGTCTGATAACAAAGCTACATTGGTGTGCAAAAATTAAGCACCGTTTCGTAGAATGCGAGAAATTTACAATTAATACGCAAACTATAGCTCGAAATCAATTGCGGAGAATCGTGTAACATACAATCGAGTATCATACACATTTTACACTGAACATTGCACACATTTTACATTGAACCGCGGTCAGAAGAGGACGACATACACCATAAGATCAAAAGTATCTGGACACTTTCGGATTTACATATTTTTTCGAATTTCTCCAAAGAGGTTCGAGTTACTGCTCTTGAATTTCGAACATAGGATGAATAGGCTTGGACTCACAATTTACAGTGAAGATTCGGTCTTGAGGGCATTTAGGGGACCAAACAGAAATTAATGAAGACAAAAGGGATTTCGGCTCACCCCGTTCCACAGGAAGCTGATAATAATTTAAAACTTTTATTAATAGTTTTGTTTGCTTTACACATTTCTTACATGCATTTTCGTAAAAATAGCATGGATATTCGGGAAGATATAAAGGTTTCTTTAAAAAATACCAAATTTCCCCGCATTCTTTTTGCTTATAACTTCCAGAGTTTTCATTCATTTTATACGAAACTTGCAGAAAACTCTTGACAATATGTTACAGAAGTATTGTATTAAAATTTGAAGTACATAAATTGAATATTAGGGAAATATGAGTATTTGTACTCAATAACTTTTTACTGCGCATCTGTGAGACGTAGCGTAATTTACCTGTCATAACTTGAAAGATAGATATATAGAGCAACTTATATAAAAATTCCAGATGAATACCATTAAAATTCAGAAAAATGTCGGCATTTCAGTGAAGTGAATTTAAATTTCTGTTTAAGAAGTGAGGATGAGGGTTCTTGCACAAACTGATATTTTTTAAACTTGAATCTTCGAATGGTTATAGACGAAATGTAATTTACATAATATACTAGCTGATATTCCCGGCGTTGCTCCGAATTAAATTTTTTCCATGTCTATGTTTTTAATTTTATATTCTACATTTGTTTAAAATATTATTACGCACAAAACCATTTTATCGTCTGAAACATTTTTTAATTAAAATGAGAATAAATTGAACCAAAGGATTCTTAAAAATGTCGAAAGCTAATTTTCTCCATGTTAAATTAAATAGACAATTAATTAAATAATTATTTTTATTATATAAATTTTAATATAAAGTGTTAATCGTCTGCTTTTAAAACTTTTCTTTTAGTATTCTTATAGAATTCTGTTAATGTGTTCTGTCAACAGTTCTTCGTATGTATTCTTATTCTTCAATAATAATTAAAAAAATGTTATATATATATTGTGTATAAAATTAATTTTGAAAAGATTTATTAAAATTAGAGAAACATATCGTACGGAAATGAAATTTGTGTCACTGAAAAGCTGATTTATTAAACTTTAATGTGGTGTAAAAATAGTTTTTGTGAGATTATAGTTTCGAAAGATATCGCTGAAGAACGCCATAATCTTGCTTAATTTTGCTTTAACTTTCGTTCTTACACTCTGCTATATATATATATGCCCAATATTGTTCGGGGTCATAATATCTTCACAGGGAAACACATTTTATTTCACAAAAATTGTCACAAGTTTTCTACAACAAACATAAATTTCCTTTGTTATTTTTGAATTTAACCTTTAAAAGCTAACCTGTTTATTACTCTAAATTAATACGGTTTGAATGAAAGCGCGAGGAGTTTGAACGATGAACATGTATTTTAAACTTTCAAGCAACATGTAATACAATGATTCAAGCGAGTATAAAAATTTGTTCAGTAAACAGTCAAATATACAGCTTCCTAACTACAGAGATCAACTTATACTAAATACAGAGATAACCTTTTAAAGGTAATCTTTTTATTTACTCTACATCAATACAGATTGAATGTAAAAGCTAGTAATTGAAAGTCGCACAGTTGCCTAGCAACGAAATATCTATAAATTTACTTTTTAAAAAAATCATCTGCATGTAATCAATTATTTATTAAATTTTGAAAAATTAATAAAAGTTGAAGGGAAAAAAATTGGTATCATTGAAAAGGTAAAAATTTGAACTTTAAGATGGTATATAAATATTTTTTGTGGGACAAATTGCTCCGAAGTTACTGCGGAAAAAAAGGTTTTGGTTAATTTCTAATTAACTGACTGTTTAATTAACTTTTGGACTTATAAAAAATTTGACAATAATCTTTATCATGTCTTAAATTATAAGTGTGCAAAATTTGGTTGAAATCCCACATACATACCCAATCCCACATACAGTGACTTAGGAGGAGATGTGGAACTTACATACCCACATACATACATACATACTCACAATGACTTTTATTTATATTAAAATTTAATTTATTAGTATACATGGGTATTCAGGATATTCAACTTTCCTAAAATTCAATGTTACTGTTCGAAGATTAAAGCTTCGAAAGTATGAATATATAGAAAACCCCTCATCACTTAGCTTCTCTCAAAGAGAAATTAAAATTCTCCCCACTAAAATGCAGACATCTTTCAGAATTTTAACAGTATTCATCTAAAATTTTTATATAAGTTGCTCTATATATCTGGCTTTGAAATTATGATAGGAAAATTACGCTACGTCTTGCACATGCGAAGTAAAAAATTATTTAGTACAAATACTCAGATTTTAATACAATATTTTGTAACATATTGTCGATTGTTCTGTAAGCTTCTTTTTAAAGAAAGTTTATATCTTCCAGAATATCCATGCTACTTTTACGAAAATGCATGAAAGCAACGTGCGTAGCAAACAAAACCATTTATGAAAGTTTCAAATCATTATTGGCATCTTGTGAAACGGGGTGAGCGGACGTCCATTTTCTTCTTCATCAATTTCTGGTTGATCGCCTAAATGCCCTAGTGACTGAATCTCCAGTGTAAAATGTGTACGATACTCTATTGTATGTTACACGATTCTCTACAACCATTTTCAATCATAGTTTTCATATTAATTACAAATTTCTAGCATTTTATGAAACTGTGCTTAATTTTTGCACACGAGTGTACATAAAGTTTAATGTGTGCACAAAAGTGGAGCACATGAACAGTATTAAGAATGATATTAATAAAATTTTACTTTTTGGCACCACTCCATAAATTCATCCATCGTCACTACTCCATCTTTATTCGAATCAATTTGCTGTAGAAGGCAAAAAATAAAATTTAGACAAATATTTTATAACTTATTTTAGACATTAAATGCGATTTAAATAAAAAAATAAATTCAGAACATTGAGAGCAGCTCTAATAAACATAATAGTAATACACACGCACACACTAATAAACACAAATAGAAAAGCATATTTATATTTTTGCATTAATTTTCATGTTTTGAAATCAAATCGGTAAAATAATCAAGTATACGCATTAAATGTAAGAATCAACTGGTAGTAACAGTTTTTTTTTCGCAGTTTCATTCTTATGAGTAGTATTTTTTTTCTTGTTGATTATCCTATTGGTACAAAATGCTCTACAATATTCATACGATACCTTTACGATGTTGTGCCACTTTCGGAATATCGTAGCAACATCGTGGAGATATCGTAAAATATCTTGAGCTAATTAGGTATACAGACTTGGGATCTGAACAGTGGCGTAGCTACAGCATTTGCCGTCCGGGACGAACTTGTACCATGTTATCCTTACTTTACAAGTTACATAGGGCACATAAGCCTGAAAATAAAAAAATAATAAATTCCAGGGAAAAAATATTTTATTAATAACGTAATTCGTCGTTTGAAAGCCCTTAGTCTCTGCAGATAGGTTGCGAAATCGAACGCCCACCACCATTTTTTCTTTCATATATTTGCAGTTTGTGTCGCAGCTCTCCTTACGTATAAAATTGTTTTCTTACATGTCTTATTTTGCCACCCCTTTTCAAGTGCCGCCCCTCCACCCCACTTTAGTTACGCCACTGGATCTCAAATTTTTGAGCAAAAAAATATGCAAGTAATTTAGTCACCAAAGATTTTATGAAATTCCTCACCCGATACTTTTAGTTTTAATGGATTTTGTATGCTCATTTCAGTAGCTGAATGAACCCGAATTTTACTGAACAGTCGATCCTGTCACAGGGGCTTTTCGTATTTTGTAGATAAGCTTTACTCAATATGTTATGTTGAATTGTCTAGCAGTTAGTTCTAATATTTAAGTTGATCGAATAAATCGACTTCGACTATCATAGCCGATTATTTTAGGAAAAATGTTTGATAAACTTAAATTTTTTGTTCAAGAAGATAATTTTACTAATTTGATATTAATGTAAGGATATTTTTATGAAACAATATTACTTTTTCTTATTCAAAAAACAATGGCAATATCAAACACAGTTATTATAGTTGTAGTTAGTTTATGTTCAAGCCTATAGAAAATACTTCTTTTTATATATATACCAGAGTTGCAAAGGAAACGTTGTAATATTAGAATGATATGAATTTACTTATAAATATTACCTGTTTCTTCATAGATATCATTCGTTAATGTCACTGTGAACATACTTTTGACATCCTGCTATTTTATTTGTTTGATAATTATGTTGTTAGCATACAATAAAGGAGTTAAAATCTGACTTGGCGGTTTTTACGAAAAGAAGGCATATGAAGGTAGGAAATCTCTGCTCTCGACCTCTATTTAGCAATGAAAGGGCTCCTAGAAATTCTTCTTACGTATAATTTTGCCATTCTGAGGAATTCACAAGGTGTAAAATTGCTTAAAAGAAGGGAAAAGCAAGTTGTTACCCCAAATTTTCAGACTAATGCAAAACTAAAAGTAAATAGTTTTAATAGTTTTTATTTACGTTAATTTGATCCATATTCACATTAACAAAATGCATTTTCTCAAATTGAATGATTTATTTGATTTGAAATTAAATTCATACATGAAAGAGAAATCCAAATTGTTTTTTTTTATTTACTGTACAACGGTCTGCATACAGTGGATATAAGAAACTTAAACTTCTACAAAAGAAAAGAATTATACAAGTGTGAGAATTTTATTATTAATATAAATCTAAGGCAATAAAAGGCTGGGAAAAAGCCTTTCTTTAAAAAAAGATGTTTAATGTTAGTGTAATGTAAATGTAAATGTTTAAAAAATAAATCCGAGCTTGAGCGGAAAATTTATCGACTTTCTGAAACTAAAAGGGGAAAAACTGAAATGAAATTCTTGTCGATAAGAAAACTTTCATCAAGTATATTTAAAGTTTACGTGATATGAATGAAAAAATACCTTTCAAGCAAAATGTATTTGACAGATTATGGCTTCAAAGAAAAAAATAATATTTTGAATTCCAAAAACTGATTTTGAGTAGCCGACAGGCATCAGGAGAAATCCGTGGCGTTTGTGTTAATGTGTTAATTAATAAAAATAATTTTTCTTTTAAGTTTTCCTTTGATGTTGATTCTCATAAAGATTATGAAAGAAAAAATGCTTCTATTGAAAAACGATAGAAAGCATTTTTACGAACTTATTTTTTCCCTGTGCTAAAACATTTTTGTGGCTTTGCTTAATAATATTAAACTACGAGAAGTACATTTATTCACGTACATACCAGCGCAATATTAAAATTAAAAAAATAGCCGTTGAAAATAATATGCTAATATGGCAATAAAATAGTCATTCCTTGATTTATTTTAACTCAAAATTTCTTTAGGCGCAATTTTTACAATTCTGAATATCTAAAGTATTTTTGGGAGCCGCAATAATGCTACCAAAGCATTTTGCTTTATTTTCTTTCTTTAACGTCACAGTGAATGTTAGTAAATTCACAATCGAAATAAATTAAAGGTAGAGAGAACTTTTTAAAATACAGCAATCACCCCAGCTGTGAATAGATTTCAAAGAATTTCACAATTTAAATCAAAGTACCTTATAAAATAAGACATTGATAATAATCTACTTTGAAAGGCCACAAGTCACAATGTTTTTAGATTATTTAATAACAACTCGATTATTATGAAAAATATAGGGTTGTTTTTAAATTAAAGTCTTAAAATTTTTAACATGCATATTTACCACTTTTGACTCTAATGGTACATATATGTACTATCAGCAGCAGTAGTAGTAGAGGCCCACACCGACCCAGCCTACCCTAAAGGGTGTAAGGCCTTTAACAAGTCGGTGGGGAAACGTGTAGATCTATATCTGAAACTTGTAGAAACTCTAGAACTCAGCGTCATTTAAAAACGCACCATCATATAAAATCAAACACAGATCAGCACAAGAAAAAATCAAACACAGATCAGCACAAGAAAAAATCAAACACTCACCAAAACACAAAAGACACACATAACGAATACAAATTCTCACACAAGGGAAGACTAATTATAAAAATATTAATCGGTTAAAATAACTATGAATCTGATAAGAACCCTAAGCATCACCCACACACCAATCAGAGAGACCGTTCTTTATAAACTTATCAGATCTGGTAGTCATACTACATAAAATCCCATCATTTCTGAATCCGAGGGTCCAGTATTAAGATTAAGATAAAACTTTTATACACAATTCGTTTGGACTATTAGTCCATTGTCTATAATGATAAAAAATTTCAACAAACTGGAGTAATAAAATCAACATCAAACATCAATGAAACAACAATAAAATATATACCATCAATAAAAACAATAAAATCAGCAGCAATACAATCAATAAAGTCAGCAATTAAAACTGGGACCCCCAGAGGCCAGTTTCCCCACGTCGAAGATCCAACAAAATAATAAGTACGTTTAAATAAAGAACTTTAAAATAAATAACTATCCAGGAGGATTACATCCATGACTCTCATCCAATGGCAACAACCACTAAAAACTCCATGGTAAAAATTTATAAATAAAATTAAACAAAGAAACCAAGATTTAAAACTTTGGGTGAGAGGAATTTAGCAGAATGAAAAGACAACAGTGGCTCAGGATTCACCTTTAATCTTTTCGCATATAGACAACGACAAAGGTCTCCGTAAGTTTCTTAGTAGCAGATTTGTTATTTATTAAATTTTTAAACCAGATAATTTCAAGTAAAACGCATTAGATATCAATTGTTATATTGGAAAATGCCTTTGTTCTTTAACAATTACAGTGGGTTGCCAATATAATGTGGACACTTTAAAATTTGCATATTTTTCGAATATCTCCCGAAAATCTTCATGGATTTTCTTAGAATTTCCAACATCTAAAGATTAGGCTTGAACATTTTACCGTGAAGATTCGATCACGAGAATATTTAAGGGACTGACCAGAAAGTGATGAAAACAAAAGAAAAAAAATCGACTCATCCCGTTTCAAAGAAAGCTGATAACGAGATGCAACTGTCATCAATGGTTATGTTTGATGTGCATAATATTTACATACATTTTCGTAAACGTAGCACAAACATTGGGGAAAATATAAAGGTTTCTTAAAAGAAATTCCCTAATTTTTCCACATGTTTTTGCTTATAACTTGTAGAGTTTTAAACCAAATTGTATGAAACTTACAGAATACGTGACAATATGTTAGAGAAGCATTGTGTTAATACTTTGAATATTAAAAGAAATATGAGTATTTTTAGTAAATTATTTTTTACTGTGCTTGTACGAAATGTAGCGTAATTTTAATTTCATGACTTAAGAGTCAGATATGTAGGGCAACTTATATAAAAATTCCAGTTAAATACCATTAGTATTCAGAAAGATATCGGCATTGCAACTTGGTGAATTTCGGTGCACTCGAAGAAAAGCTAAACGATGAAGGTTCTTGCGCAAACTGATATTTTTTAAACTTGAATCTTCGAACAGTAATGATGAATTTTATGGAAGTTGAATATCCTGAATACTCATGTATACTTATAAGTTAAATACGTAATTTAAATTATAGGTTGACGATTACTATTCAAAGATTCAAGTCATGAAAGTAAAATTACGCTACATTTCGCACATGCGCAGTAAAAAGTCATTTACTAAAATACTCATATTTCCTTTAATATTCAAAGTATTTACTTCCAATTTTAATACAATGCTTCTCTAACATATTGTCACGCATTCTGTAAGTTTCATACAATTTGGTTTAAAACTCTGCAATTTATAAGTAAAAAACATGCTGAAAAATTAGGGCCTTAGAAATCTTTATATCTTCCCGAATATTGTGCTAAATTTACGAAAATGCATGAAAATATTAAGCACATCAAACATAACCATTGATGACAGTTTCATCCCTTTATCATCTTTCTGTAAAATGGGATGAGTTGAATTTTTTTTTTTGTCTTCATCATTTTCTGTTCGGTTCCGTAAATACTCTCGTGATCTAATCGTCACTGTAAAATGTGAGTTCTAGCCTAATATTTACATGTTCGAAATTCTAAGAAAATCCATGCAGATTTTCGGAAGATATTCGATAAAACATGCAAATTTTGAAGTGTTCACATTATATTCGCAACCAACTGTATAAGGCACTTCGCAAAAATATTTGAAAATGAATGAATAGCTTTTATTATTCAATAAGTATATATCATAAGAACACACTAGATACATATTTCATTAGCTGATCTACAACTCATTTTATCTTTTTATCCGATACTGTACAGTAACAGTAGTGTAAAATATGACAGTTTTGGTTTTTGTCATCAGTGCTTATGCAGTAAACGATTTATTTTTAACAGCACTATTCTGATTAAATTAACTGCACCAGAGTGATTACGAAAACAGGAATGGAATTTTGTGAGTAACAGTATCATAAAATTATAAAGAAATTCCATTTTAAACTTTTATGTGATAGTTTGTCGCGTTGTTTACATATTAAATTTCAATATTTGCTACATATTTTACAAATGTAATTAATAAAGATATAGAAATAACTGTTAGGCAGATTGTTTGAATATGCAATTTTAGATTTTTTTTTATTTTCACTGAATAAATGCTTGTTAGCATATTAGTTTTAACAACAACAGCATAACATTAACGTAGCCATCTGATCTAACAATCTTACATAGTTTTTGATGTCATCTCTACGTTTTGCTATTATGACAACCTCGTGTTTCTCCTTCTAGTCAGAAATATGAATTCGGTACTTGATAAATACCTATAGGCAAAAATTCATAAATATATAATTTTTTCTTTATTATTTTTATGAGTGTAGTTATTTTTATCGATGAATTAAGAGATATCTAGACATATTTTTTTCAAGTACCAGATGAATGGAATGTATTTTTTATTCATACATTTCTAATGTATCAAAAGTTTCACACAAATAACTGTGTGAATTTCTTATTTGAGCAATATTTAAGTGATTAAAATTAGAATGCATAAAATTTTCTCAGAAAGTTAAGCAAAATTTCTTTAAAAACTTCTGAATTGTTTTTATAAAGTTTGTTTTTTAATCCTTTTTTTCTTGTGACACCTTTTAGATTGCACAGATGTCCGTATGTAATGGCCATCGTGAAGTTATTTAAGATGTGTATGTCACATCATCTCAAAAATTTTTATATATTAAAGTTTGTTTTAAACTTTAATGTTTGCACTCCCAGGTATAAAGCTTTAGAAAAAAATGATCAAATTTCAGGAAAAAAATAGGGGAAGGGGTGCATTTTTGGTATTTGCCCTGGGCGCCATTTTATGTTGGTACGCCACTGTTGATACATGATGTTTGAATCACATATTTCTTTGAAATGTGATAGGCTCATGCTTATATCGAAGGAAATCTTCTGGTGTCTGGATATTCCTGATGTATGAGCATGCCAGAAGGAGGCAGAAACCTTAATCCTGAACCACACCCGCAGCCGTATCCTAATCGCAATAGCAGTATGCATTAAAGCTTCCATGTATTACAAGCAACTAGCTGATCCCGCGCAGAGCATCTGCGCATTTCACTGTACAGTGTACACTATGCATTTTCGGCCAAATTGGCCCATTCTGTCTCCTTAGTTGATGAGAGGGGTTACGGTTCATTGGAGTCGCAGCCCCCGTAAATCTGACAGATATGGCTTGATAATAATGGAGATTATACCTGTTAGTGAATGCAAATGAAGAGAGTTTATTAATGAATAAGATTAGAAAAAAATGTGTAAGGATTTTTTTTAAAGTTTTTAATTTTCAAGGATTAAAAATAAATCGATTAAGCTATAAGGTGATATGATACTAAAAATATGAAATAATTGTGGAGTAATGATAGCGAGTGGAAACATTTTATCTTTCGAGAATCGAACCTGCAACGTTGGTTCTGAAGCGCGCTACTTTGAAGACTATGCTATCGGGACACACAGGTTGGAAGTGAAACAGGAGTTTATGCAATTTCGGCTGTCATTTATATCGTAGTTTTGGATTTTAGAGATTGCTGAATTTTCGATGGAGGGGAGGGTTCGCGCGTTAAAATTTATTTGCAAGTTTTTGGATGGATTTTTTTAGAAAAGCGCAAGTCGCTAATTTAAACTATTTTTACGTTAACCTGAGCGTACTCTGGCTCGCCTAAACCCTTCTCTGTGCCTACACCCATCTGCTTCATTTCCAACTGATCTCTTTTGAATAATTTCATCCAAAGTTTCATTATATTTTAAGAAATATTGTGAACTCTACGTCGTAAACTCGTTTTTTGAGAGAAAAGTTGTTTTACACCAGAACCAATATAGTAATAGGCTATTATTCGGAAATTATGCTTAACATGGCGGAAGCTACCGGTTTTGTTTTGTAAACAAACCGATCGTTACCATCGCAAACGAGAAATTTACCCCTTTTTTGCGCCACGTACCTTTAGCGTTTTATATATATATAGATGTGCGCTTTACCTCCAATATGAAATGCTTTCACAGCCATGTAGTATATATTGGAGGCCTTATCGCAGTCACGCATGTATATATATCTCCCTTTTCCTGTTTCCATAGATCGTATTCATATGTTGTGGCAAATGACAAAGAAAGGAATATTGTTATAATAAATGACAAAGAAAGGAATATTGTTATAATAAATGACAAAGAAAGGAATAATGTTGTAACAAATCACACAAAGAGATAACACAAAGTTTTAGCTCACCAAACAGAATGTAAATTAACATAGTTTCTATGGCTATCGATTCCTAAACAGCAACTTTCGTAAAACTGAATGATTTTTAAAATCCAAGATTTATAAGAATGCAAGCAAACTGGATTAATTAAAAAATATAATTATACAACTTTTACTATAAATCTTTAAAAACTGAAGAATTAAATAGAAAGGGAAACATCTTACATGAAAAATTCTTTCGACGTGCTCTCTTGCCGAATGTTCGGTCACTGCTGGATCAGTGTAGTGTCCCAACATGTCATAAATGGCACTCACAATATTGAGCATTTCTTGTTTGGTGATGTATCCGTCGCCGTTGATGTCGTACAGGCCAAAGATCCACTGCAGCTTGTCAACGACACTACCTCTCGACAGGATGGAGAGGATGTTGAGGAACTGCTGCTTATAGAAATGAATGCTTTAACATATTTCAAATTTTACAAAAATGATAATGTTTTACGTCATTTTGACATTTTGTTCTCTGAATAATTTTAAATTAATAAATATTACTTTCTTGTATTGATAATCATGGATAGATTTGAATTGCCAAATTGAAGAAGTGAACGAATCCGAAAGTTGTTTTCTGGGGAAATTAAAAAAAAACCTTCTTATTTTTCTTATTTATTGTTTTCTAACCAAATTTTTAAATGAGATTCTTTACATCAGTAGTTTACTTAGTGATTTTTGTTCCTTTTTTAACAGCTAACAATGAACGTCTATATTAGATATCAGACATTTTGTGCACGTTGTGTGCGTATTGGTTTGTTGGTTTTTGTTTCCTTCTTGTTGATCCAAACTGCTGATTCAGTTGTGAGTAAGATTATTACTATTGGATAAGTGGGCCTTCTAACTAAATAGATAACTCTACGTACTTTTATTTAAAGTTCGCATAGAGAATTTGGTGATAAAGATTATGTAACATAATGAAGGTACAGAGGCAGCCCGGGCAAACCTGGCAACTGCCCGTGGGACCAAAGCGGGAGTGTGAAGAAAAAAAAATGTTTTAATACACTTGAGAAATTGAGGCATATGTTTCAAAAATTTGTTAGACATATTATTTTAGTTTGAGTAAGAGCACTATATAATCTTAAATACAGTGGCGGCTCGTGAGCTCAGGTACGAGGAGGGCTGTAAGACAATATTTATTAAGAGAATATGATAGTAATCAATACAATTTAAAAAGCTACGTTACCTTTCAGTAGGCCAAATTTTTTAATTCCAAAGCCATATATGAAATTTCCTGCTTTTAAACCAAATAAAATAACCAGCATATGACATTTACTACTAGCTTTACTAACAGAAAGTTAAGTGAATGTTAATGTGACGATTCTGCTGACAAAAAAAAAAAAAAAATCAGAGCTCCACATACACACTTCCGTCCTCGCCCACTTCACTTGATAACACTCTTCCAAAAATGAATATCTTCTTCAAAAGAAATCTAGCCTTCTGTCAAGAGAAAGCAAATAATCTATCTACCAGATGTGTTTCTGTCGACGCAACACAACCCGAAACCAAAACCTATAAACAGCCAATGAGATTGCAACTTGTGTGAGTGAGAGGGGAAAAAAAGAAGAATATATTAAAAAGAGCATCTTTTTCTCGTTCAGTTGGCTCCGTGCCAGCTAGAGCTATGTTGCCTTGCAGCCCATAGCCCGTTTAAGGTAAAGGCAGAAGTGTTGCTTTTTTCTTTCCGGACTTTCTGAGCAGTGAACGGATTTAGGAGGGGGGGCAGATTACTTTGCAACTCAGGCCTCCTTCTCTCTTCGTTTGGATTCATTTTAAGCCTTTTTTCAATTTTTTATTACTTTTTTTTGCATTCGTAAGTCATTGAACTCTGAGACTGGAAAAGTAAGCGAATAAGATTAAAAACGAAAAATACAAGTTTAAAAAATAGTTTTAGGAGGTGTTGCAGCTCTACATCTCTAATGGACGAGCCGCCACTGCTTAAATATATCTGAAATTTAAAATTTCTGACTATAATATTATTAAGTTATATTTGAAGGTAAAATATGCATATTTCTAAGTAAAAGTCTACTTGACATTTAGAATACAGACATTATAGAGCTTAAGAAAATACATTGATTGTGAGGGGGCACCATATTGTTGCCTTGCCCAGTTGATAAAGTTACCTTGGACCATCTCTGTTACGATAGATGACAAAGTATCGAAAGATGATTATGAGAGCATTATACAAAATTGATTAACGATATCTACTGTTCTTTCATATACAGCATTATTCAAACATACGAAAGTAAGGTTGATTGCAAACTGATTTATAAATAACATTAAATTCAAAAAGTTATTCACTGTAATATTGGGGCCAGTTGTCCTTAATCTGAGTTTTGTTGTTGTTTGGCTTATAAAAAACTGTTTACATGTATCAAAGCGGAATAAAGTTGTAGTAAAATGAATTCAGTGGTCAAGAAACTTGCTTTGTTTAGAGTGTCTATTTGTCTGTTTGTCAGCTAACAAAGAAATATTTTGCCAGAAAAAAATTGATTGAGACTATTATTAGAAGCTTTCATTGCAGGATAATCCTGCAATATTGTTAAACAGAACCATAAAACTTCAAGAACGGTACGAAGTATTTCCGATCTAAGAAATATACTGGTTTCCATAAATTATGGAAAATAATAAATAACAAAAATAGCAATAACTTATTCAAAAAGAAACCAATGGCTAAAAAATTTTGAATATGTTGTTAAATAAAAGGAATTGAATAAAACTGTGATATGGAAAATAGTGTCGCTGGAATCGGAATGCGTCATCTGCAGCGTGATAGCGAGATGAGAAATCCTGAATAGCTAAATCCTTATTATGACTTGGCGATAGAGGAACTGCACTGAAGAGCCATTTGGAGAATGGAGGCACGGTTATCAGATAGAAGTGGCCAGATAGTTATATGTCAGTCCTTCTGTAGTTCCTAAACGTTTACAACGATTTCATATCACCATTTAGACAGCCAGCAGATACAGGCAAAAGGCATGTCGAGTACTGGTGCTTGATGTTTACAGTTGCGAGGCCGAAGATCTAGATCTCAATCCCTAACCAGCTTTAGTCTTGCCTTTAACCACTAGAAGGATATTGTCTACCGTCCGTAGAGGGCGTTTTGAAGGTTGTCTGTACACAAGGTGGCCAGCCATTTCTGAGCCGCTCATCTGACATCACGGGAAGAAGGTTTGCTGTGGGCACGTCAACGTGACCACTGGACTGCAGATCAATGGAGAGCTTTCTATTTACTGGTGAGTACACGTTTCGCTTGCAAAACGATGGCAGATTTTGTTTGATTTGGTAGAGAACCTTGAACCTATTATCATCCATGAAATATCTGTGAAAGAGATTCATACGGAGAAGGTAGTAATTGTATGCCGACTGTGGTATCTCTTTGGGTAGACGCCCAGACCTTCATATGGAACCGTGACTGCTCAAGTCTATAGAGGTGACATTTTTTTAATCATAATTTGTGCTCTTATGCCCTTACACTAGGTAATAATTTCAACCTACAAGACGACAACTTAGAGCTTGTTTCGAGGAAGATCATCTTCAGCAGCAAAGAATCCGTACCTGAATCTCTTCGAATATGTTTGGGATGTTCTAGGGATATGCTTTGCTTCTTTAAATCTTTCTTTTGAAACCCTTGCCTCAATTAGAGCAGCTCAGAAAGAAGAATGGTTCGTGATTGCCGCTGACGTCATAAAACGTATTATCAATAGCATCACACACCTCTGTGTCGTATCTGTTTTATCAATATCATGTATATGCTAATTATAAAACGAAATAATGATCTAGGAATTTGTTCTCACATTAATCTACACTTTACTATAAGTTGCATACTTTATCTCAATTTCATTAAAATCATCGTATAGCGTTTTGAGCTAACGTCATATTTGTGAATTTACATACCTTAAATAATGGAAGCTAGAGAATATTAAACTTTATTCACTATCATATTACAAGCAAGATATTGCACGGCAAAGAAAAATTTAAGTTGTGACTCAGAAAGATTTATTCATGAGATTTTGGTGGTGAATATTTTCAGATAAAATTTTTATAAAGCATGAAATTTATTCAAAAAAGTAATGCTCCTGTTTCACTAAAGATTATTCCTTATTTTGTATATATTTACATTTTATGGACGAAGTAAAGAGAAGAGAAGAAACTTTACTTGTCGGGAAAGAAAATTTCATTTATAAATGAAATTTCCACGATAAAGTGTTTCTGAATGTGTACTGAATACAACTAAAATTTTTTGGTTCCATACAATCGTATGCATTAAAAGAGAATTTCTCAAGACTAATGGCAAAAAAGATTAAATTAATGCTTCAAGGTTTGACACTAATGCATGCAGTTTCAGATATAACTTTTTGATATTTTTCTAGTCACACGTAGTATGTGATGCCTTTAAGTCTTTTTTAACTGTCAGTTTCAATGACTGATTTCTTACACTTAGGTACTATTAGGGTCATTATTTAAATTTTGATTTCAATAAGCTTTTTGAATAAAGCACATTTTTGCTTATTTGGAATATTCATGCACTGAATATGAGCTCTCTGATGAATTATTAAATGGTAAATTTGCTTCTCTTCTGAAGTTAAAATTCTTTTAGCTTTATTAGTCATAGTTGAAAGCACTAAATGATAATGCCAACATTCAGTGTTTTCACTAAAGAATCCATACTTCATCTCATGCTCTCTTGCCACAATTTAGATAGTTTAGTAATATTAACGTCCCGTTTTGAAGCAAGACGAGGGCTATTTCGGGTGGACCTCGTAATTTTGAACCGTGGTCAGGTGACAAAGACGGCACTACTTAAACTGGCACCTCCCTCTCCAAACTTAAGCACAATACAAATGGATCTTTCTTGCCACAATTCTGATAAGAGCATTTGGTATGTTTTTAGAGGTTTCGATATTTACATATTTTATTCGCTATGATCTCAGTATATAAAAACATAAAATTAAGATAAAAATACAAAATGCCTGATAGAAAATATACGAAATAATTGTTTTCTGAATAAAAATTGGAGCAATATCGTTTGTATATTTTTTACGTCTTAAATATTATATATAAAACTCGTATTTGATTTCTACATAACTTTGTGAATAATTTTAGAATTTTAAGTACTAGTTCATCTTTGACATATTTTTTCGACCGAATTTATTATTGTTTAGTTAGTTGGTATTATATGAAATTTATTCTTCAATAAAATACTACATAAAAGAGTAGGAGCCTTCATATCTTTTAATGTATTGTTTTCAGATGTGATATATAATTGTGTCAACAGATATCTTTAAATGTTTTATCTTGCCATGAACTCAATACAGGAACTCATTAACAATAACTTAAAATAAAAACATTTTGAAGAGGTTTTTGACATTTTATTTGAATGTCGGCTGTAGTATGCTACATTGTTTCTCAGAAAGAAAGTTCACGTTACACTTTTTTGTGAAGTTAAGCAAACACAGAACAATGATAGTGTGAAGTGATAAGCTTAGAACAATGACATTTAAACTTTGTTTATGTGCCCTATTTAGTCTTAAAAGCTGCTTATCTGTACAGGTGTTTACAAGTGATATAGATTAAAAAAATACCTCAGATTTTTTCTCACATGTTTATACAACGAAGTTAAATGTAGCAAATTCTTCATGAATTTGCTGCGCAGAACATGAATATAACTTGGAGCAGTCACATCGACTGATTTCCTAGCATATCTGTACAGTTATAGTAAATTTAATGTATTACAATCTATTAAAATGATCGTTCAAATACAGGAAATGCCCTTATGATAATATATTTAAATGTTGAATTTCATTATAATAGATTTTTAGATGAATTTTTTTATGCTTGAGATATGCATAATGATTCCAAAATAATTAGAAGCGAAACTGATACATATTATTTACTGCCTCACTGCCTTTAGTTTATGCTAATAATGGAGAAGTTAGATTTTAGTGTATATTTAAGAGCAAATGCAACAATCTTCTGTACTTATCATGGTCAGAAAAATCTCTTGTTTCAAAAAGCAGCTTTTGCTGTGGAAAAAATAACTATCCTAAGCTAATAAGCGAACCGAAAAATATGATTTCAAGGCTTCATGTGGAATATCTAATTTAAATGTCAACTAATACCAGAGTTGCCTTACCATTATTATTCTGAAATTTTTACTCAGTTCTTTTGTAACAAATAATTACATATAACCATTGAACTTTTTTTGAAAATTTATACAGACGTGAAGAAACGTTTAAAAATAATTTCGTGAATTCTTTTGAAGGAATTTCGACGCAAAAACAGATTCTATTCTCTTTATCATTTTTAAGCTCGACAACCAAACCTTGAAACTCTTTCAACCAGAAAATTAGTAACTAAGAGAAACAATTATTTATTTATACTTAATGTAGCTATTTAACACTTCTACTTTCTATTTTACTGCCTTTTTTACAATATAAACCGAATGTTTGACTTTTGCTCCATAGAGCTTTTGGAAACAATAATTTTCAGCTAAATTGATTAAAAATAGCGGCTCAAAATACATTTTCAGTCAATTTTAATCTTAGAAAGCGCACGTTAAGACCGGCAATTGATGAATTTTTTAAAAAAAGATATTAGAAACAATTTTCACCTGTCAACTTATCATATTTTATCTTTATCTTTTTAGTATATCTTATCTTTTTAAAATACAGTTAAATACAGTGATTATCTTTTTTAAAATACAGTTTCTCTCTTTATAATTGGCCTAATATGTATTTACATGAAATTTTTATATGGAAAAATATATTAGTTGTTTATTACTTCCGCATTAACCTGGCCTTTTTGTTTTCATTTCATAATATCATCACATTGGTAATATAAATGAAAGAACAGGATAATCTATTAATTGGTATCCTGTAGGAAAAGGATAGCTTTAATATTAATTCATTATGTTGGATCCCGAAATATCGTCACAATGAAACTTTTTTCATGCTGATATTCTTGTTAAGCTGATTAAATTCAAACAACTTTGAAAATTTTATTTCAGAAGAAATTTCATTGTTGTTTACTGCCATTAGTTGCAGGAGACAAAAAATGTTCTAAAAGAGATGAAAAATGTGAAAATAAATTTTATTTAAGTTAAATTTATTTTTAGAGCACTTTCTTTTACAGTACTGTAATGAAATAAGTTTAGTGTGCACAACACTCTTTATGCTTACCTCAAAATTGATAGTGCCACCGTGAGCTTGTTTGAAGGATTTAAACACATAGTGGGCATATTGAGTAGAATCTATGAAAAGAAATAAAACAATGCTATTGTCAAATGTTTGGATAAAAGTCAGTATGAATAGCAATCGAACATAGAATTATAATTCTAGAATTGTTGCTCTCAAAATTGTAATCTTTGGTAAGAAGTAACTCTTATCTACTCTCCCCCCCAATCCATATGAATGCATAAAGATTAGTGATTGAATATAGTATTTCCATCTTTTTATTCCGGTAAGTAATAGTTTGAAGCGTTATAACTCATAACGTTTTAACTCATTATTTGCAAATTTAATTGACTTCACTAGGAAATCTTTCTTGTAATAATTTATGTTACAGATAATGGTTAGTTATTTTCTGTGTCTACACACAGTGATCAGAGAAAAAACCCTTCGAAATAAGGAGCCAGTTTCTCTCAACTTCGACAGTTGCATCCATTTTTAATTTACAACATCAGCATTTTACTACAAAGTAAAACTCAATTAAAAAATATCACAATGTCAAGAAAAAGCCGTAAGAAAAATACACTGGTGTTTCCAAAAAAGAGAATTATCACTTTTGTCGATTATTTTCAGAATTTCTGTACATATTTTAATGATATTATGTATGTATTACGTATGTTACGTATGTAAAAGTAATCATACAATAATTATGGAACACACTTATGATCATTATTAAGATTCATCAGCGCCGGAAGGTCTAAAACAGATGATATAATATCGAACAAAAAAAGCTAATAGGAGTTATGGTTCCCTCTTACAGATGTACAACTTTCACAACGTGAATTCATACCTGGAAATAAGGCAGCAGCCTAATCACTGGCTCTCGACCTACGTTGTTCTGGAGAAAACCAGGAACCGCTACTTGTTCTCCGAAATCCAAGAAAGAGACCACTAGGGTAGTGGAGGTTTGATGTTCTGGGAAGGCATCATTTTGGATAGGCGCATTGACTTCCAAGTCTTTGTGATTACTGCGAGGTATAGGGATGAGATCAAGTAGCCTTATGTTCACCTTGCAGGAGTTCAATTGACCTTGAATTCATTTTTTATGGACGGCAGCGTCCGTCCACATAAGGCTCGTCTGATCGACGAGTTTCTGTAAAGTGAGGATATTCAACGGATGGATTGGGCAAGCAGACTAACTAACTAAACTAGACTTCCTAACTACAAAATGCATTTATTCGCAGTCTTAAACAAAATAACGAAATACAAAAAATATTGTGCCTTATCCTTTTTGCTCCATATTAGATCTATTTTATTAATGAAGTGCATGTGCTCCAGAAAATAGCATATAACTCTGATCTTCTGTTTCCAGTAATAATTGTTTAATGCCAATTTGTTCAAAGTGTTAAAAGTGTTCAAAATGTAAAATTCTCTTCATTGCATACTGTTAGATTGCAAAAAATGCAACTACATCATTTTTCGGCTTTGCCAATATTTTTAATTATTTAAATCTTCGCCACCAAAGTTTATTTCACATCTTGTGGCATCTTTGGCACCTTTTGAAATTTAAACGGTAATTTTTACAGTTTTATTAAATATTTTAATTTTTCTTAATTATTTTTCCAGTAATCAACTTAAATATTAATTGCCTTAACTTTTTATGTCTTTTCCTTTAATGTTTCAAGTTCATTAAATTATAAATCAAATTAATTTAACGCAACTATTTGCTCGCCATTTTGTACCGCGTATGAATTTTTGTGTAAAAAGGTTTAATCGTCGCCTGATCGGAAAAATTCCTTTGTGTGATTTAAATTGAGATTGGCTTGACTGAACGAGAAGTAGGTGGTTGCACCTGCGGGCTCCTGGAAGACGTTAGGCCTTCAGGGTGCTTTCCCCTGCAGTTATACCGATGGTCCCCAAAAAGTGGTAAAAATTCACCAGCTAGAATTTTGTCATGTCATTCTAAAAGTGTGAAATTGATTGAAGATTGAACGATGTCAACTGGATAGAGCTTGAAGTGAAGTTTTTCTTTTTTCTGTTCACGTTTGGAATGGAAGCCGTCGTAATACGTTTGTGTTATTCTTATAATCAATTTTGTGATTTTACGCTATCCAACGAAATATGGCTTGAGTGATCTTTCAAGTTCGCATGAAGTTATCCAATCTCAATTATTGGATCAATTTTCTCAACCCACAATGCGCAGCAATCCTGGACTGCAGTACACAAATGAAACTTATGAAAATAATTGAACAGCCTGTCCCTCGAAGTCTTAGTTTTCGATGATTGTGAAAGTGAAGGAAGTTCTGAGGGAAGCATTTGTGAGCATCAATAATGCTGCTGAATCACCTATAGTTCATTCAAAGCTTGTTCCTGATTAATCGCCAGTGAATTAACAAAGTTTTATGTATTACTTCATCTTTAAAATTAGTGCTGCAAAAATCATTTGTGAAAGAAAGTTTTTCGAGTTTATCACTATGCAAGTGATAATACAGAATCAAACAACATGCGTTTCCAATAAGTTTTCACGAGTTAACATAGTGTGCCCTGTGCATTGTCAACATATTTCAATTTTTTTGACAGAAGCAAATGTATATTAGATTTAAGTAGTTTTTTTAGTATCTTTTTATAATATCGAGCCTGCAGCGCTTTTGTTTTAATGTGTAGCTACATTTTTTTCATTTGTATTAATATATGTTTGGTTGGTTGTGTGCATCATAATTACTATTTACCTATTCATAAAATATGGCAGTAAAACTTAATTTAAAAGATTATTTTTAAAGATTATTAAATAAAAAAATATTCTAAGTTTAAAATTTTGATTCTGTTTTAATTTCTCCAATTGTTTACACAACGCAATTGTACTAATTATGTTTTCAGCTATACCTTCATCTTCGGCCAATTATATTTTAGGCGCCTGTAAAGGTAGGTGCATTATTAAGGTGCAGTAAAAATTGCATATTATTGTATTCATGTTTCAGCATCCAGTATTCATTTAATAATTGAATAATAAATCTAATTTTCACCTTTGGAACCAATCAAGAATTAACAATTTAATAATTAACAATCTAAAATTAACACATACGATTCAGAATTGCTGCCTTATTTAACGAAGAATTAAAATATTTTCTACTTCAAATTAAATAAAAGGAATTTTTTTCTTCCATTTCAGATATTAATTTTAAATATCACGGAAATTTTTTTGAATTCAACAGTTCATAAGATGAAAATCAGAATGGCTAATTAAGATGTTTATTAAAGTAATCTATAATTTGGTAGCTTAAGAAACATGCTAATTTCATGTTTATATCGTATTACTGAAGAAGTTTTCAATTGTTTGACGGAAAAAATTGTCGATAATTCCGATATTATATTTACCGTATCACAAGATCGTTATTATCGTATTACAAGATTTTAACGAATTTAAAAAATAAGTTTTGCTGACTAATCCTTTGAAATCGACCTACGTGGAGACATACAATTTAGATTTGTTTGATCAGTTTTCTTGCAAATAACTTACAAATCGATTTATTATACAGTAGAGGTACTTAAAGAATAGTGAGCTTTGCATAGCTTGTGCAGTTCTTTATATATTTCCTTCGCAATCGCAGTTTTGTGGAAGGAAAATATATAACCTCACCCACATTCTTCGACTGTATAGAGTAGGCCTTCTTAATCTTTTTTCATTTGCGATCCCTCTTCGGCTTAAGTAAATCTTCCACACCGTCTATGTACAAAAACTACAACGTCAACGTCATTGAAATTCGTTCACTAAGGTTTCTGTAATTAAAAAAATGAGGGGTCATCGAAACGCTGTAAAATACATAGTTATCTGTAGTTGTAGACTATGTACAAATGTCACAACTGAAAAAACAAAGAAAGAACTGAAAGTTAGTCTAAAAGTTGTATTCTTAATCCCAACGCTTCACAATAAAGTTCGTTCAGTACAAAGAACGAGAATATTCCAGTCGTTTCGCGCACAATTCTGAGTCAGTGACGTCAGAGGAAGCAAACAGCATATAAGGGCGAGCAATTAGCATGCACCGAAAATCACAAAACCAAAGATTGCGCAATTACAACTAAAATTGAATCACCTAAATGCATAAATTGTCAGGAAACAGGTCACCTAGCCTCCTGGAGAGGCTGCCCAAAAATTCCCTAAAATATCGTTCCCTAAAAGTAAACTCTCCTACGCAGAAAAATTGAAAACCAACCTAAATAAAACCCCTCAATTACATCCTCCCTTTCAACAAAATAATCCAGTAAGTGAAAACCTCAAACAGGAACTTACCGGAAGCTAATGAGATTTTTAACGCCCTAAAAAATTTTTAAAGACACAATGAAAGAGTTCCCCAACTTAATTGAAATCAGTCAAAAACTTATACACTGTTCAAATAAACAAGAAAAATTTAATCTCCTACTCCAAATAATTAATTAACTTTAATCAAAAAGTGCTCCTCATGCAATTCCTTACAAGAAAGCTCCTACTGCATTCCCACATATCTTCCCTCAACGTCACCTGATCGGACGCCAGTCCCCCACCAACAGTCATATTTAAAGCGACCACGCCTCCTCCTGCTCATTCCAGCTCTTGCCAGCAACGAAGCAACATCTCGCTCTGCTCTTCTCAATACGGAATCGGACTTCAACTACTTCTGAAGATCCTTAGTGCACCCTGTCCAAAGCTTTTAGTCGACTGCAGGTCTCCGCAGCGGGTTGCACTCCGTATTTCTCGTCTCCTCTCGTCTCGATTGTTATCAGTGCTAAGCGGAAGCATGGCAAGGGTACGAGCTACTGATCTTGCAGTATGCAATCAAATCATACAACAGCACCAAAATGGTATTTCGCAGGTCCAAATTGGCCGAACGTCCCAATTGACACAATCTACAATGTGTAGTATTATAAAACGTTTCATTACAACTGGAAATAGCCGTCCAGGAAAGGCTCCCGGTTGGAAGCTAACGTTGACTGATCGGGAAGTACGCCTATTTCATCGAAATATTCACATATTCGTAAAAATAGGCACATGGCAGTCGCAGACCTAGGCACATGGGCAAGACAAAGTTTTGGAAAGACCATTTCCGAAGCATCTACGCGATGATATATGAAAAGGTGTGGCTACGCATTCTACAAAGCGAGACGTAAGCCATTTCTCACTTTATCGAATAAACGTCAGCGTGTTGCGTGGGACAAATCTCACCTCAGCTGGACTCCATCTCAGTGGGAAAAGGTACTGTGGACAGATGAATCCATATTTGAGGTTCCATACGGAAATATTGGCCGAAAGGTTATTAGAAAGAAAGATGAAGCAAACGATCCATCCTGTTATAAGCGCGTGGTTCTTAAAGCAAGCTCTGTGATGGTGTGGGGTTGCTTGGCAGCGAATGGGGTTGGCAATTTGCATTTTTGTACGGGCAGGATAAAGCTCCAGACTATATACGTGTGCTTGAAGTGAATCAGGGGCGGCCCAAGGCCAGGGCAAACCGTGCAATTTCTCGTGGCGCCAAAGTCCGAAATGGCGCCAAAGCGGGAGTGTGAAGAGAAAAATTGTACAATAAACTTGAGAAATAATTCATATATTTTTTAAATAAATTTATTGAATATATTATTTTTGCTCTCTCTTGAATGACCTCTAAATAATCTTAAATATATCTGAAGTTTAAAAATTCTCACCATAGTAGTATCAAGTCATATTTACAAGTAAAACATGCATATTTCTAAGTATAATTTTGTTTGATATTTACAATACGGCCATTATGAAATTAAAAAAAAAACGTTGGATATGTGGGGGGCGCCATATAGTTGCCTTGCCCGGTTGGTAAAGCAACCTCGGGCCGCTTCTGAAGTGAATCTACGTCCATCAGTGCAGCGATTGTTTGGCATAAAACGATATCTTTTCCAACAACATAACGCAAGGTCTCATACGGCGCAGATAATAAAAACATGGTTACGTGCGAGACGTGTCCCTGTTTTAGAGTGGCCAGCAGCAAGCCCGGTTCTCTCTCCTATAGAGATTATTTGGATGATTCTTAAGAGGAATATGACCCAGCGTCTTCCCCGTAATATACAACAGTTACAAGATTATCTGCGGCAGGAATGGGAAAAAATTTCTACAGACACATTGAGCCGTTTAGTGTCGTCCATGCCTAAACGTCTTGCTGCGGTTATCCGCCGTAAAAGGTGACGTCATCTCTTGGTAATGGAACCGAACGAACATTTTTGACTTTAATTGCTCAAGGAAATACACTTGCATCATTTATCACAACTATCTGTTTTGTTGCAAACTAACACAAATGCTGTATTCAATGTATCAAATGTTAATAAAATGTTTCTTTTGCATATACGTTTTTTTGTGTTTCTCAATTTCCTCATTTCAAGCTATTTCTTACGTGAACGAACTTCATTGACGTTGACTTTGTATTTTTATGATCCCTGTACATATGTGTAAGAAAATAAAACAGTCAACGAAGCATTAATTAATGATGTACATATGTGTAAGAAAATAAAACAGTCAACGAAGCATTAATCTATACTTATAAAAGGCAATGTTTGTGTGCGTGCGTGTGTGTGTGTGTGTTTGTCTGCGATGTCCAGACGAATCTATCTCACTTACAGCCATGAAATTTGGCATACACGTAGTCGTAATGGTGACTGAATGCACCTCGAAGCCGGAATTTTGAAATTTAATCTAGAAATTTTTTTATTTAATATTTTGTGTCTTTTGGGGTGATTTTTCGCACTCATTTCTCAATGACATGGCTTCGAATAATTGTAGGGAAAAAACAGTTACACCAACGGAAAGAACAAACGATTTCCGTTCTAATGAAGTTTGTTTCGTACGTCTAACGTAATTTACTGAATTTTGAGAAATTTTTGAAAAATAGTCACTTTTATGGTAATTTTTAAAAAAGATTTCTTTAAATTATCGCATCTGAAGTTCTAACATCTTTATAATTTTCATTTTTTTTCAGCCTATAAATGGAACGTTTATGTCGGATTTAAAACAAGAACTCTTAAAATATCTTTTTTCGTTTTTTAAAAATTAATTTTTCCCTGGTCGGTTTAAACAGTTTTTTCGTAGCGAGATTTAACAGCGAGAGCTTCTCCGGACCATCCCACAATGCATTGTTGCAACGTGACCTTCTTCGCGGCAGGTGACGTCATTCGCAAAGAAAAATAAGCTGGAATATCAATAATGTGTATTTTTTGTTTTGATTTTGTTTTCGAAACTTTTTCCTGCCATTGTGGGCATTTTTTTCCACCCACTTTTTTGAAGTCCTGACGGGCAACCTCCACGGGCAACGCCGTGCGCGTACTGCTAGTTAATGATAAATAAAAAGAAATTAGATTCAATCTATTTATATAAAAAATTTAATAAAATGATTCTAATTAAGAAGGAATTCTGAATTTTTATTTACTAATATTGAAGAATTCGGCAAAAGTAAGCGCTGTCAATATGTTAAAGATTCTACTTGATGTCGGAACCCATAGTTGAAGAAATCTGGACACAAAGTTACACATCACAGTTGCGGCAATATTTTATGACAAAGCTAAAAAAAAAAAAATCATACTTTGAAGAGAATTTTAAAAAATTGTAGATACGTTCCCAAAAGCATTTTTCAGAAAAGATACTCGCATCTTTTTGAATTTATGAGAAGAGATTTTCATATTTAATTGAAATCTAACAAAAAATAATGTTGCTACAAGTAAATATTTACTATGAACACTATCACGGAACATTTCTTGTATAAGAAAGTTTTTTTTTGAAAACTCGATGTCGAAATAGCATCTACAAATCCGAAATATAAATTATTAAAAATATATATGAATATGTTTTCAGATTACTTTTTTTATGCCTAATTTGGAAGATAATATAAATAAAAAGATATTTATTTGGTCTGATGGTTTTAATTAAATATTACACCGAACAAAATAATAAAAAATAAGAATTCGACTTGCTTGTGTAACAAAAGAATGCCAGCATGAAACAGTATACATTTTGACCACTAGATGGCACAAGTATACTAAATACAATGCATTTACGGGAAATAAAACGTGCTTGAAAAAATAAATAGCCTTTTTTATTTAAAGGGCATTAATAATTGATTCTTAAAGCTAAAATTTATAAATATAGAATTTTACGAGAATATTATAGGAATAGGAAAGTAGAATTTTTAATGCTGGTAAAACGAAATAAAAAAAAGACAGTAAGAGGGCACTAATTGTTTTTATCTTTTTTCGAATTAAAATTTATTACTAATTATAAATTTGGAATCGTTGAATATTTATAAGTTGAATTATTAATCTCTTAAAAAATAAATCTGATAAAATATTCATTCATCATAGCAGAGATAAAATAAATTATTCTTCAGAGTTCCTGAATTAATACTTGCTCTTTAAAAATAAGCATATTTTGATGTTGTTCCTACAATAAATGCAAACTTTATGTAAGGATTTTCAAAACAATTTTAAAATCTTTAATCATCGTCTATGTCATTTTTGTTTTAAGTTCGTGCTATCTGGAGAATATCTGTTTTAATTAGTTTCAAATAAAAATAATTACTCGTTTCAAGCCGAATAAGACACGAATAAACGTCGTTATTTTTCATGCAAACAACTATTGTTTAACAATATAAATCTAAGAGATTATGTCTAATAATCAGAAGCAGATTTTTTAATATTAAATTACTTTTAGACTAATTAATTGAAAATGCATAAGGAATAATTAATTCTTTTTTCATGCTATGCCATCTTAAGTCGAGAAATATCTTCTAATTTTCGTTTACAATTCACGAAGATAATCACGAAATAAGAAGATAGGGATAACAAAGGTTTCACAATTTTGGTTCCATTTGAATTTATTCGTGAATGTCTAAATCAGTACTTAGATACGAAAATCAGACAGAATGAGATAACTTAAAAAATTGAATAAACCTTAATTTTAACCATAATCTAAATAAAGTAAAACTAATATATGAATACTTATCTGTCTTGAATTCATTTTTATAGAAAATTCGAAAAATGACCTCCACTATCTTCATGAGCTTACATACCGAATTTTCATCCTGATTCCTTCCTTGATGATGAAAATATTTTCCTTGGAGATAAACTTTGCAAAAGTATATTTGATTTGATGTGCTTAAAATCTCGTTTTAAGGCCGATGGTCATTTTGGACCAATTCTCGTAATTTTGAACCATGATTAGATGACGAGAACGACACCCGGGTCAGTACTTCAATCTTCAAACTTCCACGCCACTCCAACGTGTTGTCCTGATGTGCGTCTACAGATATAACATGCGCCAAGCCCACATACACAGCAGAATTTATGAGGAATCGGTTCTCAAACCTTCTTTCCAATATTCCTTCATCTTATCCGTAAAATCTTCATCTTAGTACACTTGCAGAAAATCTTAAAAGAGTTATTTACTCTTTAATGAAAATTCAATTTTTAAAATTCGAGAAACTTTTTAAATCAGCGTGTCCATATGCAACAGATTATCTCCTTCGCTGGCTTACCTAAAAGTTTTGTTGAATTGTATTGAATCTGTATTTTTTTTTGAGTATGCTTTTGTGCACACATTCCGTTCCTCAACTTTGTTATGAGTGGCTTAGCGTATATTATTTATCTATCATTTTATTATTATAGTAATTATTATCTTTTGTAGATAAAAAGTCAAAATATTAAATTCTAAAACAAAACAAGTAACCAAATTCGTAAAAAATTGGATAAACCTTAATTTTAACCATAATCTAAATAAAGTAAAACTAATGTATGAATACTTATGAGAATTAAAACCAAAAATTATAATTATTTATAAATTCATTATATTATTTATGTATATTATATATGTCTATTATTTATGCTTACTTTTCATTCAAGATGGGTGTAGTACCTACATTATTTTGAAATTTTGCTTCCCGTCCACTCGTGTCAAGATTTGCACCCTTAGGTAAGCTGGGTCGACGTGGGAAATAAAAAATGTATATATTCCATCGCTGTTTACATTAGTAAGAATGTAATGTAGAGATTTTTACTGGATGTATAGGTATCCATTTAAGTCAACACTGGGCCGTTCATGGAAATTAGAAAAATGATGTGTAATGG
Source organism: Araneus ventricosus (assembly GCA_013235015.1). Taxonomy (NCBI): domain Eukaryota; kingdom Metazoa; phylum Arthropoda; class Arachnida; order Araneae; family Araneidae; genus Araneus; species Araneus ventricosus. The sequence goes on from BGPR01000957.1 coordinate 224,240, forward strand.
TGATAAAGCGGGAAAATCATGAACTAATTGTAATTCTATATTATTTTACGTAATAAAAAACGTATTTTTATTGATTTTTCAACTTTTTTCAAAATTTGCAATTAATTAAATGAGTGTAATTAATTGTAGTAACGAAAAAATTCTGATAAGTTTAAGTTTAAAACGTATGAAACTCGTGAACTGACAAGGATCAGATAAAGAAGTTCGATGTGTATGTAGGCCGTATTAAAAAAAAAAAAAACTTACATTTATTTAATACGGCCTTTATAGAAACAAATTTGTTTCTAAAAGCACAGTACAAAAACGATTATAGCATAACTGTTTCCTCTCTAATACTGGAAATCTCTGATCCAATATCATCTTTTTTATTTAGGGAGAAATTTTGTTTGAAGTGATCGCTTTCAAAACTGACTCATGGCAAATGTCAATGTTTCTGGATCTTAATGAAGACTTATTTCTTTTCATAACATTAAATAACATTATTTCATTTTAACTTCCTAACATGGAAATTATTTCAAGAGCTAATTTTTGTATGCTTCCAATTGTAGGCAACAAATATTAAGATGGGCATTCACGAGAAGGCTAGCTATGCCATTTGTCTTAAGACTGGTTTTTCCCCCACCCATTTTAGTCGAAAAATTAGGCAAAGCATTCACTGATGTTCCAAAGTTTGTTTTGAGACAAGGTTCAAAGTCGCATAATTCCTGCCACCCAGACTACTCTTTCCCTACGCGGTGGATATTTCGAGTTTCATTTCTAGCCTCGACGCGAGGTGCCAATGTAGGCAGATCCTTTGTTTTGCCGCTACCCTCGCATCGAGGTCTCAAATTGGAATCATCGGATTGAGTTTTGGATTTTAAGTTCTATTGAATTCCATCATTTCGAATCATTTGCTCCAAATTTGACAGGTTTTCGACCTTGACAATAGGTTTTTCCTTCCCATGTTCCAAAAATTCCATTTTGAAAGAGCGGTGAATGGCCTGCTTTAGTGATGTTCAATAACTGATGAATAACTTTAGTGATGTTCAATTTAACTGTCCAATCCATCCATCTGAACCTATCAAGACCTGATTTAAAGAGGATGAATGAGAGGAGGTTTATGTTGGAGAAGAGAAACCGTAGCCGATATACTCCGCCGCCATCTCTACGGAACATTTCAGGATTTCTTCAAATGGTTTAATATTCCTTTAAACACCATTCAGGTCGTTCCACATGCTAAAGTTGTCCCTACGTCTTTTTAATAAAGGTTTTTGTATTTGTTTGTGGTTTTTCCATTATTTTATCCACAACTTGTATGCTCTAGGCATAACCGGATGGAGTGTGATGGATTTCATTCTTATCTGTATGTAAAATTGGTGTTGAGAATATTTCGAAATTTTCTTATATTTCTGTTGTTATACGCTAAAAGATAATAAATGACAGCAGAAATATCAAAGATATTTGTTACATTCTTGCTTTTTCGTATACGACTTTTAATTTCTCGTACAAAGAGAAAGTATTATAATCTTCAAAAAATTTAACCACGATATTTTGATGAATCTTCAAGTTTTTAGACCTTCCTTAGTCCGACTGGAATTGTGTTTGCCTCTCGGTCTTTCTATGAACATGCTAATTCAAAAACTCAAAGAGCTAGGCTGATAAAATTTACATGTGGTCTTTACACCAAATCTGCAGATTTAAGCCAAATTTTGGACAAACTCCGTCTACAAAAAGTCTGTCTGTCTGATCGTGCGTGTGCATGTGAATGCGTTAACTCAAAACCGCAAAGAATAGATGTATGAAATTTGGCATATGGTTTCTTCACAAAAATAACAAATTTTGTATCAAATATTAGACAAATATATCAAAGGGATAACTATCTGCTTATCTGTCTATTCGTAGTTATGTGAACAAGATAAATGCAACAAGCTCGATAAATGAATATTAGTATATAAGCTTTTAACTAAAATTTTATATTTGTCTAATTTTAGACAAAATATTTCAATGGGTACCCTGTCTTTCCCTTTGACAATCCGTGTATAAGTCAAAATCGTAAGTTTAAAAGGCAACGAGTTAAATAATTGAAATTTAGTGTGCGGTTTTGACGTCAAAATTGTAGACATCAAATTTTAGATCCAGTTGGCCAAAGGGAAGAGGTTTGAAGATGTTAAATTCTCTTCACTACATTATGAAGCTAAACACAAAACGCGCAATATTGTGTAAATTTATGTGAAAGTCGAGGAGAAAACACATCCGCTGGCTTTGAATAATATCTTAAAAAGTAGGCTCAAAATGACTGTTTATGTTCTTCGCTTTGAGTAAGATGAGGAATATGGTTTCTACTAAGTTGCCATCTTTTACATCCACTTGGCTGATTTATTTCAGTTGCCAGAATTGTTTTCATCTCTGTTGTATTTTATTTTATAATAATTCGGTGATCTAAAAGCTTGCAAGAAGTTTTAATAACGATCTTATTATCTTTAAAAGTGAAACTTTTTTTCAATTTTCTTGGTGAAGATTCCTTGTACCTCGTATTATGTTATTACATCTGTAAAACGTTATTAGAGGGTGGAAAAGACAACACAAAAATATTCTTTTCTTATAACAAATGACGTCACTTTTCAGTTCGAAAGACATTACGGATGGGCCAACGTGAATATGGTGTACTCTCCTCAAGCTTTAAATTTAGATGCCATTACTGTATTTCAAGTAAACCAACTTCTAAGTTGAAGAAACGTACAAGAAATAGAAGAGAGCAAAAACAAGAAGAATTTATTTGCTCATCTGTTTATTACAGTGTTGAGTCGTATGAATGGAACTTTTTAAACTCATTTGTGTAGTATATTAGTGTAATTTTTCATGTTCGAATAAACAATCTGGTTTGAGGGAGTTGTCTAATGTCTCCATAAAAAACCTAGCTCGCTTAATTTCACTCACAGTTACTTTTAGGGATGGGGTTTTATGATTTTTTACATCCTCTTCGGAGTACACTAATGTGTTTTTTTGCGTCTTCACATCATTCAAGCCATTTCAATTTGTATTTTATGCTCTGTTTTTTTTGTATCCCATTGTGTTTTGGAATGAAACTCTCTTTTTCTATTCGCAGTGGATTTTTTAAAAATAGCTGAGTATGAAATACGGTCTGCACAAACATTACGTTCTGGTTGTGGGTAGAATTTCAAGAATTTACTGTACATTTTGCGTGTGATAAATAATTAAATGGCTAAAAAGGATATTTAACATATACAGAAGACTGAGCAACGAAATCTATATTCTTAATGGATTCTGTATTAAAAATAAGATGACCATTATTATTACACAGGATGGCTAGAATTGAGTTATCTCTATTCAGAATACTGTAAAGGGAAAAAAAAATCTTGAAAGCATTCCTTTCAAAACATAGGAAAACGGATGATGCAAAGAAAGAACAAAAATTGAGAAAAGAAGCATCTGGTAAAAATGCCTTTTTTTCACACTCTCTTGTATGAAGTATATATAATAATTAGTTATTTGATGTGTCCTTATGGACATGCATATTTTCGGCCATTGGCAGTTCCGAAGAATGCCATCAAAGTCGAAATTCAGTACAACAATTCGATACAACGTACGTTGCTTCGTAAGATATAGGCTAAAATTAAGCAATCCTATTTGCGAAAGTTCTTAAGTTGACAATTAATATTCATTTTCCTATACACAATTTCTTGGTTAATAACTAAACAACATTAAAATAAAATACTAATAATAAAGAAAATAAAAAAAAAGATTACAGTAGGCCAAAAAAACAAATTAGCACAACAAATCATGAAAACGGAACAACAAATCATAAAACAAACAACATAGTTGCAGTAGCATATAGGGAACTTCACACTAAATAGCAAAAAATGTATAAAAAATAATACCCTACTGTTACGAAAATCGTCCGGTGGGTGTACGGTGAAAACAGTCCAACAAGCAGCATAATGGAGAATGACGCTTTATTCACGAATATTCAGGAAAGACGAAACACAGGTAACAGTAAAAACACCGCACTTGCACAAATTAGCAACACAAGCAGACAGCAAGTCACTAATAATAACAGTAATAGCACGAACGATAGCGCTCAGCGTCTAGTAGCTGAACAGCTCGCAATGCGAACAAGACTCCAAAGAGATTTTTCAAGCTCCGAAGACGTTCCCAGTCGATCAACACGTTCAAAATCCAAAGACGATTCACCACGTTCCAAGTGTATCAAACACTGCTCTATGATCCGAGCACGGCGCTATTTATAGTCTCCCCGACAGGCCGTAATGTCACATGGAATCATCTGGAGAAATCCGGATCTCAGCCCCTAATATAAATATCGAGAAAATTCTAGTATTTTTGAAATCCTTCATTTTGTTGCCAAAGTCGCCAGATTTGTCGCCAAGACGCCAAACTGGTCGCCAAGGTCGGGGGTCAATGGCTCCATTCTCCCGGCATTTCCATACATAACCCTGTAGAACTCTATTCCCAAACTTAAGACTAACATTGCGACTTTCCATGTTCGTAAGAATACAATAGCAATATAAAAAAATCAGTATATGTCACAAACAATTGTAGTCATTCAAGACAAATATAACAAAAGAGAGAAGGGAGAATGCAAAATTTGGCCAAATAATTTAACACATTAACGACCCACCATATCTTTACAAAGGGAGAGCAACAAAGAAAAAATATTGGAATCTTCAAAAAATTTGACCTCGAGATTTTTATCAATCTCCACTTTTTAGACCCCCATCACCAGACTGGAAAAGCTATTTGTGTATTTACGTCTGTCTGCAAGCATGATAACTCAAAATAGTTCAAGCGTCTTTACTCTACTTGTTTTAGCTTTGAGGGTAGGGTACAGGTCTCGATGACTTAATCGCTCCTTGTACCTTCCATTTTTATATTCAATAAATGAAGTGTCAAAGTTTTTTTTTAATGAAGCGAGCACTGAATGGTATGTCCTTGGTATTGTCATTCTTTTTTTCCTCAGGAAAAGGTTAAGTTGTGCGCGGTAAATCGAATTTAAATCTATAATGCAGGCACAGCGTCAATTTCAGACTTCATACAATCGAAATCTACAAGGTGTGACAAATAAGCAGGATGAATGATGAAATAATACTTACATTGAGTAGGCCTCACTGTTTACAATCCTTCAAAATAGTCCCCGTCGTACACTATGCACCTCTGACAACGTCTGTACAAATAGTCGAAAGCTCTTGAAAACTCCACTGGTACAACTTTCCATTCCCGTGTCACAGCAGTTTGAATGTACGTAATATCTGTAAATCTTCGCTCTTTTTGAGCCACTTTAAGTTTAGGAAACAGGAAAAAATCCGGTGATGACAGGTCTGAGGAATACTGTGGGTGCGACAGCTCAGTAGCCCCATGTTGAGCCAGAAACCTCTTTAGTATGCAGCCGTGCATTGTCGTGCAAGAGAAACCAAGAGCCAGGTAGCTTAAGATGTGGCCGTGTACGACGAATAACCACAATTTAAAACTATTTTTTTAACTTTTTAAACCACGCGTACACAGTCTTCAAGATCACGGTGTCACTTCCATACACCTGCTTCAGCATTGCATGACTTTCGCCAGCTGATTTACCCAATTTGTACAAGAATTTCAAATTGATTCTCTGCTCCATGACACGCCACAAAACCACCGCACAGACAACAGCCGATAATAAATTTATCAAGACTCACAGGCACACGAAAACACGCATTACTGTTAACTGAATATTACGGAACACGACGGAGGTGTCACTAATAATCGGGTTGTTTCCATTTTCGATTTCAGGGGTGATTCACCCTACTCATTGGTTACACCTTGTGCCTTCAAGCCCGTCAATTTATGAATAGCATAGCAGCTATATGACGATGATCGATTCTCCAAGGTTTCATAGAACCTGGTTGGAAGTCTCTTACCGATTGATTCGATGTGTTGCATGTGACTAATGATGGGCATATAGAATGTTCTAAACAAAAATGCAAAAAAAGCCCAAACAAACCCATGATTTGTTTTATATAGATTATAATTCTAAAGATACTTTTTTGTATAGCATCTGTGATATTAAAACAGTCTTAGTGGCAAAAATTGTCAAACAATTTGCGCATTATGTAGGCGAGTGTCTAATGTTAAGGATCACGTAGAAAATGTCTTGGGAGAAAAAAGGCAAAATATATTACAGAATCTTGTTGAAGAATGATTCTTCTCTTTTTCTACAACAAAAACTAATCCCGCCAGAAAGTGTCAATAGTGGCGGTCGTCATAGAAACAGGCAAATAAATTTTCGCTATTAAACCTTACCAATAAACTACAAACTAGAACATTCTTATTGCTTAACATATTTTTACTTCTTTAAAACTTCATAGAAGTTGAATTAATATAGTTTCGGCGAGTTTTTATTCGGAATGGCTACATTGAATATATTTTAATGTAAAAATAGAAGTCACAACTCTGAAAAGCTGCTTCCCACAACATTCTCAGTGAATATCTATTCATCTTAAACACTTATTAGCAAGTAAATGTATTTAAAGAACCAAAGTCACTATTATACAGAGGATTATTCTTTGTTTACGATATATATATATTAAAATTAAGGTTTTGGAAAATTTACAAATTTTGATATTTGTTTCGTTTTAGAACCTAATGTTTTGACTTCTTATCTACTAAGATTATATACATATGTATTTCAGTTCGTTTTTTCATATCCTTTCGAATTTGATATTAATGTTTGTTATTTTATTTTATTGTTTTTCTATTATGTTTTGCCTCTTATATATATATATATATATATATTACATTTTATGAGCAAAACTAATCCAGTATGTAATGTAGTTAACTGTTTTTCAAATTTTCACATTAGAACCTTTTAAACATTCATTGACTATTTTGCTTGCAAGAATATAATCAAGCAAAGAAAATCTCTCGAAAGAGGGAGTGTAATATTTAAACATAGTCAAAAAGCCTTATTTGGTGTTTGGATCACGAAATTTTGTCTCAGGTAATAAAGCACTGTACAAGTGCAGAAATGACAGGGAAAAAAACCAGTGGACAACGAACAATCATGTTCTGTTGCATTTTCAGGCTGACACATATCTCATAGTGGAGAAACATATGAAGGTTGTTGTATTTCTCATATTCGTAATGAACTTCCACTGCCTTTTTATAAGAAGCCTGAATGGTAATTACTTTATGTACATTGGCAGCAATTCCAGCTTCCGAATTTATTCAATTCATAAAGCAAAAAAGTACTTTTAATTTTTTAAGGTTCCAACAAATGGCTTTCGTTCTATTCTTTACTAACGACTCCGTGGCTTGGTATGCTTACTTTTTACGGTATCCTACAAATGCTTTTCGTTGGATTCTTCCCTAATGGTTGGGTTGCTGGGTATGGCTACTTTTTACGGTGTCTTACAGATGCTTTCCATTTGATTTTGTACTGATTATTGGGTTGCTGGGTATGCTTACCTCAGCACGAACCACGTCTACCTTCTGTGAAAATCTTATATTTCGTGAGCGTGGTTATAAATTTTCTGAATTTTTACATCTTAAATGAACGATTTCTACCTATCATTAGAATGCATTCATGTACGCATTGAATATGCATTTTGACTCAACAGATGATGATATTGTCGCACTACTGCTGTCGTGACTAATTGCGGTTTGTTTTCCAATATATTTCCGTTAATAGTTTATTAAGTATTACTCGTTTTCGTGTAATATTGTACGCCATTAAATGGTCATAGGTAATCATCAATAATTATAGAGAAGCACAATTAAACTCTTTTATTATAGATATCATAAATCTGAATTTACCGTTGTTGATGTTTTTTTTAATGGCTACAACATGTATAACAATTTCCAAATGAGCTAAGTTTTATGTTAAAATTGTTCTCTGTGAAATAAAGATTGCTATAAATCAAAAGAATGTAATGCAAAATAATAGTTCTAGATGGGTCTGAATTTTGAAATGTTCGAGACAGAAAACATTTTGTTTGGAATGAGACAGATTCAATTTGAAGGGGTTGGGCCGTGTCTGGATTTAAAAATGTCTGCCTGAACGTGAATTTTTTCATTTTTTTAATAAAAATATCTTTGAAAAAGTATGGAAATATATGAATATAGATGAAATTAAATCTAAATATTCCCTAATATTTGATTCGAGTAAGAGAAAGCATTTGAAAATAACAACTTTTAAAGGCTTTCTACACATCGTAAAATATTTTCGCTTATTTTCGGTCGGGCGCAATATTAGAAGTCATTATGATTGATACAGACAGGTGAGATAAGAAGGTTGAGAAGTCATAAAATATATCATCCTACTGAAAGTTAATATAAACAAAATTATCTTCATTTTCGGTCCGACCTAATTTCAAGGTATTAGAAGTCAAGGTGGTTCGACCTCTTCGACTCCTAACGACCCAAGTGCGTAGTTATAAATCTCGACAAGCCTAACTCATGAACGTTTCTTCTCAGAAAAGAAATTGCACAGAAAGATGCATGCTAATTTATATTCATATGCTTGGATCCCGTTCCGTGTTTATACCAATTTCGTAAGAATATGAAGACCGGCCACTACGCACACATTGACCCTACAAAATAGGACACATTACAGGGCTCCTAATACGGAAAGCTCATCCATCACCGGTTGTCATTAGGAGTGCTTATTATCCAGATCCCTCTTACTATATGGAAGGTTGACTGGGAATCCAGCACTAAACTACTGCTATCGCATCTTCTTAATCGAAATTATCTCACTTCGGGTTTCGTCTATTTAAATATATATAAGTAAAAGTATTTTACATAGTCTTGTAGTCTTCTAAGTTTTTGGATAGTATAAATTTTTGAATACTTAAAGTTGTATCTATGACTCAACTGTCAATGTAATGATCCAGGATATGGAGGGAAAGACAGAAATCAAGCAAATCATTGTTATTGCATTATTTAATTAATCATAATACTAATCACTTGCATCATTTGGATAAAGCCGAAAATGGGCTTGCGCGAGAAACGGTTTTGGTGAAAGAGGGCTCTCAAATGTATTAAAACGTATTAAATTATTTATTATTTATAAACCTGCACCAAACTATTTTGGTGGAATATTCCGCCATCCGTGATATGACCCATGTAAAGTTTAAAGGAATATTCCACCATTTGATGCAATTGGGTAAAAAAAGGCCCTTTATATACTTAGAAAAGATCACAATTATTTTTATCCCAGGACTACATAAACGAAGTCATTTATAAAACGTATTTATATTCAACGTAATGTAACTAATCATTAACGTCTGTATCCTAACGTGTGAAGTATGACTCTGCTAAATTTAATTTTCTTGACAAAAAGAAGTTTTCTTTTTTAAACGAGACTTAATTTGTTGGGTTCCTTGAATGGACATTATAAAGTCTGCATAAATATTTAATGGCCCAAAATGTCAGATGTTAGTTATTATGCAAATTAAAAATACGTTTCTTCTGTATTGCCTGTTAGAGTTTAAAACTAAAGCAAAGTTTTAAGCAGCCTAAAGCAAAGAAAGTTTAGCATATAGTTTCCTGAATTATCCACCTATTAAAACCCTAGTTTAATGGTTCAATTACCGACTAGTCATTGTCTGAGTCCACAATCGCCGTCATTTAAAATATATGCGACTAAATATTGGACGACTCCATTCCAATTACTCATGCCATGCAGCGTAAATAAAAAAAAATCTAAAAAAGAATCTGTGATCAGTTGGTGATAAACTCTGTTCCCCAACCCATAAGCAATTGACTTTTACCTCAGAAATGAATGAGGAAATTGTGGTGATTAATCGATCTATTTTCGCAATTTAAAATGCAAATTGACTCTGGTTTCACTTACGATTATATTGAAAAAAAAAGGATGGCTTTTGGTTAATGATTATACTTTAGGAAATTTGTTTTATGGAGAAATATCTTTAACTAGAAAATTGAAGTGTATTTAAAAAGTCAGTTTCTGAGATTATATATTAAAAAAAAGCAAATTCCTTTTCTACAAAATCAAAGTTATTGCGATGGAAAAAAAAACAAAGAAAAAACGAGAAGATAGCTTAATTGTTTAATTAAGCAAATGACTATTTATTTTGATAGCTTATTGTAAAATTCTACAAGATAAAGTACTTCGGTCTAATTGCGGAGTTAAAAAAATAGTTATTTGAATGAAGCGAAAACATTGTATAAAAGAAAGAACCCTGCAATTTGTTTAGAAGTTTAAATATGGTTTAAAAAGTTATTTTTTGAGTGGATGGAATTGATTGGAACTGTTTTCAATGAAAAATTATTTCTTTTACACGAATCTGATTGAGATTTTTCTCATATTGCTGGTTATGAGAAAAATAGCTAGACAATACCTTCGCGATTAATTATGATATGAATTTTAATTCAAGAGTATTTACATATCGATCGTACTTTCAAATCTTCCAAAATCTTCGTATCAAACAAATAATATGAGAGCAATTATGTGATTTTTATCGTTCAAAAAAGGAAAATTGCTTTGTAAAATGGATGTTAATATGTGACAAGAAGATGCCTCATTAAATGCGATATATTTATATCAAAGTAACAGGGAGGGCTAGAAAAAAGAAGCAAAAATAAATAAATAAAAATAAATTAAATGGAGGTATTTGTTTTAATGAGACATTTTCCGTCAACAAAAATAATAAAAATAAATCTCTACAACATAATGAAGAAGCCACCAAAATGTTCGCGAATTTTAAGAAAAATTTATGGTAACCGTGCGTTTTGACTTAAATCCATAGTAGTCCAGTCAAAATAGACAATCAACTTCTTAAAAATTCGCATAGAGCTGAAAATTGGTACAGACTTTAAATACATCATTATAAATGAAATGTCAAAAGTCCCCATCGATCCCACTTCGGCTAAAAATTTTATGCAAGGTCAAAGGTCGAAAAATCGGTTTTTCGCAAATATCTCTTAAACGGCAAGTGTTATCGTAAAAATAGTTCATACAAAGTTTGTAAATTATGCAATTCTGTACAAAAGAGGTTTTTTATATCAACTTTAATGAAACAAACTTTATCATACAGTTTTCAATTTTTTTTAAAAAAATTGTGTTATGATTAATCTTCAAATTCTTCTTCGACTGTCATCTAAATAATCTTCAAACTCTTCTTCAACTGTCATCTAAATAATCTTCAAATTCTTCAACAGTGATATGTTATTCTTCGCTTTCTTCTTCTTACCCTTGTTGCTGGATTTCTATAGATTGATCTAAGACAAAAAGATGGATCAGATATCTCTTCATTGATATCATAGGCATCTTCATTTGTTGTATTTGATTCAACATTGGAGTAAGACTTACCTCGGCAATTACTACATACTTGTGAACAAAACAATCCGACTTTTTTACAGCCAGAATTATAATTACAACCCTTCTTGCAATTACAAAAAATAGTATTGAGAAGTTTTTCTGGAGCAGGCGGAAGTAGACTGAATTGGCTCCAAACTGTTATCTTTCAATACCCATCCCCAGTTTTCAGGGTCCAGTTCGTTACCTAGCCATACTTGGACTTGATAGTCGACACGACATAAATTTTGGTGAGCAGCAGCAGATGTTGGAGGAAGACAGGATAACTGTACACGTTTATTGTTACGTGTATTTTTCACAAAACTTAAATATCTATACTTGTCTATGAAATCAATTTTTTTGGAGCTCCATATATAGCAAGAAGAAAACGAGTTTCATTTGTGAGGATGATGTCTGGAGAAGAGCCGATATTTCTGAATACTTCAGCGCAATCAATTAAATCATGACGTTTTTCAAATAATTTAAATACTTTTGTTTTACCTCGTTTGAAAAACGCTGACGTAGTATAGCATCCAGTTATTGCATGTAAAAATAAGATATGAGCTTGACATTTTGGATATGAAGTTAAACTTTGTGATGAATACATTTTTGTTTCTATTTGAGCTTTGCCAGGTTTTAAAAAGTAAATAATCCTATCAGTAGGAGTTCGTGCAGTCAGTATTATTAACAAATCGACATATTTACCAACAATAATAGTTGTATTTTTATTGAACTTTTCTAAAGCTGTTTCAATTATGAGGACATCAGCGTCGTTATTAGCTTGTTTCACAAAAATATCAGCAGCTTTTAATTTTTCAGATAGCATTGAAATTAAGCGAGACTTGTTATGAGTATTAGCAAGAAATTGATGCTGGTTTGTTGTAACAGTCATAAATCGGTCAAAAAGGACATCAGAAGATGAAGATGATTTAGTAGAATGACGACGTTGCTCTGCAACTTTGATATTCTTCGTATAATCAGAATAACCATCAAATACTATAATAACGTTATGATCAAAATGTCTATGTACATACTGAACGTATTTCTCAAAAATAGCATCGAATATTTCTTCTCGATCCTACACAACACAATGAAAAAGATATCCTCCATCGATGATATAGGTAATATTTGTGTTATCAGTTTTAACATTTACACATTGAAAGCAATCATAAATGGCTGATTTTTGTGTTCTGCGCATTCCAGTTGCGTCGAAGAGTGATAATGGATAAGGAGCTAATTCATATTTGAAGAATGTTTGAAGTTCATCTTCAAAGGACTTAGTAATACTCATGCGTTGAAATAATAATACAGGATCTATTGATACCTTCTCATCGTGAACTTTTATAGCGTTACTTATAGTTAAAAGAGGGAGTACTTTATCTCAACACGTTTCAATTTAATGTTATTAAAAGTCTGGCCAAACATTCTAGTCATAGAAGTAATTCCAACTTTACGAGCATTATGACAGTTAATTTTTTCATCGGGCCAACGACTCCACTTGCACAGGAAATAATTTTTTCAACCACAGGAAAAGGGTCATGTAATAAAAACCACACAAGAAGTTTTTTAATGTCTTCAATATCGCTTTTTACACGTGAATCACTTGCATCTACGTGCTTATCTGTTGTGTCCATTTTTACATTAACAAGATCTTCCAATCCCTCACATAGAGTATTCATTGCATGCATGCCTATAAACCCATTTACTTATGACACTCTCTTGCGTACTTCTTCCTCGAGAAATACCTCCATCTGTTTGCATTGATTTCATTAGTGATCGCTCTATGATCATATCTGTCGAAGTTCCACAACTGAATTTAGCAGAACGTCTAACAGTGAGAAATCCTTGTATAAGCCTTCTAAAAACACTAGGATTAATGAAATTTTCCAATTGCAGCATGCCCTGGAGATATAAATGGACAGATTTAGCATAAGGAAAATGTCCTGATGCGTGAAAATAAGGAAATACTTCTTGAAAGCAATTCAAATGAGCTTGCCAATCTCCCATACGTTCAGCTCTTATGAACTCCTTTGCAGTTGATACCATATGAAAATACTGAAACCATAATTTCCCTATAGAGCCTCGTCTTTCATATTGCTTTAATTTTTATTGCACTAATAAAGTAATGCTTCAGTTTTCTCATCATAATTTTCAATATCATTATATGAAATAGTTTTATTTTTTACATCGTCAATAGTGTTTTGAAGATTTGCATGAATACATATCATCATTAATAACAAGTTCTTTTGATATTATTGTTGCTAAAGTAAGATGAAGTAATGTGTGATCTCTGACAGATCTGGCGTAAGCATGTCCAGTGAGCATTTTAACTAATGAATTAGGTGCATAAATTAAAGAAAGCCCCTCTTTGATACTACTTCCTTTCATAATATAACCAAATGCTCCAAAAAACGAACTGAGCAAATGAAAACCTCCAAGCCTTATTACAATCTTTGATAAATCAGATCCTTCAGGTGCTGCAGCTACAATTTCTCGAGCTTTCGGCAATGTGTGAAATGCCGACATTATATAGAATACCTAGGCATTCTATAAAATGCCGGGCGTTTTTATGTAAAGTATGAAATATGAGATTTATTATATACTTTTCCTAGGCATTGTATATAATACCTAGGCATTCTATAGAATGACAAATGTTATTTAGGCAAAGTATGAAAAAAAGTTCATAATAAGGCTATTATTTAAAAGGCGTGCATTCCTCAAAAATACAAATGTTATTTAGAAAAAATAATAAAAGAGCACCATTAAAAAATCTTTTATTCAAAATTCGTAAAGCAAAATGAAAGTTCTCATATCAAAGTTTATGCCTTTCTTATTAAAGAAAACAAAATAAATTGTGAATCTACTTATTACATCAAGGAAGCAAATAATTTAATTTTGAATTGCACGTAACTTTATTTCTTATATAATCAAATCGGAGATTTATATCATACTTTGCCGGTTTGTCATTTGGCATTCTATAGAATGCCTAGGAAATGTGTGAAATATAAATCGTTTTATACATTGCCGGCTAGTTTTAGGCATTATATACAATGCCTAGGCATTCTATAGAATGCCGGATTTCAAATTTTGCTGGTAACATATACAAAGGTTGATCAAAAGTAACAAAGCATGCATCGTGGCCATAACGCTTTTCATTCTTCAAAGCACATAGTAAAGTAGTGTATATAGTATTGTAGTCATTCGCGGGTTGGGGAATAAATGGTAAGAATAAAATTCGAGATATTGAAAATTCCCTACTATTGCTTGATAAACGTTCAATATAACCGTTCCAACCTGGTAATGATAAATTATTCCATTTCCCATACAACCATAACATATCTATTTTCCGGAGAAAAGAAGTATTGTATCACTTTCATAAGCAAAATTCTGTGCAGTTATTTTACTATATCCTACTACACCATTATTGTGATACACTTGTATTGGCACATGAGCTTCTGTCGCAAAATCTTTTGCTGAAATTACTTGTTTTATTCGTGATAAAGGCTTTTCTGCTAAAACTAAACTTTTTGGAGTAATAATTTGAATGATACCCATTATGTGGAGAGTGTTATGGCTATTTTTTATTTTAGCCAGTGTATTTCCAAATTTTTAAAACGCGGTATCTCATGAATCATCAGTCATGAGATATCGCGGTTTAAAAATTCGTAGGAAAAAAAGTATTCAGACCTTTTTTCGTAGTGAATCGCATAATCTACAAATTTTGTATGGACTATTTTACCATAAAATTTACAGTTTAAGAGATATTTGCGATAAACCGATTTTTTGACCTTTGACCTTGCATAAAATTTTTAGCCGAAGTGGGATCGATGGGGACTTTTGACATTTCATTTATAATGATGTATTTAAGGTCTGTACCAATTTTCAGTTCTATGCGAGTTTTTCCGAAATTTCAAGTTTTTTTTGTCTATTTTGACTGGACTATAGGGCTTCTTTTTTTACTTTGTTCAAAAAAGTCTGAAAAAAGTTATTCTTACTTGGCTCTCCTAAGAATTAAAATATAAATTCTAATGAATAAAATCGAGAATGCTGGTATTTTGTCTAACAATTTCTGAAATAAATCTTTCTTGTGCCTATCTACATCGAAACATGAAGATAGCCACATGGTAGATATATTCTCTCATTATGTTGATAAGTTTGCGTTGTACCTCTCATTATTTCTTGAAGAGACTATCGTGCTGATTAATATAAGAAAAATAGAAAGTAAAATTGAAATTAGTAATAAGACAGATTAATGAAATGCAGAATACATAACTCACGAGGATAGGGATCCTGAATAAAAATGATATTAATTTGTTTCACAAATTTGAATCTCAAATTTTTATATAGAAAATATTCTTTTGTACTTAGCGGTATAAGTATAAATTTATAATTTGTCAGAACTTTAAAAAAATTTTTCGGAGCTTTTCACTGTTCAGAGAATAGTCAATATGAATTAGTTTTATAGTAAAGTCTTCTTGAATTCTATGCGTAATGTATCATATTCTCGTTACTATCAATAGATTTTGTTATGGATTATAGCTTAACGATTTTAGAAATATTGCCATGCACTGGATATTTTTCTGTGAAATTTTTTTAAACTGAACGGATTCAAGAAAAAGCAAAGAAAATCAGAATTTGCAAAGAATCGCAAAATATTTATTTTAGCCACCACTTTAAATACTCAGGAATTAGTTCGAATTTCATCTCAGACTTTGCTTCATGAAGCTCGATCTTTTTACGAAAACGTTTCCAAGAAATAAAAGTCGTCTGAACAGGAGTTGTGTCATTCGTGACGTGCGACATTACCCTACTTAAAAATATAGAATTGGAAAGTATGTTATAGGCGGAGACTATCTCGAAGTATCTGTTCTTAAGGACTATTGGCTACAAACCTATTCCTTTAATTTTTTTTATTTTTGAATTTTCCTTCTTATCTATTTTTTTCTTTTTCCTCCTACCTTTTATCTATTTAGTTTTTCTTCTTTATTCTTTTAACTATTTTATTTTTAAATTTTCCTTTTCATCTATTTCCTCCTTTTTTCCCTACCTTTTATCTATTTTATTTATCATCGTTATTCTTTGGTCTATTTTATTTTTCTATCTTTTATCTATTACTTATTGTTTCACCTTTCTTTATTATTTTATCTATATTATTTCCTTTTTTAAATCTATTCTTATACTTACGTTTGCTCTTTTTTATGCACATATTTTTTTAAAAAAATTCCCTTCTATTTCACAGTTTTGAGTTTTGGTTTTTTCACATTTTATTCTATATATGGGGGCACAGTTGTATCTTGGATATAGTGTACCTTGAATTAATATCCAAGGTACACTATCCCCTATCTCGGTATGGGCTGCTATCTTGTAGCGAACAGTTGAACTATCTCAAGCAATACTCACTAGTACTTAGTAGAAAGCTATTGCTTTTTACCATTCAGATCTTGTTTATGAGTACAGCTATGAAATTGTTTTTTCTATGTGAAAAGCAAAATGTTTAAAGAATGATATTTCTTTATTTGCATACTTCAAGAATTGTTTAAGGATTTCCTCCATATTCCAGTTTGTGCTGTATAATTTGGTAAGTAAAACTACATGCTGTTTGTAAGTACGAACATAACCTGTAAAGATGACCACTTGTTAGAACTGTAAATGGTCACCTCTTGTACAAGGGATCACAAATACATCCTGTGCCATGGATCATTGATCCAAGGTACATGATGTTGATTATCGTGGTCTTTTTCAGATAATAATACCATGCCACAGAGCAAGACTGGGAAGAAATCTGAAAATATTGATCTTGAAACTATAAAAAAAGCAACTGCAGTTATGTGTGCTGAAGGATAAAAGAAACTTTTAATTAGAGAGTCGAGTAAAGTGTTTAAGGTTAAATTTACAGCATTAAGGGATTTTAAGAAGTCTGGGAAAGGGAAATTCAAATATGATGTTCGGTACGACGTTAGAAAGGTATTTTCTGAAAAAGAAGAGCTCTGTTTAGTAGAGTATATAAACAAAGTGGGGCAAAGATGAACGATGAATTAACGAAGAAAGGAATTCAGAGTCTGGCTTATAAGTTTGAAGTAGCCAATAATAAAATCGACATATCAAGTTTAACGAAGAAAAAAAAAATGCTGCTGAAGTCTAGAATGGTTGAACTATTTATGAGAAGGCACGCTGCAAAACTATCCATTAGAAAACCAGAAAAGACAAGTTTGTCAAAAGCAACAGCTTTGAATCCTATCAATTTTGAAACCTCCTTTAAAAACCTCGAAAATATGTCTTAAAGAAAAATATTTTGCATATACACATTGGTTTCTTACTGATTTCCTGTTGTCTTATTTTTAAGCCAAGGTGTATGTGTTTCTGTATGATCTAAGGTATAAGAGTGTGTGATCCAAGGTAGTACAAGACCATCTTGCACTTTAGATCACTTCGGAATGAAATTATAATTTTTCTTTTTTTTAAATTGATCTTCCTTATCTTATTGTTTATAGATATTGAAAACTAAAGTTGAACACATGTTACATTAAATAGGATATCTATAGCTTTAATATAATAAAAATGTAAATTGTTAGTTCTTAGTCATATTATAGAAAAAGTAAACCAAGGTACAACAGTCTCCCCTACAGACCATTATTTAGTCGTATAACGTCAATGCATATAAAAGATCCCCAGATAGCATATACAGGATAAGTAATCGCAATAAAAGCGGTTTAAAACCATCTTGTGAAATAACGGTACCGAAATTTTCTTTAAAAAGGTTTCCTTAGATGGATGGTATTTAATATAACTTTAAAAATATTTCTCAGAGCAAAAGTAAACCCTGCAAAGAGAAATAAGATATATTTTCGGCAAGCATTTATATTCTGAATTGTTAATTCACGATTTTTTGGGTTAGGCATACCGACAAATAATTCTCATATTAAATAAATCTCACGACATACTGTTATCAAAACATTCAAATACTCAATTCAAATTCTTTTATTAATTTTGTGGAACAATTTGAGATTTGCATTTCGGAATGCTCCTTATATCGTACAAAGAAAATGATAATATTATTATAGTTATAGCTAGACTATCTTATTGATACGGCTTTTATAAAGATTTCAGTGAAATAAACTTATCATAAATTATATATAGACCATTATTTAGTAGTATAACGTCAATACATATAAAAGATCACCAGATAGCATATGCAGGATAAGTCCTTAGATTGATGGTATTTGATATAACTTCGAAAATACTTCTGAGAGCAAACAAACTACAAAGAGAAATAAGATGGATCTACAACGAGCATTTATATTCCGAACTAGTAATTTCCGCTTTTTTTGGTTAGGCATATCGATAAAAACTCTCCAAGACATGTTGTTATCAAAATATTTCAAAGGAATAATTCTGCTCGACTTTGGAGTATTTTGCAATGGAATTGGAAGAAATTACCATCCTACGGAATCTATTATTATTATTTTTTCTTATCAAAGCAGAATTTGCTTACGAAGAATTTCATCCATAATCCAAATTTTATTGCTTTCCATCACAATGCTGACGCAAATTCCGTTATCGGTTTCCTTTATCACACAACATGAGATTTGCATATTTCTGACTCTGCATATTGATTAGACATGACGGCAACTCAAAGTTTCCTACAAGGGTTGAAACAACGAATTATGCAT
Source organism: Araneus ventricosus (assembly GCA_013235015.1). Classification (NCBI taxonomy): domain Eukaryota; kingdom Metazoa; phylum Arthropoda; class Arachnida; order Araneae; family Araneidae; genus Araneus; species Araneus ventricosus. The sequence goes on from BGPR01000957.1 coordinate 243,215, forward strand.
GCCGTGGCAAACTCTTGCTTTCCAAAATCACCCACGCGTAGCACTGGATTTCGCGTGTCTTTTGAGGAAGTAAGTAAAGAACCCGTGTAAAAGCTGTTAAACTTGAACACAGTTTGCCATAAAGTAAGCCATGTAAAAGTTGTTTGGCATAAAGTGAGTAAGAAACCTTGCTAACGTACCTGTTAGGATATTTGTAAGAAAAATATAAACAAGATGAAAAAATTCTTTTTGGGATATGTAATATGTGTAGTACGATCGTTTACACACTTCTACAACTTTTTATTTATTCTTGATGCTGTTTAAGATAGAAAGCTATTGTGTGAAAATAGTGAATTGTTAAAAAGGAGCTATTCTGGAATTCTTATTTCATGCGTGTGTTCAGTTTACTTAGAAAGGGCGATAGATCATTTTATGAATTTTCTTGAAAATGTTTATTGAAAATGAAGCTTTTATTATATAAACATGGTGCAAATTGAGTAAATTACTTGCTAAAGAAAATCTTTAGATGTTTGTAAGAAAAACATCAACAATGTATATCCTCTTGAGACCAAAGGTATAATTTTCGACCAATTTTCACAAAAATCGAGATCAATACTCTTGATAGGATTACACAACACTTTATTTAATTAATTTATTAATTATATATTAATTAATATAATTAAAAAAATTAATTGATATAAATAACTAATATAATTAATTATATAATAAATAGATGACAGCATGGGACCATCCAAAGCATTGGCCAGCGAGATTTTAGGGCATTGCATGGAAAGCAACTTTTTGTGTAAATAAAACAATAATGTCCATTAAAATGGACGCAGGGGTCTCAAGAAGAGTTAGTCAAAGTTAGAAGGTTACTACACAATTCTACAGATTTTGATTTATTTTTGAACCTGTATAAGATATGAAGGTAGTGTGCGAAAAATAAGGAATTACTAAAGAGAATCTATTCTGGAATTCGTGTTTTATGCTTGTATTCAATTTATTTAGAAAGTGCGATAACTCATTTTACGAATATTCTCGAAAAATGATTATTGGAAACGAAGTTTGTGTCATATAAACATGCACTGAACAAGTACAAATTTGTAACCCACTAAAATTGTTAATGGGAATTAGTTAATTAAAATTATATGGAAGTATTTCAGTAATATGAAATGAGAATTTCATTTATATGAAATGTTTGAATTTTATATAATTGATTGTGTTTGATATATTACTATTATTGTATAATGCAGAATTAAGTGATAGAATACCTTAAAAGAATAAACAAAATAAACGTTGTTCATAATTCTGAAAAAGTTTATAAACACAAGAACCATTAAATGGAATAGACTTTTAACCGGTAGAATGATTGAAAGCTAAGTAATTTTAATTCCCAGTTGGCTTGTAACATTTCTTTAAAAAAACAAAAATAAATTTATATATGAAAAAACTATGTTCAAAACCAATAGATTATTTTTTTAGTATCCAGTACTTTTAACTGCATATTACATTAAATGTTATAACTTAATTTAGATAGAAAACCAGTGCTTTACAAGTCTCAATAAATCATTATAAAATGTATTGAGTAGAAAAATAATTGTGAAGAAATATCACCCATAAAATTTTGTTAAATTTTAGCAGGGATTTCTGTACTGTTAATACTTTAAAAAATGCGTTTCTGAAATGAAAGTCATTTTCAGGATTTGGTATTGAAAAATATTAATCTAAGAAAGACTAAGACAAACAAAAATTTATTTTCAGTTTATTTATTCAGTTATTAAGATTGATTAAGTTGGAAATAGAAAACGTTAATTGTAAAACTATGAAGTCAGTGCACGTGACGTCAAAGTCACATGACAAACGTAATGGCGCATATCATTTAGCATCTAATAACAAGTTGTTTTACGCTGTTGTTTGACGTCACACTCTTCTTCCTCCTGAAAGATGCACTATGGATTCCAAAATGAAATTGTTGCGGCGCATTTGACGCTGATCAGGTAAACATAAATTGACTCTATAACATTTATTAAATAAGAGGATTACCCCCCTCCTCCCAAAAAAACCTAGGTTACTTCCTTGAGGGAAGAATTGGGCAAATATATATATCTTAAAATCAATGATTGAATAAATTGGAAACAAAGTACGTATCTTGAAAAAATAGAGCCAATTCGCATGGTGTCACAGTCACACGAGAAACGTAACAGCGCGTATCATTTAGCATCTCACTGCACCTTGTCTTACGCTGTGCTGTAACCTCACGTTCTGT
>BGPR01000957.1:245472-328799 GCA_013235015.1 Araneus ventricosus
AAAAAACCCCACTTGTCCCATTAATGCTGCAGCTGTTCATGGTCTTACGAATGGGTATTCTGCAAACTGCTCGAATGAGGTAGAAAAAACCTCCCGACGAACTATTTTGGTTCCTTAAAGCCTCTCACGTTTTCATTTTTAGTATTTGTTCGGTTACCTCTAATCGACAGACTTCAAGTAAACAGTCGCTGTGTTAATGGTAACTTTCAAATCAAATAACTCTCGTAGAAGTTTTATTTGGTTCCTCTCGGAAAAAACAGCAAAAGTGGGATAAGAAAAAAAAGATTCACCATAGTAAGAAAAAATATCAGTGAAATAGTGTCAAAACAGATGTCAAAGAATTATTTGACGAGAAATAAAAAAAAAAAAGAATTTCAAAGCTTAATAGATAATTTGTAATTTTATTTATTTGCCTTTATTACTGAAATGCAGTCAATAAATTAAAAAATAAATTATAGCTTGTAGAACGAAGTCAAGAGATATAGTATATTCTGCCATGATGTTACTGTGTTCTATGGTGGAAAGTATTATTATGCTTAATGAAAGAATAGGAGCACGTGGATTTGCTCAGAAGAATTTAAATATCATTTATTAAAGCAGTGGCGGTTTTTCGCACAGGCGCTAGAGGAGATCGCCTCGTGCCTCGAGACTATGGATCCATTCAACATACATTGCAATGATAATTCTGCTGTAAATTTATTATATTGGATAGAGTGAAGGGTCTCAAAACAATTTTGTACCTGTGGCCTCATATTGTCAAATCCGCCACTGTATCAAAGTACAAGAAATTTGGGTAGTGTTACATTTTTACATGGAAATTCATTTAGAAAATGAATATGCTGCTATTATTCATTTTGGGAGCCACGTGAAATTTTTCTAATCAGAAATATTTAAAGAATTTCCGAGGGAAAGCTGTTAACTATCTTTTTTTACCCCGCAGTTTGTGTTCGAAATGTATTAGAAAGGATACTTTGAATTAAGTACCTGATTGAGCCAACCTGATAGATTAAGTTAACTTGAGATATTTAAGTACCTGATTGAGTTCAGTTCTTTTCTAATATTCCATAGATTTGATTCGGATGAATTTAATTTTGCTACTAAAAAGCAAACATTTTAACATTTGTGGCATAATGAAATAAAGACATGTACAAAGAAATTTCTTCTTCAAACTACAATATACTGCGATAGTATGGTGGCTAAATATCAGCTTGCTCAGCTGAGAGTCGCGAGTCTGATTCCAAAAGACTCAAAACCCAACATATCGTCTTCGTTCAGGCAGAAGTCACTAAGTCTAAAACTATAGTTTCTAGAGATGTGGTCAGTTTAAACTTAATTAATTTTGAGTCGTTATGATAAAGAGTTAAAATCATTTTACAGATTTCTGGCTCCTACTGATGTTTAGATAACATGTTTCTATCACGAAATAATTAATTGAAAATTCTAATTGACTGCAGTAGTCCGCCAAAAGGTTTTTGTGGACTTAGTGACTTCTGCCTGAACGACGACGATTTATACCAAAAAATATATATTGGAATAACACTGAGATAAATTGCATTCCATATTCATTGACCCAAATGCTGTCTTGTTAGGTATGTATGGAGGATGTGGAATCAGTTTATTAATAATCCTCCTCTGTTACAGTTAATATCAAATCTCAAATTTGATTGAATTATATCATAAGGTTCGTCATATTAGAGTATTTTAAGGTTGTTGTTGTAAGAGATTAGGAAATAAATGATCAAAAGTACTTTTAAAGTCTTGATGCTGATTTAAATATTTCTCAGGAAACAAAATCCAATTGTATTTTCCTAACATAATTTGGTATGCAGAGTGAAAAAAAGTATAATAAATTCACTGAAGTTCTTAGTTTACAAGAAACGAATCTTTCTTGCATTTGAATTTAGTAGAATCAGGGATATGAAAAAGATGAAATGATTTTGAGATCATATTTATAAATAATACAGTTTTAGGAAAATTGAACTGAGAGTAGAATTTATTTCAAAATTTCCCTGGCAGCCAGATTCTAATGAAAAGGGAAATCAGTTTTAACAAAACTAATTTATTAGACAAACTCCACTGAAAAATTGCAGGAAGCCATGCTGTAAAATGCGTCATTCTAAATCAGGTGTTTTTGTAAACCTATATTATTACGGCAGATACACTCAAAAATAAATAAATTTGTACCTTTGAAATCAGATCAAAATGCATCATTTCATGTATATTTGATACTTGCATCATGCTATTATTTCATATTTTATTTTGTGATTTTTGAAGAAAACTCTCTTTTACGATATCATCAAAATCTTCAGAGACCATGCAAACAATATAAATTTTAAGAATTTTTACCGCTTCTAATATTAACATACGGATTTAGAAGGATGTTATTCGGAAAATAATTTTAAAACCGTCTTTTATAGTAGTTTTGAAATCCTTTTAAAACATTTTATTGTAATAGATTTACACTGACTTCCTAATGTGCTAGAATTTTGCACACAAATGTGTTCGCGATAGCAATATACTATTTTAATATTTTCAGATATTAGTTATTATTTAATACATTGATTTAATTAAATATTAAAAATGATACACGTGAAAAAATAATAAGCATTTCATATGTTTTTTTGTTTGTAATTATTAAAGAAATACAGGTTGAAGATCGATTGATATTTAATCATTTCTTTGTGAAGAGCTGTGACAAAATGCTAAAGTTCTCATTCGAAAGTTTTGAATATAAACCTTAAATATAGCAGTCTATTTTCGACCATTTTTACAAATCTTATAGCGCTCCTGTTAGCATAAGATATTGTACGATATCTTTACGATATTGTGCGATATTCTAAATGCTGTACAATATCATAAAGTTGTCGTAACGATATTGCAGAGCACCTTGCGCTGTTAGGGACTGCATTCGAAAACTCTAGTTAAGAATTTTTTTATTTGACTCTGCTCCTCGTGGCACGTTCATACAATAGACTTGAAATCAGTTTTTAAACTCACACTTTCATCAGTGGCATAAAAAAGGATATTTTTTAAAATCTTAATTGCTTTCTACATTTCAATATTTAATTTATAATTCATTATTTTAGATATTAATGTATCTGGAAATCGATTTCTCCCAAATTAACTACCAAGTGGCCCCACTTGCGAAATCAAAATTTAATTAATTATCAATTAATCGATACATTTTAAGTTTGAAGATATTAAAAAAAGGTATACTCATCGAGAAAACACAAGTGTAAAAAATTTCAAAACTTGAGCACATCAGGAAGAAAGCGAAAAATCAATTACAATATTCCATATTTACAAACATGAAACAAGTCAAGTTAAATAAAAGTGTTGAAAAACTACTTTGGAAACAATGTTCGAAGATCCATCTGAGATAATACAATTTTTTGAAGTTTAAGAAGGCAAATTATCAAAGATATCCAACATCTTTATTACTAAGCATCTACAGTGAAATCTAAAGGCTGGACTCTTTTTCATCGTAATAACAAATAAATCATTGAAACAATTAATAAGCGCGTAACGGTTTAAACACTGGGCTTAAAGTCGTTGACTTTGAATCATACTCAGAATGTACAGGGCTACTGTAAAGGATTCATTCATTTTAAAAACGCTATATATTCAAAAGTATTACACGTACAAATATGAGTGATATATGAAAATAACCGCAAACTCATCAAGTTTTCTTCACAATATACAAATGTTCTGTGTGCGCCCCCTGGGTCACACGACGCACGTCCAGACGGTAGTCGAACTCGTTCCACACATTTTGTAGCGTCATCCTGTCAATGATCATCAATACAACATGGATCCGTTCCCTGAGCTCTTTTATTGCTTTTGGTAGTGGGGGTACAAAACAAGTTCCTTAATGTGCCCCCAAAGGAAAAAGTCACAAGCCGGGGAGGTCATCCTCACCAACACGCCCAATCCAGCGATGCGGAAGTTCATCGTCCAGGTATCGACGAACGTGAATGTTCCAATGAGGGGTAGCCCCGTCCTGCTATAAGACAAAATCCCTGGAACCATCAGCCAGTTTCAGAAACAACAACAACGGATCCATGCTGCATTGATGACCATTGACAGGATGACGCTACAAAATGCATGGAACGAGTTGGACTACCGCGTGGACGTGTGTCGTATAATCCAGGGGGAGCACACACAACATTTGTAGAGTGTGCAGAAAACTTGATGAGTTTTCGGTTATTTTCATATATCACTCATATTTGTACGTGCAATACTTTTGAATATATAGCATTTTGAAACTGAATAATTTTTTTAGTAGTCCTGCATTTCATTAAATTTGAAAATTAGAACTTAAGAAGTCATTTGTTCCGATATTAGCCCATTAATGCCTAGCGTCCTCACTTGAGGACAGTTACATTTTCACTTCCTTGGCCATTGTGTCTTTTTTGCTTTGTCTGGCAAGTCAGAAGGCATTCTCAAATCCTAAACAATTTTCGGCAGGCATATACCACCAGTTAGCGAGATTTTCAAGTCAAAATGTCGTCAGTTTGAAATTTTTGATTTTTCCTTTGACTTATTTTTGAAGTAATGCAAGGAATAAGAAAGTAATCTTTGTTTTCTGATATTTTACTATATTTAAAAAATCTTTGATATTTATATAAAAAAGTTTTTTAAAATGATTTTCTGGCGAGTTTTTAAATATTTTTTCTAAAAAATATTTTTTTCGCAATTTAATTTTACTTTAGAGTTATCTTAATCTTAATAACATAATTTAATAGAAAATTATTGGAACCTATGCTTTAAATTAATTTGGGCGTTAACGGGTTAACTTTAATGGAATAATTGAAGTTAAAAGGAAGAATTTCGTGTCAAAAGTTTTAAAACATGACGTGTTTTGTGATCGTCAAAAGCTATATATTTTACCTTAACTGTGTTGTATAAATGAGTCAAGCTTTTTGTTTATCTTCTGTGGCTAGATCGAGAGCCTCATGCTTAATATTTTTTACCCGTCTTAAACTATGATTTTTAAAATTAGTCAGTCATCTGTTTTATTTTAGCTGATCTTAATATAGAAGTTCATAGCAAAAATTTGAGAACTTTGATTGCACTATTGATGACCATTAAATTTTGAAAATCATTAAAATAAATTTTAATTATTTAAATATTTTTAAACATTTTTTCCAGATGCATCATTGCTTGATTTTCATTTTTCCTTAAATTTTACCCAAGTTCTATGAGCCTTAGTTTATTCAAACCAATTTTAGAAACTTAAAAACTATTTAAAGGATTGAAAAGAACCATTCGTTGACAAAAATGAGCGAATTATGAATTTAATGTTTAGAAGTTTTGATGCTACTAATAATTGTGTTTACACTCGTTGTAACATTTTCCTTAAGTTCTTTGATCTCTATTCAGTTTTATATAGCTACAAAAGTTATTAGAGTGTTGAGTATTTCAGGTGCAGTAGCTCTCTACTTTTATTAAATTATTACCATTGTTTGTTGCTGAATCAGGACTATTTCTTCTCTATAGAAAATATACACTATATACCCAAAAGTATCCGGACACTTGCAAATTTTCACATTTTTTAGATTTTCTCCGAAATGGTTTAACTGACTGCCTTTAAACTTCGAACATGTAAATAACAGACAATGACTCACATTTTACATTGAAGATTCGGTCCTGAGGACTATTAGGGGACCGTCTACAAACTGATGAAGACAAAAACGTATTTGGCCCACCCCGCTTTACAGAATACTGATAACAAGATGAAACTTTCAGAAATTGTATTGTTTAATGTGCATAATATTTAAAGGAATTTTCGTAAACTCAGCGCAAATATTTGGAAAGATATAAAGGTTTTCTTAGAAAATATCAAATTTTCTCACCTGTTTTTTGCTTATAACATACAGAGTTTTCTATTATATTATACGAAACTTATAGAAAAGATGACAATATGTTAGAGAAGCATTTTTTAAAAATTTGGGAAAGAAAGTTTGAATATTACAGGAATTATGAGCATTTTTAGTAAATAATGTTTTATGGCGCATGCGCGAAACATAATGTAATTTTTCTTTCACAGCTTTAAAGCTAGATATATAGGGCAACTTATATAAAAAAATTCAGTTCATTATCATTAGTATTCAGAAAGATATCGACATTACAACGAGCAGAATTTTAGCTCCTGTCGAAGAGAAGCTAAAAAATGAGGGGTTGTACACAAATTTATATTTTTTAAACTTATATCTTTAAATAGTTATATTGAATTGTATAGTGGTTAGAATTTGTTGAATACCCATGTGAAGCGTGGTGGGCCAAAAACGTTTTTGTCTTCATCAGTTTGTAGATGGTCCCCTAATTGCCCCCAGGACCGAATCTTCAGTGTAAAATCTGAGTTATTGTTTATTCTTTACATGTCGGAAATTTAGAGGCAGTCAGTTAAACCATTCCGGAGAAATTCTAAAAAATGTGAAAATCTGCAAGTGTCCGGATACTTTTGGGCATATAGTGTAAACAGAAAGGGTACAAATAGATGAAGTCAGAATTAGAGAGAAAAGCCCAAGAGAAGAAAAAAAAGAGGACATTTATGTTGACTGAAAATAATGAAAGACAATATTGTGCTATCATTTTTTTATTGAAAATAAATGCAGTATCAAATTAACTTCATCAGCAAGGCTTAAATTCGGAACCATACACTCTAAAGATTACATATAAATTAATATGATACAATGTCGGTTGACATGAAGAAAGTCTATCGAATTAAATATCGAGGGATAACGTATACAATTTCCAGTTGACTTTTTTTCCATAAAGCTGCTGAATGAGAGACTCAGCAAAGGAAAACTATTTTAGTTTACTGTGCTTTTAAAAATGATTTTTATTTTCCTGGATTTCAGTGTCTTTTCCACATAAGGGATTTTGAAGTTCGAAAAGTTTTTACTGTCTAGGCTTATTTATCAACTTGCTGTAATGACTTTTGTTTGCTTGTTTACAAAAGGGAACATTAAATTCTTTTTCTGTGCAGACTTTTTTTTAAATGACGGCACTATGACAGCAAAAACTGTGATGATAGTGAGTTACATCTGTGAGCGGAGACTGGTATAAAGTCTCCCTTGTGGGCTATAATCTCTATTTTTACTGGAATGACAGCGAAAAGTATTTGGAGGAAAGATTTAAGGCACGCTTGGGATGGGAGCATTAAAGAGAGAGTTGAGGTACAATTGCGGCCGTAATTTTTTCCGTTCATGAAATTGTTGCAATAATCTTTTGTTTTGATTCAGAGCCATTTGAACTGGAATTTATGATATGGTTCGCTTGCAGATTTTATGTAATTTTATCATTAAAAATTTTATTTTAAAATTATAAACAATATACCTATAACAGAATTGCTGGGAGCCAAAGATGAGATTATGAAAACATATGATATTACATTTGGAACAGAACTTAGCTTGATGCATTCATCATATTCACTATTTATCCTTCAATTGTCCACCATCGGGGGCAATGCGAGTACGTGGTTGTCAAGTGGCCGGATAAGTAAGCGGGTTGTCGCATCCCTGGCGGGCATAGTAATGGTGTGGTTTGAGTTACCTCCACTACGATGACGGAACGTAACTCCTGTTGGAGGAGTTGGGCTGTGGCTGAAGATGGCTATTAAGATTCCACCCTCAGTTTCCGATTAACATCGCGATGACTATCATTCAGATCACTCCGGGTGCCTAGACAGGACGAGGGTAACTTGACTTCTGGTTATCCTTCAACTGATGCCTGATGGTTCAAGGTTTGAAATAAGCTTTGCGAATAATAATGCAATTTTTGACAGCGAAAATTTAGGCTGAAATATATCCGAAGGGATTTGTATGGAGTGAATGTTTGTCTATGAGTGAGCGATCGTTAATGTGAATTGCATAAAATAATTTCATCAACTAGAAAAATGGAATAGTGTTTGTTTAAACCTTATCAGGCAATTTTGTTCTGCACCTAACACTGACAAATGTTCTAAAGGCTCACCAGATTGCTCACTATGCTGAGATCACGAGCAAATATCTTTACACAAACAATCAGTTCTCAGAGCATTGACAATCAAGTGACTTGGTGAGGTATTTCCAAGAACCGTCAAAGTAACTATGGTAACGAATACATTACTGTTTCCTCTATGCTCAGATTTTCCTGTCGATTGATTACAGCAGTGAGTCAGAAGACTTAATAAGGTTCTAGAAACCTGTGGCATGTCATGACGAATGCACTAAATTTGTACACACTGTACTTCGAGCTTAGATTTTATCAGGAATCTTTAAAGATTCATTAAAATAATGTAATAAATTTGAAGTCGATTAATAACTTGATATATCTTTCAAAAAATAAGCGTATTTATAAAACCAATTTCTTAGACTAGAATATAATGGGAAGTGTATTCAAATAACAGCGATGAAAGTACACAGAAATGCGACACAAGAATATGAAAACAATGCAAGATTCGATAGATGTTGTCTTCCTTATATTTAGCCCTTTTATCTTGCCTATTGCGTATCAATTTCTCCACTCAATTTGGTAGTCGACGTTATTATTACGTTACACATTAATAACAAGTAACTTCATATTGAAATTATTTCGACTAATTACCAAACGAAGCATCTAAATAGCAAATTAAAAATAGTTCGCGATATTATACAGAAAAAGTAAAATGTCACCTGATGTTAAAGGGTTGACATGCTAGTATGATCGAGGAGAGGTTAACTTTCCAAGGAAAAGTAGATAAAAGGTTTTTCAAAAGCTATGTGCCATTTTGTTCCTTACTTAGATGTATGAATTTTAGGATACTTCAAAAGGATGAAATAGAAATTCCATCACCCCTTGAAATGGTGAATTATCAAAAGCAGTTAATGTGGGTCATTTTCGCATCTAATGTTACAGAAGCAAGTGAAACTATAATCGGAAATGAATATTTACCATGTTAATTTTCCCAGCTAATGAATATTGGTCCGTAATGTGGGGATAACTTGCACAAAGGTAATATTTTTTGTTAAAAACGCATATAGGGATATAATAAAATATGAACATAAGAAATAGGAAGTAGATATGAATATATCAGTTTGCTAATGATTCAGTTATAAGGGTTTTTGATATGTATCATGGTTAGATTAACTACTGCGTGGTTTTCTAACTGCTTTCAGACAAACTTTTATTAGAAATCGGTAAAAGCATTTGATGAATAGCCAAAAAAATTATATCGAATGCATTTGATAAATTAATAATCGCAGATATTTTGTATTTTGATACTCAAGTAAATTTATTTTTATCTTTCTAATTAACTATTACTGTTGACTTTGTAAAGTTCTACGCTTCATTAGAACACATTATATTTTTTCTTACACCATAACTCATTACAATGAAAGTCGATGATTCAGATCTGTTTGTTCTTAAAGGCTTCTGATGCAAAATTCCTGAGAAACTAATTATCAAAACTTTCAATATTTGAATATTCATTTAAAATTTGAGAGTTATTTTCTGACGTATCTACGTAGTGGATATGTTTAACGAAAAAGCAATTTGAAATTAGCAGTTGTTTAAGATTTAATAAATTATGTGTGTATTTAAAAGCTCTGAAACTTGTTCTAAAATCTAATGGCATTTCTTAAAATTTTTATTCAATATTTATTGGCAGTGTAACTGAAATGCAAGGAAACAAAGAGAGTTAATCGGAGATAAAAAATTCTGATTGATATAAGTAATAATCAGAAAGCTTATTCGATATGAACAAAATCTCAAATATTATACAATAAAAATATTTTGTAATTTGAAACTTTAAAAAGAAATAAAATGATTCAATTTAAATGAAAACATTCTGAAATAATAAATACACAATATAACGAGCTCACAATAATGCAATACGAAACATTTGGAACTCTCAGATTAATTAGTGCAGGGTTTCTTAATATTTTCCCATTCGCGACCTCGTTTTTGGATCCCTTTTTAAGAAATTTTTACGACCCCTTTTCCGCTGGAAAAATCGTGCCACGGCACTAAATTGGATGGTTTGGCTAGTTGTTGGTTGCTTGCTTGGAGTTCAATGACACAAAAGCCAGATTTGGCCATGCTGCAGCAGACAACACATCAGTTAAATTTCTAAAATATTTTTAGCTTACTCATGGTGACAGAAAATATGTTTAAATTGGAAGTCAATAGTATACAAGCGTATAACAAGATAGAACTAAAAAGTAAGACGTAAGATGTCAAGATTAAACAAATTCAATTCGTGTCAAAAATCAACATGATGTTGTAGAAACACAAATAGTACAGCAATTCATAATTAAAAACATTAATAGTGAACAAGAAACGCAATGCTTTTTATATTTGGTATTTATGAGAATGTGAGAATATCCACCTTTTATGCCAATTAGTATTTCTCTCCCTTTTCGTGAGTTTTTTAGAGCTGGAGAGAGGCAAATGGTACTTTAGACAATATCAAGGGTATCGTCAAATGATTCATTTAAATTATATTCTAAGATATCGCCATCCATTACGCTCGCATTAATTATTTCGGTATCGGATGGTGAGATTTCGAGATTTTCTCTTTTTACTTTCTCGTATACGAAGAACACAAAGAGAAAGTATTGTAATCGTCAAAAAAATTCGAACTCGAGATTTTGATGAATTTGCGTGTTGTAGACCTCCCTGAGTTCGAAGCACAAATTTTGGAATAATGTCTGTCTGTGAACACGATAACTCGGTAAATGTTTGAGCAAGACGAATGAAATTTCGTATGTGCTCCTTACACATACACATAATTTGTAGGGTTCTATCAAATTTTAGACAAAATCCGCCCACGGGAACTCTGTTTGTCTGTCCGTGTTCATGTGAACACAATAACACAAAAATTTGAATAACTAGGTGGATAAAATTTCGAGCACAGTTTTATCATCAGGAATGTAGGTCCGTATCAAATTTTGGACAAAATCCGCCAAAGGGTTGACTATCTGTCGGTCTGTATATTCGCATGCATGTGAACACAATAACTCCTAAACAAAGTGACTTTGATAAATAAAAATTGGTATGAGGTAGCTAACCTTAGTTGTAGATTTGTGCTCAATTTTCGTTCCAATTTCATCATACCATGACGCAAGGTCATTGCGTATTGGTTCATTTCCCGCTTGGCGCGTTTCACTCACGCTTAGCGAATTTTATTTCCGCTTGTTTCGTTGTCTTTACATGTTGCCGCTGTCTATGAGGGTATAGCTTAGAACCCTGTTTTTCCAATTTTCCCTCTTTCCACTAAAATTCATTCAAATTATAACATTTAATGTTTTTATAAAATGTGTACAATCATTTTATAGTAATTTCAGTCTTATTTAAGCATAATTAAAGTGTATTTCTATTATTCTTTGCCATTTTTGAGTTTCTTCAAAATTTTGTAATTTCTGGATGTTTTTGGAGCATAACTCAACTACTTTAATATTTTTTGCTACAAATCCTTTCTTAAAAGCTACATTGCATCTTGCTGGTCATTTCCATATATAATTTAAGTGAGAGCGATTCATTTTTGGAAAGCTAGGTAGCAGTTTACATGAATTTCTAGCCATGTGACTTCTTATCATATATATCTCTGAATTTCCAATTTTCCTCTGGAATTCATTCAAACCCTAACATTTATATTTTCATAAAATATGTGCAATCATTTTATAGCAGTTTCAATCTCAATATAGCATAATTAATGTGTATTTCTATTTTTCTTTGCCATTTTTGTGTTTCTTAAAAATTTTGTGATTTCTGGATGTGTTGGAGCATAACTCACTATAACTAACTATTTTAATGTTTTCTGCTACAATTCCTATCTTAAAAGCTTAATATTTTTATAGAATATACTCATCAGCATGCTTCACAATAGTTTCATTCAAATTAATCACTTTTTGGGTTTTCTTTAAATTAAGTGATTCTCGGCTGATTCGGCCACTTCTCCCCTTCTTGTATATGTCTATTTTATATAGCCTGTTGTATCCCAGAACCACCAGAGATCATAGTATTGTTTTGTATATAAGTGTCATTAATTTATCATATTGTCTCATAGTGTAATATAACCACCATACAACATTAGTGTTATTTACAAGTGTACACACCACTCCACAATTGTCATGAACAAATGTCAACACAAACATAGCATTTGGCGATTTCAGTTCCTGACACAAACATACAACACCCTATAACCTCTTAAAATCGGATGCACTGCAGCATACCGTTAGCAGTTTTACGCATAAGCAACACAAATACAGAAACAGATTTATTCATTTCATCTGCATGTTGTTTAGGAGGATAGAACCTTTCCATGTATTATTATTTATACTCAAGATTTTCGTTTTTAACTTCTGTTTGTATCGACACCACTGGCACCACCTTTGGTTTCTTCAACATTCACCCGGGCTTATTTTTTATTGAGTTTAGTCTTCAATCCAAGAACTATTCTTGAACTTCTTTTGTGTGAACAGTCCACCATTTCCTTACCAAACTACTTTCTCCTGTCACCCATTCTGAGAAAAATGAGTGACAAATCTTCAGAAGTAATCCCTTGAGCAGAGGACATTGTAACGCCACAATCCTTAAACGAAACAGCGATAATCTCACAAAACAGAAACAGCGACCAAGAGTCGGACCTCCCACAGGAATTTGACCCGAGCTCCCAGAAAACTAGATCGAGAACTTTATCGAACTCCTCGTCAACACCTTCATTGGCTTCAGCAGCAACCAGCCCCTCTTTCACCCCAGACGAAACATCCTTAACCCAGGAACTCCTTGCTGAGCTTCGAAAGATCCTGAATGGAGGCAAGTACTATGTCAGCGATGGTAAAAAGTGTGGAAGGCCACTAGACTTTGCGGCGAGATCAAACAGACTTGTAGACCTCCTAGAGTCACGACTACAACCAATTAATACAGACATGACAGAAACAGCAGCCCATGCAGGCACATCCACCCAAACAGGGCAAGCAATCTCCTCCTCAAACGGAAAGGATATCAGCCAGTCAAGTTTTTCCATGGACGACTATGCCTCACACTCAAAGACTCCTCCCTCCAACATACGTCGAAATGGCAAACATACAGAGAGGCAAGAAGACCAAAGAGCCGCCAGCACTCCTCCTATTTCCATCCACAGAAACAGCGTCAGCAGGATACCTGAAGGAAATCCTCCAGAAAAAACTCACTAACCCTTCACTCAGCATCAAAGATGTCAGACCAATTCAAAACAAAGGCTTGGCAGTAATTTGTACTCAGGAAAAGGACATCAAGACACTGAAGGAAACAATAAGATCTAAAGAAACCCTTAAAACAACATAGAAACTAAACTGCCGGGGAAAAGATACCCCAGTATCACAATTTACAATCACCCCAAAGATATAACAGCAGAAGAAGTCACAGAAGCGCTGGCAGCGCGAATAGACCTTCCAGAACCACTAAAGATAAGGTTCAAGCTATCGGGAAGAACACCAGAAACAGCACACTGGGTGATGGAGGCACCCAGCGAAGCGTTTCATAAAGTAAAAAGGATTAGAAAACTCCCGATCCACTGAACTATGTACCAGGTGAGGGAGTTCTTCCACATCAGAAGATGTAATAAATGTCAAGCATTCCGTCATCTGGCAAAGGACTGCCCAAAAAACAGGCCCTCCTGCGGAAGCTGTGCATGCTTTCACCAAACAAGGAAATGTAGATCGACGCAGGTGGTCTGCATCAACTGTGTAACGCACAACCAATTATATAGAACAAGATACGATACTTACTATCTCATTAGCGACAGCAGCTGCTCCTGTTATCAGAGAGAAGTAACTCTTTACAAAAAAACAAGAGATTATTGATGGACAGTGACTCTCCGTTGAATAATAACACCAGCCAAAATCAGTTCCAGACTCCTCATCAAACCCCACTCTTCAATACTCTCAATACGCCTCTTCAAAAGGACATCAAAATTCTCCAAATCAACCTTGCGAGGTCAAGACCAGCAAATCTCTTTCTTCATCCCAACGTAATACAAATAAAACCGGATATAATAGTAATTCAAGAGCCTTACACACAAAACCGAGCACTAAGTGGCTTCCCAGGCAACTGGACCGCCTTCTCCTCTGAAAACCTGACGGCAACAATTCTAATCCCAAACCTCTCCATCAAGGCAGTCCTCCTGTCACAATGAACAAACTCAATAGCACTTAAAATCCACCTGGACAATTCCCCCTCACGATAATTTCAGCATATTGATCACCAGCCGCTGACATTCACAGAACGCTACAAGAAATTAGAGAAATCATGGCTAGCCTCAAAACTGAATCCATCCTAATAGGAACAGGCCTTTAAATGTCACAACACATTCTGGGACTATGAAAAAAATGACGTCAGGGGTAACGAAATCCTGAACTTCATCCTCGCAAATGAACTCTTCATTCTCAACACCTCAGACTCCCCACCAACGTATGTCCATAATCAGTCCAAAGGATGGCCAGATCTAGCGCTGTGAACAGGCTCAATGGCAAAGAACAGTCCACTATGGGAAGTGCTAGGCACACCATCACTTAGTGATCACAATTACATAGTAACGACAATATCCAAACAATGCACCTCTATCTCCTACAGAAGATATAAAACTATCCCATGGGAACCATAAATATTTCTTCAATATCTATCACCTTTAATTCCAATTTAACTGGCCACCCAAATTAACGCAACAAATAATCAGCAACAACTCAACACAGCAACAACAAAACTACAGCAAACAATAATCAAGGCATGCAACCACGCATATAAAATAAAAAACGTAAATTACATCCCAAGCCCTAATTGGTGGACTCAGAACCTAGAGCTTGAAAAGAAAAGACCCAGGGCTCTCAGAAGACGCGCCCAAACAGACTACTTGACAGAGAGAACTAACCGCTTTGTCATCGAGAGTAAAGAAAAGGCGATATATAAAAAGAAAATTAAACATGCACGCACCTCTGGTTGGCAAAACTTCTACACACTAGCAACAAACCCTTACGGCAAATACTACAAGGCGGCTTTTTGTAAGGGTGCTCTTCCATCTGGCAATCCTGGAAGATCGTCAATCGACAGGCTCCCTTTCACCACTTGCAAAGAATTCTTAGATAAGATGTTCCCACAACCAGAATACTCAGTTAATTATAGTCACCAGCAGCAACCCAACCCAGACGGCTCACCATTCACAAAACAAGAGGTTTCTTTTGTCATCAAGCACTTACCAGCTGACAAGGCCCCAGGAGTGGATGGAATTGACAACCTGGTCATCAAAATTCTTCATAACAAATTTCCATATTTACTCACATCCTTTTACAATAAATGTCTTCATCTTGGCTTCTTCCCAGACCCCTTAAAACTTCGCAACATGGTCTTTTTCCAGAAACAAGGAAAAGACGCCTCACCTACCATATCGAAACTCCGGCCACCTCTCAGAACAGCAATTTGGATTCAGAGAAGGACGCTCAGTTGACACGGCACTCGACAACCTCATAACAAATTAAAGAAGCCAAGAAAACCACAAAGCACAGCATCGTTCTCTCAATAGATATCAAAGGGTCCTTTGATAATCTTCATCACCAAGCTATCCTACAGGTCCTAGCTGCCAGCCCTTGCCCAGCCAACATCAATAAAGTATTCTACAATATCCTCCAAAACCGTAAGGCCTCCATCCAGACTCCAACAGGTCCAGTCCTAAGGGACCTGAAAAAAGGCTATCCACAGGTCTCCTGCAGTAGCCCAGCCCTCTGGAACCTTGTGGCCAACAGTGCACTGAACATATGGCCAGATAACGTACATGTCCAAGCGTTCGCCGATGATTTCGCTATGGTAATACATGCTCCAACAAAAGAAAAATTAAAACAAGTCGCACAAAACGCCATCAATGCCTTTGACACCTGGTGTAAGGAAACCCACTTAGAGGTGGCCCCGGAAAAAACTAATTATATCATCTTAAGCAAAATGGTAGCACCCCCCAAGTCTCACGTGGAAAGAAGTCACAATCAAAAAGTCAACAGCATTAAATATCTTGGAATCCACATCGATGAAAAATTAATTGGGGGGGGCACATTAATGCTCAAGCGGCCAAAGCAGTCCAGCTCCACCAGAACATCAGTAAGATCTCGGGAAAAACTGGGCATTTCTTTGAAGCATAGACGCATCCTTTACAAAACTGTAGTTGAAAGGATGTTGGCCCATGGGTTGGCTGCCTGGTGCCTAAACCCTTCAGCAAGAATGGTTAGGAAACTTTCGTCCATCGAAAGATCTTTTCTCCTCTCCCTTTCTGGAGAATATAGAACCACGCCAAAGGCAGTACCGCAAGCAATATTTTGTCTCCCTCCCCTTCACCTACAGCTCCAATTCGAAGCAAGACACATCACACTTGCAAGGCTCCGCAAACATCTGTCTCTCCCAGCAGTCAACCTCCAGACAGACCAAATCTAATCCAAAGAAACAGGATGGGCCTCACATCCTTCGAGCATCTTCCACTCACACCAAGTAAGTCTAGCAGACGGCGGACCAGAATCTATAAGAGAATCAAACGCTGTTAACATTTTTACAGATGTCTTGAAGACGGATGTGTGGGTGCAGCATTCTGCGACTACAAAAATGGGGTTCTTTTCTACCAGATGGACAGGAAAACTCCAAAGCCTAAACACAGTCTATCAAGCAGAATTGTCAGCACTCAAAGAGGCATTCTTATATGCAATAGACAAATTCAGCCACCAGAAAGTAATAATACAGTCAAACCCCGTTATAACGAACCCTCAACGGACCGACTCAGAAGTTCGTTTAAACCGAGGTTCGCTGTATCCGTATTTGCGAAAAAAATGCCCTAACATGCTAAGATACTACTTCTATAATAAACTTTTTAATAACATAATATTCTCATTAGTAATAAGGGACAAACCAAGTATTAAATAATATACTCAATAAAGAACAAACTAAACATTTAACTTTTTTACTTATTTGTTAATCCACTACATTGAAAAAATATGTTATTTTTGGCTGAAAAGTTTTCGATTTTATATACAACTCGTCAATTTTTTTATCCACTATTTTAAACAGGTCCACAACATGTTCGTCGATGTTTTCTGTGGCAAAAAATTGTTCAAAACGTTTTTGCATCTGCAATTGAAGGCCATGGTTCGTCTCGTTCTTCCTCCATATCTGAAGACGAATCTACAATAGAGTTGTTTTTTCTATTTACTAATGCCATGATATCTTCCTCACTCACTTCTCCAGATGTGATGACATCGTCGTCACAACATTCGAAATATTCGATTTCATTTGGCGAAAAATCATTCACTCCATGCTTTTCTGCTCCGATAGAAAAAGCTTTTCGCTTGCCAACGTTAGCCATGATCACTGCAAAGTTCATAGAAGGATAAGCTATGCAAGTAAACAAAAATGGCAGAGAAAACACGTGATTGCTCCTGGGTCGTCTGACCAGAAAGTCCCCTCCTTCCCTGGCTGACACTAGGCCAGGTGTCCACTGGGGGAGGAGGGGAGATAGTAACTGTAAAGAGAATTGTCTGTTTTTTGTTTGACCCACTTATAAGGTTAGCAGCGACTCTAATAAAGGTACAATAGGCTAGTAATGTGGTCTCTGAACCAGAGTATTTCATGCAAAAGGGGTAACTCTTGTAGAAGTTGGGTTGACTTGAGCACAATTAGTAAAGAATGTCCCTTTGGGCAAGTGAAAAGTTTAAAGTTTTAGAAATTTTTAGTTCGCTGTAACCGAGACTCTAGCGTTTGCTGTTCGTTGTAAACGTATGAAAATACATTATTAACATAGGGCTTCAGTTGGGACCATGTGAAAGATTCGCTGTAATCGAGGGGTCGTTATATCCCAGGTTCGCTATATCGCGGTTCGACTGTATTTATAGACAACCAAGCAAGTATCCACACAATAGTAAATCAAAAATCCAAATCCGGCACTGCATGCACAATCTTCAATCAGTTATACTACCAATATCCTAATATACATGCCTCCTGGATAAAAGCTTACGCCAATTACTCAGGAAATGAAAAAGCAGAAGCACTTGCAAAGAGACGATTAACACCGGTTAACCATACTCCGTCCTTCTCCCGCCCTCATACATAAAATTACAACTCAGAAAAATAATGATCAAAGACTGGCAAACACTGTGGAAAATGACGGCACAGGGCGAACAATCAATGAAATCCTGCCCACGGTTTCCCTACACTCACAAAACTGGCCAAGAGAACTCACAATTTTCCTCATAGAACACGGACTGTTTTCCTTCTACCTTAAAAGGTCTAGCCGAAAGCGACAACTGCAAGTGCGGGGGAATTGGCTCACCATTGCATTATGTGACGGAGTGCCCCTTTACACTCTCGTGGCATCTGCAAACACCAGCAGCAAATCTAATCCCATGGCGCAAAAGCATTGCAGCAAATAAAATACTGATGCAGAAAATCTGCGAAATAATCAGATTTATCCATCATAACAACGAACATTTAAAGATTAACTAAATAGGCTCCCAAGACACTGGATACGGAAATATATTAAAGAAAAGGTCATCAGCAAATTCACCATGCAACATAGAGTCATCATGTACAAAAACAGTAACCATCTTAATTTAGCAACTAGTAATTCATGCCTCATAGTAACCACAAGCAAGGATCACAAAGTTACCAAGTGAACGGATCCTTACAAAGTACTATTGTATTTGTATAATTTTTTCACTTTTAGAAATTTTTGTTTAATTTTTTTCTTCTCACAATGTTCTCATTCATCATTCTCGTCTATTTAAGTGTACTCATCACATTTAATCCCAAATATAAGCAAAGTATATTCATCTTGTACAAAATTAGTTTCAATTGTTTGAATAATATTATCATTTAATTTTATTTGAATAATATCATCATTATTAGAAGTCTTGATTTGTATTTTTTCTTTACTCACAATGTTCTCATCTCTCATTCTCATCTTTTCAAGTGTTCTTATCACATATAATCCCAAATGTAAGCAAAATGTAACTAATCCATCATTCTCATCTTTTCAAGTGTTCTTATCACATATAATCCCAATTTTAAGTAAAGTGTAACCCTCGTATCATCTTGTACAAAATTAGTTTTAATCACCACACAGCACACAGAGTCAGTATGTATCATAAAAGTATATCAGTACCAAACATTTTTACAAATTTTTTTACCATGTATAAATATCTTACCAGAAAATGCGACTTCTCTGCTTATGTATATATGTAAATATTTAGTGCCAATTTTACCAGAAATGTGTCCCCAGAATCTTTTTCTTTTAGTAACCAAATGTTCTCATATTAGAATTTCATTAACCAAATGAACAAAGGTAAACAGAAAAAGGGAAAAATATATTACATAACATTATCGAACACAGGATTTCCATCATGTAACAAAAACGACTTCACATATGTGTCCTAGGAGGCTGCAATTGTAATCAGCATGGACAATGTCTGTAAACCCAAAATTCAATTGTTTGTTTATTTTTCATGTTTATTTTTCTGTAATTTTTGTTTTTATCAAATAAAGATGTTCGGGGGGCCTTAATTCGGTGCAAGGCCTTGTGGGGGTTCGGGGGGTTGGTTTGTATCTTCCGTCCCATATCCATCAAACCGGTTTAGCTGCTGTCATGGCATCAGGCACGGGGACAAGGGGCGGCGTTCTGTCTATGAGGGTAATATAAATAATCCGATTTCTCGTGCCCTTCCGGACCTTCCCGTAGGTCCGCAATTTTTATGCGAGGGGTCGGGGTTGACACCTTTGTTAGGAAGTATACGAGAAAGACTGAAAATTGAAAACATAGAATCATGTTGAAATAGTATATTTTTTGAAAATCTAAATGATAGTTATGAAATTTAACAGTTGTCCTACTGGGAATATCGTAAGTTTTTTACTGCATATTTTCAAAGTTTTAAGGTTTTAAAGTTTTATACTGCTTATTGAAAGAATGTTGAAAAAAAAATTAAGCTGACTCGATTACTGTGTTCTAGACAAAAGAGCAGATGTTTTAAAAAGTGTTGTTTCCGAAAATTTCAATTAATCACTCAAAAATATCAAATTTCAGCTACTAACTTGCTTAAATCCTTGGTACATCAGACGAATTTCTTTTCGAGTGAACTTGGTGTTTCTACACAGAGCCTCCAATCGCTCTGGCTTGTGTCGTGTCACGAATAGTTCTGTATCCTCAAGATCATTATCTGCAATAGAGAGAAAATCATTCATTAAGTAATGAAATACAACATTAATACTATCTGAAATAGATATGAAATCATTAACTAATTAATAAAGGAAGGCTCTGTAGAGAGACGGTGAATTTCAACACACGATCCGGGATACAGATTTATTTATTCACAGCAACGTGAAACAAATATAAAATTAAAGTTCAATAGTTGAAATTTCAGATCAATCCCTAGAAACAGTGTGCACACGCATGTAAAGCCATGGATGTTCGGTTTCTTAAAAGTGAAATATCTGACAAAGGCTTGCTACATTCACCGGTGAGCACGCTCTTTTTTCCATCTTCATCTCTCTTCCTAACGGTTTTACACGTTTTCTCAGACTAATTTACACACGCTTTGATTAACGGAATAAAAGAAATAGGTTCCTAACGAGAGAGATTAAATTCAGATGCACGATCACGTAGTTACTGTTGTTTTTTGAAAAAAAACATCATATCGAATGCACGATTTATCCCATCTACAAGTGCATCTGTACTATAAAAGGCTAAACGTCGTTTCCAGAATAAATGATAATATTATGCCTTCCAAATGGAACTATTCTTTTTATTTTTTTTCTCACGCAATCTTCTATTTTTACGGTAACAAAATTGTCCATTTTGCCATTGAAATATATACAATGCAAGTACAATTTTTTAAAATTCTAAACAACTTATGAATGATTTACTGAAATATAACCTAAGCACAAATATAATTTCAAAGTTATTTTCATTACTGATTTTTAAGTTATATCTATATTTCAATAGCCTTCAGCACTCTTGAAAATTTACATCTTTGGTTTTTCAACATGACTTCTGTTACTAAGTTGCAGACTTTCTTCTCATTAACATATTTTGAAGTGATTTATTGAGGAAAGTGTTCACGCGTTCTAAAAAGCGTAATACTGCTAGAAAAATGAAATTTTCTTTTCAAAAGTCTGTTTCCAAGATCTCTTTCTTTGTCATTTCACACAACAACAATGATAACAATTATTTGATGCCCTTTACTTATACATTGCCTTTCTTGAAGTCAAGACAAATATTTTTTTCTTTCTTCTTGCTCGTTTTCGGTGAGCTTTCGCTAAATGTAAAATATGTGTCTAGTTTCCATTGTTCCGAAAAAAACGAAGCCTTTTTGTATACTCAAATAGGCGTAATTTATACTTCTTTCGTCTTAGTTTCTAAAGCGCTTGATTTCTTAAAGTGTGAGACTTATGTTATCCTTTATAACTCTTGTTAAATGATGACATAGGAATGTAAATCGTCCTGTGTGGATGTCTCTTCAAAGTTTCTCCTTTCAAATACTCTTTCTTGTAATTTCACTTGAACCATGAGGAAACAGATGAATTAATGCACTGTGCTACAGTTTAACTACTTTTCAGTTCAATAACTTAAAAAAAATCCGTTAAAACTGTCTCTTTCTTACAAGAAACTACAAAAAATTGCACTTTCAGATAAAATATACAGAGTAATTCAGAAGTTCCAGAAACTTTAATCATTCTCAATCGAGTGAAGACAGAAGGCTGCCTTTTGCATAAAAAAAGATGGAAATGAGGACAGATTGCTTTTGTCATGAAACCATAGTTTATTTGCTGCAAATTTTCTGATTTAAATCGTCAGATATTTCTGCAGTTGGCTTATCGATGCGTTGCATAGGATCAGACATTTTTTTGAGTAATGGCTGAAAATGCTCAATGAGTCGCTCTCCATTCAGGAGCTCATCTGTCAGAAAAAGCAACCATAGTTTTCAATCGCCATTTTAGATAGTATGACAGAACATCAGCAACAGAAATGTTGCTTAACGCTGTGAAAAAGTGTGACGTGTCGTTCTCCATCCAGGACAATTGAGCTCCTGGATTGGAGAGCGACACATTCAAATTTGTAATCTGTAACTGTCACTCTGTAGACTGTCTTATTCTAAAAACGAATAGCTCCACGAACTGCAGATCAATTTGGCGGTCGGAATTATAAACTTTGCTACCTGAAAATTCTGATTTCGCGACAAAAAGAAAACAACTTTATTTCCGTTCTTTCTAAGCAATGGGCAGCTAACTCCATACGTTTTCGAATAATTGATTTTTAAATTTCTCCGGACTTCTGATTTACCTTCATGTTCAAATATATATATTGTTATAATTCTAGCTTTTGCGGTTATAATTCTAGCTGATGCTAGAATAATAACAATAAAGTTATTATTATCATTCTAGCATCAGCTTTTATGCTCACTGATTTGTGTGAGCAGCAGCCATTCTTTACATTTTATAAGTATCATATTTTAGTTATAAGCCCTCGCTTTATCCAGACATTCTTTATTTTAAAAAAGGTACAACACTAAGTTCTCTACAGATTTTTTTTATCAATTTGTATAGTTTCAGATTGGGCTAGAAAAAAATACGTGTACAAACTACGCTATATCAAACTCAACACTCATTAAACTTCAGTTTAACTGCAATTCAACACTCACTGAACTTCAATAATGTAAAGAAAAACTGTTAAAAATTTATCTTTCCTTAAGAAACTACAAAAAATTCTTGGACAAAATATATTACCACACTAACTGGTATCAGTAGTAACCTGACATAACATTTCATATGTATTATACATACATCATTTTATAGATATAAGCCCTTACTTCACCCTCGCTCTTGATTTATTTCAAACAAGGTACAGTTGTCTTCATATTCTTTACTCTAGAAGGTACAGTACTTTACAAACAACGACACGATTTATGAGAAACAAGGTACAGTACTTCGCAAGGTACTATACATATGCTTTATTTATTTGCCCTTACTGTTTTCCAAATTGGATAATTTTCGATTGGCTTAGAAAAATATGTTCGGAAACTACACTACATTGAATTTAAGAACTCTGTTGTTTGTTTTTAAATATCAGTTGCATCTAAAATAATACAATTTTTTTCAACAGAAAAAGAAGCAGACTGTAAATGCAATTCATAAAGTACAAAATAAAGCATTGCACCTCGCTCACCTATAGAACAAAGAAGCAAGAAAAAATAAGAGAAGTTCTTTATATGCTGAAATACAGGGTGTTCATTAATTATTGTCGGGGTTTCCGTACCTCATAACTTTCGAATAAAAAATATTACGCAAAAACCGATTGCGTATTCGTAAATTACAACTCAAAGAATTTTATTAATGATATTAAAAAGATTAATGAATTTGCACATGGCTGCCCTTCGTGGCTAGTAACACATCGAGACGAAATTCGATTTCTCTCCAAGTGTTCTCCAGCATTTGTGGGGTAACATTTTGGATCGCAGTAACAATTTTGCGCTTCAGTTCATCAAGGAAGGGCACAGGGGTCTTGTACACAATGTTCTTGACAAACCCCCATAGAAATATATAGTTTCGAAAAACCACAATACACACATTACCTTTTCTTGCACGGTCGCCATTTTTATTTATGACGTCATAATTACCCAGACTGCAAATGCGCTAAGATCGCATTGTTGCCACGTAAAATTCTTTGAGTTGTAATTTACGAATACGTAATCGGTTTTTGCGTAATATTTTTTATTCGTAAGTTATGAGGTAAGGAAACCCCGACAATAATTAATGAACACCCTGTATAACCATTTAAGAAATTCAAGAGTTCGTCACAATAAACAAGACATGATACAAGAAACAAAAGCTTCTAATTGAACCAAATACATTTTACTAATAGAGTTGAGCTGAAATCGTCGGGCAAAAGAGATAAATGGCCGAAAGTGTAATTTTATTTCTAGTTATTACACTGTTAATGTCATATCGTCACTTTTACATCAAAATGTCGTATATCAATTTTGCCAAAACATTTTATTGATGCCAAACAGTTGTATAGACTAGCTACATCTGCTCTCAAATTGTTACATGCTGTCACAACATGCCATATGTCGCTAATGGTTCCATCTGTTATATCAAAATTCGTGATGTTTTACTGTATATGATTTTTGAAATTACATTTTGATATAAAAGCGACGATATTTCAAGACTTGTTTAGTGGAGGTTAATGATTTTTATAAGGGCATTTTGTATTATACAGATGAATCAGACAGATAGAACGCGATAAATGCTACTGAAAAATATAAAAAAATGATGAAAGTGTAGAGGTATTGCTCGTACCATGTTTTCTGATGCTATGATGGGAATGCTTTGAGATGACAAAGTGATGGTTATTTTATGATATCTTTTTGAAATAAATTACAATACTCAATTTCCACAAGGATTTCTTGCATTTTTCTGCCATGTTTTGCAAATGTTTCTTTATGTTTTCTGTATTAATAAAATGCTACGTAATAATTAGCTGTTTGTTAATTTTTTATATTATTCATGATATGTTGACTGACTTTTCGTGATTGTTGCACCTTTTCTTATCATATAAACTATACAATATGTGTCATTCATTATGATATATATGGCGCCCCAAAATAGTTACAGTTCACCTAAAGGATACAGTGATTATGATGCTTTGTCATTATAATGCTGGCAAAACAGATATCGATCACTTGCTTTGGTCATCATACTGTAACAATTCGTTACAAGTGTGATCTCCTTAAAATGCTTCCAATTTTCAGCTAGGCGTATGCACGCACTATATAGTGATCCTGATAGCAATAATATTTTATCAAAAATAAAAGGAACATGCTTAGTAATATATTTTACATCTCTTTCTTCGAAAAATATAGTTGTTTTTATGTATATTTAAAATTGTTACGAGGAAATAAAATAAAATTCTACATTGTCACCACGACCTCCTCGTATACTTACACAATTTAGTATTTTTTGTGTTTAGCTTCATAGTATATAAAAGAGAATCGAGTATGCATTTTGGATCTCTTCCTTTTGACCGCTTAAGTCCAAAATTTGATATGGATTTATATTTTTAGTGTGAAGACCACATTCCAAATTTCATTCATCTAGCTTGTTGAGTTTTTGAGTTATCGTGTGCGCATATACCTGGGCAGAAAAGAGAATAGCCAGCCTTTGACAGATTTAGTCCAAAATTAGGTACAAATCAATTTTAGTGCAAAGATTTTATCCTAAAATCCAGTTGTTTAGCTTGCTGAATTTTTGAGCTACCGCGTTCATATACCGAATGAATAGAGATAGCTACTGTAAATTTTGAACCAAATCCGTCAATCCTTTGACGTACTTGGTCCAAAATTTGATACAGACCTAATAATAGGATCATATGTCAAATTTCATTTATCTAGCTCGTTGTACTTTTGAGCTGTCGTACTTACATACACATGAATGGTCAGACTTCACGTGGAAGGGTTGCATCCAAACTTTGACAAATATCTATAATTTTGGTGCCAAGGCTGGATACCATTATTATCTATCTAGCTCGTTGTGTTTTTTAGTTATTGCAATCACAGATATACATAATTCTAAAAATGATTTTTTTTAATACTCGCGTAGGTCTGAAACGTGGAAATTCATTAAAATCTCGATATGGAATTTTTTACGATTACAAAAGATTCTCTAAATGTACTTTGTATATGAGAAATTATAAGAAAGGTATCGTAAAATAGTCATCCATTTGAAGTCGCAAACAATTTTAATGTAGCCTAGAAGAATATATTCACTCACATCTTACTAGATATTTATTTAATTACAAATGAAAATGGTCTTTGTGAGCTGTTTTTACTGAGTACTGCATATTCATTGCTCTGACGGAAACCTTTTGAGACGCTTGGTATTCTACCAATTTTAAAGGATCAAACTTCAAATGCTCTTTGAATATTTTAATTAAATCACCTCCTAGTTATAAAAAATGGTTTGAAGAGCTTTATCATTCAAAATAGTTTCATTCTATTAAGTGCACTGCTATAAAATGTACTTATTACCAAGATGGAACTATTCTTAATTGAGGTCGCAAAGGAATGATCTATTCTCAACGAGTCTACATTTTATGTTCTATCAGAGGTCTTTTCGCTTAATTGGAAAGTTTTCTCTTGCTGAAAGTGTCAAAGGAACGTGTGTGCCGTACAGAAATGGGGAAGTGAGTGAAGTCTCATGGCCTAGAGGTAATATCGTGAGGACCAAAGAATCGTGAGAGCAGGTACCTTGGGACACAGCAGAAAATTACCTCAAAGTGTATCATTCAAGGAATAAATGGGAACAATAGCATTTTTCAGCTAAGGATACATGATAAGTACTTCAAATTAACTGAAGGGAATTAAGTTTTCAGTTTTAGAGAACCTTCTGAATACTTGGTATCGTTTCCTTAACAGTTCTTTCGAATAAGTATACTTTTCTTGAGGAATAAAATGAAATGGTTTTGTTTTATCCATTAAGGGAATATTCCCATGGAATCTATGGCTAATATTTTTAAGAGAACATGTCGGATGGTGGAGGCTGTGTTATTTTAGAAATTGGAGTTTTGGTAATGCATTTTTCTTGTTAGATTACCAGATAGCATAAAGAGCACTCGTTTTAATTGTTATTATGCTTAAGTAAGTTGCAATGGAAACATTTCATTGTCTCGTTCTCGTACAAGTAGTAGTTATATGAAAATCAATCAGCATAAAATATCTAACATTCTGTCGTATGCTAATCAACCAGCATAAAATATCTACAATTTCGGAGTAGCCTATTCAACAATCAACTGTAAGACTAAGAGCTCTTAAATGATTTTTCTTTATCTACATCTATGCATTCAATTTCCCTGTTCACCGTTACTTTTATTTTGTACTGTGTAGCTTTATCTTTTCAGTTTTATGTACTTATCTATCAAGGTACAAAAGTTGCTTTTGAGTTATTTTAGGCACATTTTTGAAAAACTTTATTAGTACTGAAAATTATATCTAGTTTTCATCATTAGGACTGTTTAATTTTATTCCGATTTCTTTACAGTTCTATTTTCATGAATATCTATTAGCAGCTTTGAAACACATTAGAGAGTGTATTTAGTTTTATTAAATTTCTTGATTTAATGAATGTATAATTTCTTTTGTAATTGCAAAATTTGCGACCGTTTTTCTATCTGGACATGCAAAGCAGATGAAACATGGTTTATTTTTATTAATGCATGCATAAAGGTATTCAAGATGGACTTTGTAAGTAAAAAGCACATGCAATTATGAAATAAATTCAGCTGCTTCAGAAAATAGAATATATATTTTTCTTCTTTTGAAATGTTCAAATACTGCGAATACCACCGACATTAAAAAAACTTTTGATACGTAGCCGGGGAATGAAGTTTATAAACTAAACTTGATTTTCTATGCATGTCATCTTTCAAACAATTTAGATTTATGTTTTACAAACTACATTTTCCATATTTATGATACTATTTCCGCCAGCATCATTCAAATTTTAAAAAGATGACAGAAAAGGATCAGCATCACCTAAAAATCAATAAAAACTTTTCTTCGGGAAATGCTTTCGATATAAATAAAATTCTGAATCAAAGATTTCTAAACCTAGAAGTTTCAAAATGACTATTTTGTTTAAATGGGTGCTTTAAAAAGTTGTTTCAGAGGGGATTTGTTCAGCATTGGCTTAGAAATTTAAATATTTCAAATATTTTTCACTTACTAATCTTTGGACGTATTCATTAATTTGGCTTATTAATTTTTTGAGTCTGTTAATGGGTAACTCATATGTACCTAATAGCGTTAAAAATCCAGAGTTAAAAGGATTCGTTATAATTATATAATATTATAGAATTTAGTAGAAGTAAATAGCTGGAAATGAGATATAAACTATGCTGAAAAAGCAGAAACAAAAATATATACAAACTTAAAAGAAATCTACGTGTTACGGTTAATGTGGGAATCGGTTATTATGCGTAATAACCGATAATGGATCTTTATCAGGTTATTATATACAATCACAGCGGTAATTATACATAATAACCGGTCATTATATATAATCACAGCGGTAATTATACATAATAACCGGTCATTATATATAATAATCGATTATCCACTTTGACCGTAACATACATACTTAAGATATGTATGTTTATATTTGTCACGAGATCGGAATTAATGGTTGTAAAAATTTAAGATTTAAGCAACCAGATGTTTTCGCTACTCGAGACTTGCAATGTTCAACGAATCGTCTTTCATTCAGGTGCACAGATGTCAGAAGAGGAATTACAATTTTTAACATTAGTAATCGGCATGTCTGTTGAGCACTCGATAATACCATCAGAAATGATGATTATTGCATCAAAAAGGGTGTTTCTTTGTGTGATAGTTGAGCTCCTGAATGGAGGACGGCACACTGTATATTTGTAAGCCTTTACTCCACATACTGCCTTATCTTGTATAGTACAACGATCCTCGAAGTGCAGAAACGTCTGGTGGTTTAAATTGTAAACTGCGCTATCAATAAATGCTGGTTTCGTGACAAAAAAAGAGAAAAAAAACTGTCTTCATATCTATCTTATCTATACAAATTGCATCATTCTGTTTTCACTCAGTTGTGAATTATTAATTTATAAAGTTGCTTCGGACTTATGAATCATCTTTTATACTGTAATGACATACCAAAAGTCATTGCCGATCTTAATTTGTTTTATTTCTTTAATAACCAACTGAAATCATATTTTTCACCTCTTTGACTCGCTTTGCTGCTTTTCTGCTTTTTCTTTAAAAATAGGCAGAGAATTATAGTAGAACTTTTAAAGTTTGTTTTCAATCTTCAAAGTTCCTGAAGGCGTATAAATCTCAAGTGTAAACGTGCGTTAATTTGATTTAACTATTCAGTCGTTAAGGAAAATATTTTCTTTTCTCTGGTTTAACTACATTTTTTGCATAAAAGTAATTTTTAACCGAGAAGTAGAAATGCTTGCAAATGTACACCTGAAACTCGAAACTTTTGACTATTACTCTTCTTGTGGATAAATGATATAAATGCCTGTTTACATCTTGAAACTATTTATGTAATATTTTCCACACTACAAACACGACTCTGAGATTAGAAAAAGCAATTCTTAAAATTTCAGGGTTTAAAAATTCTGAAACTTTTCTCAGCGGTTTTCAGATTTTAGCAAATAAATAAAAAAAATTCATTAAATACTATTCGTGGTTTTATTTTTCAAAGCAATTTTTTCAAATTATAAAACAGTTTCGCACACAAATTGAATATAACATAGAAAAATGAATGTATACCTTAAGCAATAGAAGTATTTTCATTGCAAACAGATCATATATCTGTTTATTTCCATTTGCATTTATGCTTTGATTTAACTTTTCAGTCTAGATTGAAAAAAAAGCAAATAGATTATACATCTTCTTACTTCCTTTTACCTGTATGCTTTGATTTCCCAGTTCAGTCTAGACATAAAAGAAATAGGATGGTTTTAGTATTATTCTTCAATTTCTACGATGCTACAGAGAAGTAATTTAATACTCGTCGTTTTCTCCTAGAGCAAATTTCCATTATGATGATTATTTAGAGGTTCACTTCATTAATAACATCGCTAGAAACTGCGGAAGCGCACTGAATCCCAGGAAACAACCAACGTGCATCACTTAGCAGACTTGAATGCGTTGAAGCACAAAAAATTAAGCTGGAGTTGGCAAGCCCAGACAATAACTACAAGTTTCTCGTGCAGAATTTTGTGAGAAACTCACGAAAATTTCTTCCACCTGAGCGCATTTACGAACAAGAAAATGAGAGGCATGTGGCCAAATCCATTTTGAAATCTGATCTTTATTATTAAGCTAGTAAGTAACATATGGAGAAGAATTTCTGTTTGTTATTGAGTATGAGGTTAACTACTCAAGAATCTTGAGTAATAAATGTAAGTGCCATTGTGTCAAATTTTGTGTATTGTGAGAAGCCAGTAGTCAAGAAAATATGGATGCTGATTGTGATAAAGTTATTGATGATTGTTTTCCTAGGATTTTACTATTATTTTATGATATTTGTAATACAAGATTCTAGAGTTTTGTGGTTTTCAATTCAAGATGGTTTAGATATATTTTTCATCGCCCCCTTCCCCCCAGTGGGTTTCTCAAACGATCATGAGATTTTTTTTTGAATTAGCGTCGAAGTTTTAACAACTATAACTGCGCGGCTGCATTGATAAATTCTATTGCAATTATGGAGTACTCGTCGTTTTCTCCTAGATTAAATTTCCATTATGATGTCTACTTAGAGGTCAGAATGCTTTACTTAGTAGGCTTGAATGCATTGAAGCACACGCGCACACAAGAAAACATCTGGGGCGTTCTGCCCTAGACTTTCTTGTCATACGTACAAAATATAGCGCGTTTTGTGTTAAACTTCACAGCACAGTGAAGATAATCAAGTTTGCAGTGGTCAAGTGGGACTAAAATTTCATACAATTTTACAATTTTGACCTGAAGATCACAGGGCCTGCCTTTAACCGGTTTGACTAACTGCTCCGACAACCACAAAGTAGTTACTCCGCCCAGCTTTGGCATGCGGAAAAAATATGAATAACCCAGCCGCCACGATAAATAATTTTGGCACTGTGGCCTCGCATTATAGTCCCCCCGAGCAGCATATGCGACAACCCCTCAGACAGAGGTACGATGGGTACGACCTTTCATCGGTAGGAGGTAACTCGACGCCACACCATAATTGTATCCCATAGGGAATCGAGACTCTGCTCACTTATATGGCAAGATCCCATCCCCATACTGGAGGTGCCCCTTAAGTGGGAAACCAATTGTTCCCAATTGAGCCCCATTCTTGAACGACCTCGACCAGAATGTTATTTACTTTCCATGTAATAAGGGTTGGGTAGGCTGGGTAACCTCTGGTAATGGCACCTAAGGCCATTACCAGAAGGTGCAAAATTCAGTTTAAGAATTCACTTAAGTTTCACCCCAAGATTTTGACGAATCTACACGTTTTAGACCTGCCCAAAACTGAATTTTTTGAATTATGTCTGTTTGTGAATGCCACAGTAGAAAAACGCAACAATCTAGACGGATGAAATTTGGTACGTTATTATAAAACCCATATCAGACGGACGAATTTTCCGTCAGAACGCATGAGTTTTTGCTCTCAGAAACCGGTTTTTCACCGCCGAAATGAATGGTGATTGGTGAGTGCCTTCAGATCGACGGTTCTCTCAGACAGAAAATTCGTCCTTCATATATGGGCTTAACACCAGAATTGTAGATTTCAATAAAATTTTGGACAAAATCCGTCAACTATAATTTGTCCGTACGTGTACATGATGACACGATAATGCAGAGAGCAAGAAAGATTAAATTTAGCATGTTGTTTAATCATCAGCATCGCAGACTTGCATAAAATTTGGGTTCCAATCGGAAGAAATGAAAGCGCCCGAGATGCAGTCTCAGCTTTCTTCACTCCGTAGCACAAACCGCGTCACATAGTGTTAGGGGAGAACATTCCAGGAAGTCATTTCTGTATTTTAATCTTCAGATTCTTAAAGAGTCGATATTTTTTTCCAATTCGGTTAATCATCTCCTTAGGCCGGCCCTGCAAGATCAGATACAAAATTTCATTTATCTAGCTTGTTGCGTTTTTGAGTTATCGCGTTCACATACTCTTGAATAGACCGTACGACAGACAGTCAACTCTTTGAAGGCTTTGATCCAAAATTTCATAGACATCTATAACCATGGAGATAAAAATAGGTGCCGAATTTCATCTTCTTTCTCGTTGCGTTTTTGACTTTACATGCACGCTGACGGACAGGCAAGCAGACTTCCTTCAGATGGATTTCGTCCAAAATTTGACCGAAATCTACAATTCTAGTATAAAGACGACGCACCAAATTTCATCCTTCTAGCTCTTTGCGCTTTTGATTTATTGTGTTCGCACACATACCGACAGATATAATTCCAAAAATAAGGAAGATCTGAAATGTGGACGTTCATCAAAATGTCGAGATCGCATCTTTTGACGGTTACAATGCTTTCTCTTACTATAATTCGTCTACGAGGAAATAAAAATGATACTGCAGTTAGCAAGCCCAGACAATAACTACAAGCTCCTCCCGTTGAATTTTTAAAGAGACCCACCAAAATTTCTACTATGTGAACGCATCCACGAACAAGCAAAGGACAGCCATGCGTCCAAATCTATTTTCAGTTCTAATCTTTGATATTGATATTAAGATAATGACACATGATGGAAGATTTTTCATTTCATTGAGCTTGAGTTTAAATAATCAAGAACTTGATATAATAAATGTAAAAATCAAATCTTCAGTGCTTCTGTCGAGATGTTGAATCTCAAATTTTCAGCGTATTCAGTAAATGTAATGCCCGTGTAGACACCTATAAAGGCAGTTTACAAAATGAAAATTTAATAAATAGAGACCATCAGAAAAATATCATAAAAAGTTCAAATGGAACCTACTGCATTAATTGTATGTATGAACTTATAACATTCCTTGCATATCATCTTTATTTACTACAAATTGTCTTTTTTGCTAATTCCGATTTTTTTCCAAATCGAGATTGTGGTAAATATTTGCTTGTAGTGCATTTAAGTATGATTGTATATATGTGTTGAAATCTGATATAGAAAATTTATGTAATTTGGAATACCATTTGATGGTTTCTTAAGTGTAAGTCTCGAAATAATCTCTTAGAAATTATCGATGCCGAGAAGTCTCGAAATAATCTCTTGATTCTCTGTATCGAAAATTTTTTCTATATATGTATTCAGTACTGGGTTGATACCAGTACTACGCGTATATAGTCAAGGAATTCTGATGGGAGAGTTATAGTAATCTCTTTTGCCCAACGAAGCGTGGAGTTCTCTGGATGCATCTGATTGGGCCTAAAACACATTACACGAAATAATTCCTTATTTTTTCTACTATTAATACCGATAAACTTTTACATCTCTCTTTCACCTTAAAATATCACGTGTTCAGCGTGGATAGAAAGGAAGAAACAGTGTAGAGAATTCTAGAAAAAGAGGGCACTGTTGTCGGATGAAATTAAAATTAGCATAAGTTTTAAGGGAATTAAAACTAGTTTTAAATAAATTCAACCTTCATAAAAATCCGAAGTTTCTTAAGAAAGGGACATCGGTACAAAATTTTTGGATAGCAAGATAATGATTGGTTCATTGTGCATTTATTTAGTTAATTCTAAATGCACTTCAGCTACTTCTAGTGTGCCATATATATACAACTCGAGGTTTATAGAAGTGAGTACATTAAACAATTCAGTCAGTGTACTAAGCAATTCCTTTCAAAAAATAGATAAAAAATAGTGAAGAATATATCAAAAGAAATAATCATAATAAATGTAAATAACAATAAAGCAAAATAAAGCAAATGAAGTGAATAAAAGGAAATAAAAAGTTAGAACCAAGCGATAAATATTCATACAAAATTGCCATTTGAATTGGTATCCTGGATATCAATAATTAAAAGAAACATCATTTCTCAAAAAAGTATGCATGGACATAAGAATATAAAATATTTTTCAAAAATAAGAGAATATAAATATATACGTACGAATTAATGGAGAGAAAAAAACTTCAAATAAAAGTTATATTTGTATCAAAAAGAAGAAAAATTATTAAAAAAATGTGGGAGGAAGAGAGAGAGAGTAAAACAGTTATGCATTATATGTATAAATTCTCAAGATTATAATATTACAGATTGGAACTAGCACTATTTTATATTTATTAAGGTGACCAACTGTCCTCTTTAGGAAGGACACTCCTTCTTTTGTAAGTTCTGCCATCCTCCAAAAGTGTTCTCCTGCATGTTTTTACTATGCATTTATCATATTATAGTGTATTCTGTATTATTGTTGCAATGAATAAAATATTTCTTTTATTTACGATATTTTTTATCTTCGATTTATTTGTGTCCTACTTTTCATTGCAAAAAGTTGATCACCTTATATTTACATTGCGCATTTAAAAGACAAAAACGATACCCATAAGCACATATTTTTTCAATTGAAAGCGTAGTAGTCATTGTTTTTTAACAGAGTGGTAAAATGTTTTATTAACGAATAGAGGATTATGTAAGGAACTATGAGTTTCGCTTTTAATTTTTTTTCCTTTGAAAGCAAAATTCCAAGTTCCTCAAAAGTGCCCCAAAAAGTGGTTTTAAAAGTCTTTTTTGACTTTACAGTTTGAAAGGAATGAAAAGCCGATAGTATTGCATTTATAATAGTACATGTTTGATATCAGAAAAAAGTAAATCGCAGTTCGGATTGAATTTGTTGCATGAAAGCTATAACAGCTCGAAGAAATAATTTCTAAACCGACGTGGAAAAAAAACAAAAAGCGAGATAAAAAAATAAACAAAGAATCTCCACTTATTTGCTGACGCGATATTCATCTTGAAGAACAGAAGCAATCATTTCATAATGACAAGAAAAAAGCCCCCCCCCCGCAAATTATCTAGTTTCAGATTTAAAAGGAGAAGATTCAGGGGAGAAAGAAGTTTTTTAACTGAAAATTGCTACATAAATAGCACACAAGAATTTTGCACAGCTATTATTCACTAAAAAATGATTACCACATTTCTAAAAAAATAAAAAAAAGTCTAGAAAGTGCTTCTTTATCAAGAGAGATGCACAAACATTCCTTTAGTTTTGAAATAAAAGCTAGAATTCTTAGTATAAGAAAAAAAAGAGCGAACAAATGAAAAAGGGAGAGAAAAATTCAAAAATATACCTTGAGGTATCTTAAAGGAAATTTTTATTTTCAGCATGAAGCTAACTGATAGTCAGTTACATCGCAATTCCACAAAGTTTCACACAAGGGAAAGAGTTTTCATTTCATGCAATAACTACCTCCTTCTCATGTTTTTCAATAAATATTTCAGTTATGTTGATTTAAGTACTACTATGAAAATCTGTCAGGGTAGATACAAAGTAAAAATAATTTTCACTTCTGCAATGGATCTCCAGTAATTATCCTAGAGGAAAGTCACACGGTTAATGAGTTCTACCTCACTTTGAATTGAATATGCTTTATTGAAATGAGGGTGAACAGCTTTGAAAATGGGAAAAGTTTAAGTAACTACATATTCTCAGCGTAACTGAAATGAAGCCATTTAAATTCCCTTGATAAAGTTTTGAGCTCATTTCCCAAGTTTCGAATGCATGTTAACTTTAGGAAGTCCAGATTGGGGAAGGGTTACGGAATGCAGAGCTTTACTGAAAAGACAAAGTAAACGCAGAGTAAAACAACATTCTTGCTTACATTTTAGTAACAACTTAATAAGTTACCCTTTAGTAAGTTACTGTATAGTTTTGTATCTAAATTTAGTAACTATATATAAACAACTGATGTTCTCAGTATAACTGAAATGAATCCATTTGAATTACCTTCATAAAGTTTTGAGCATTTCTTATGTTTCGAGTGCGTGCTAACTGTAGGAAATCCAGATAGGAGAAGGGTTATGGGGTGCATTGTTTAAGGAGAAAACACAAAGGGAGTAAAGACAATACAAGAATAAAGCATGATTCTTGTTTACATTTTTTACTTTAGCATGTTTTTGTGATGTCCCTCCAATCGAGATGATCATGAAATGAAAATAACTCATTTAACCCTCTGACTGCATAATTTTTTTGAATTACTATTTAGATGCAATGTTTTAAAATATGTTCAAACACCGTTGAGTCAAGAGAATTATTATTTATATACAGGGCTTTATTAGTCTAAATATGATTCAACGTTTTAAAAGTACTAAGTAAACGCATTAACTTGCAAAAATCGCAGGATGCGGCAGAAAACAGACGAACTTCCAACACGCGGAAATCGCGGGATATGCGGTCAGAGGTTTAATGGTGTGACCACATCCGAAAAATTCCAAAAGAGGAAAGGTTCTCTTAGCTATCATTGAAGATAGAATTCACGACTGATGACGATCTGCGTACTGACCAGCGAAATGAGGCGGTATTTTAAGTAGGAGAGAAGACAACTGTGCGATACGACATCAGAAATTTGGTTTCATAATTTCCAATTTACCTACTTTTTGTTGTAACTAAGAGGACGAATTCATCCTCAAAACAGACTTCTCAAAGAACAGCTTCTCGAAATCAATGAGTATATCGTGTGCTCAAAAGAAACTATTCAGTTGATGGTATCCTATAAATGAATCGATGGATGTTAAAAGGGGACTTCTGCATTCTCGGCGGAAATTACATTTTTATTTTTGTTTTTAATTTGATGAAGGTGAATGCATCTTAGGTGTGAAAACGGGGCTTGTACAATTCATGGCGGCGTTTTGGTACAGCATCAAAGTTTCTATGTGATGTTAGAAGAAGGCTTCTTCGCAGAAGAGCCCTTTTAACATCAATATAGCAGTTCTCTGCTAGGTGTCAGAAGACCCCTTTTAACATCAATCAATTCAAATTTCATAGACCTAGCGAGAATAGGCACAGAAATCCGCCGGTTGGAGACCATTTTCGACGAAAGATCCCCCGTATGTAAGAACCTTGTCTACGCTAAATCTATCGAGGGTCAAACTTCCTTCCGCTGGTGTGGAGGGTAAGTACAGAGAGGAGGTGCTGGTCCAGGCGGAGTTTTCGTCATCCGACCATGATTCAGACTTACAAGTACAGTTCCAAAACCACCTCTGCCTATCTTCAAAACGAGTCGATAATCTAACTAAACAAAACTGCACATGCTCTACAAAATGTGGTTATGTTAAAGAGATTCTTTAGTAAATGAGGAGTTTAAAAGAATTAGTTCGTCGCTTTTTAATTAATTTGCTCCCCTGGTTGCATTTACAACCCATATATGAATAAAAATAAACATACTAGAGAATATGTTTTTAATCCTGCAATGTCCGATTTTTTTATCATCAATATAAATATGATTCTGCCCTGCACACAAAAAATAATTGAAAATAAATTTCAGGCATTTAATTAACTGTACGCTACCTTGTTTTTCAGTTTTTAAGCGAAGTTATGTAAGTTTATGTCAGTAAGTGTAAGGAAAATATAAAAAATAATTTAAAAATGGTATTTTGATTAAAATTTTTAACTAAAGCGAATGATTAAAAATGTAATTGTTTAATTAAGATTTATAATTGATAAAATTTTCGAATTTCAGGGGGGAAACAAAATATGCAAATTGTTTATTAATTAATATATTAAATTACTCAGTTTTAGTTTAAAATAAGGCAACAATGAAAGTGATGCGAATTATAGGGTTAGAAGAAACTGACAAATGAGCAATGTCTTGCACACTTTTTATTGATCGCTATAAACTTTCTATACCATCGTGA
Source organism: Araneus ventricosus (assembly GCA_013235015.1). Taxonomy (NCBI): domain Eukaryota; kingdom Metazoa; phylum Arthropoda; class Arachnida; order Araneae; family Araneidae; genus Araneus; species Araneus ventricosus. The sequence continues at coordinate 282,845 of BGPR01000957.1, forward strand.
AGATGGAAGGATTACAAAACACCATTTTTTTATTGATCACTCAACGCTTCTGATCATAATGAAGGTACGTTTACTTAAAATGAGATGTGGACATCTCCTGCACTACTTTTTATTGATAATTGTATATTTCCAAACCATCATGGTGCAGATAAAGTAAGATTTGAAGCAATTTTTTTCGCAATGTTTGAAATGATTCTTTGATGCTTATTTTCAAGTTTAAAACATATCTTTCACTTTTTCACTGCGTTGTGCTAAAAGATGATTGTTCAAACGTAATTTGGATGTATCGAATAACAAAAGTGTTTAGTTAACTATCTGATAGGGTATATTCTTTATATTACATACTTTAACACTTAAAAGCCCAATTTTTAAAAATTGATTTAAAAATATTTTTGACTTTCATTTCTTGAATAAAACATGGGAAAAATCCTATTTTGTTTTAAATATGTCTAAAAAACAGTTTGTTACCAACTGACAACACTGGGCTTTATTTCGGAAAAAACATTCCTTGATAAAATTCTATAATGTCAAAAACAGGTGAATTTTAATGAATAATAAAACGGATAAGGAATTTCCTTCAACATTGTATAATAAAATATGGTATTCTCAAGAGTTCGAACTAAACTAAAAAGATACAGCCTCAAGTGAAGAACATAAATTTATTTTTATTTTTTTATTGGGAAACTTGGGAAATAAATTAAGAGAGTAAGGAAGTAAGTAAGAGTAATGAAGATATGAATGATGTAAAATATTCTATCAAAGAAATGAAGCGCCTCTATTTCAGACTCAAAATTATTGCATTAATAAATGTATACGATTAACATTTGGGGAAATCCCCCATGCAATGAGACTCTTTCAAAAAATTGTCACAATTTTACGATGAAATAAATTGATTAATTATATTGTTATAGAATTTCTAACAAAAGTTTCTCTGATACAGATTTTGTATTGAATGCCGGTAATAATGCAGAAAAGGATAAAATGTTTCAGCACTAGACATGGAAATTTAAAGCCTATCTAAGACGTTTCAATTTATCTCGTACAGACTTGTGTTCTTGCTCTACACTGTAAAAAAATTTAGTGTAATACAACACTAAAAATGGTGGCAACTACTTTACACCAAAAATGGTGTAGTAAAACACCAACAATTGTTCTTGGTGTAGTGAAACACTTAAGATAATTCTTGGTGTAATCAAACACCAAAGAAAATACTTGGTGTAATCAAACACCAGGAATGTTCATTTACACTACTTTTGGTGTAAAGTAGTTGCCACCATTTTTGGAGTTCAGTAACACTAAATCTAAGTACCACTAAATCTTAAAAAAAATCAATCCTTAAGATTCGGTGTGACTCCGACAAGTTCTAAACTGAAATCAACAAAAAATTATTTCAAATAATCCAAATAAAACTTTGAATCTCAAGAGTGAAAATAAATATTCTCACACAAGAACACACTATTCCGTTGTAACTCAAAGACTGTGCGCATTATATTAAAAGAGTAAACAAATAAGAATAAAATAAAATCAGCTGCCTTATTATCGTCTGCTTGTTTCAGGTGGGAAAAAATATGCAAAATATTTACATCCATAAGAAACAAAATATAAATATTAATGAATGAAATATCAAAATAGGCTAACATTTTCCAGTGCTTTCAAATATATACAATTTTAACTGTATCTTTAATGAGTAAAAAGAATTTGAACTTCAATAAAAAGTGAGAAAAAAAGGGTTGCGACAGAAATGTCCTGAAATAATGCATGCCAAGAATTGTGCCAAATTAATTTTTCTTCTGTTTTCACATTCGTGCATTTCTTAGGTTTTTCTTTTTTGTAATGTAAATTTAATCAATTCGATTTTTCTGATTTAATTCTTCAGGATTATTGAGACTCTTGTTATTAGAATTGATATTAATTTGCTTTTCCCACTTGAAACAAAATAAAAAAAATCATTTGTGAGAACTTTTTTGTTCTGTTGGAGAATTACATATTATACTGAACAATTCCACAGGAATACAGATTTTGCTTTACTTAATAACATTTTATTTAAAACAGGCATTGAGGCAACTGCAATATTGTTCTACAAGCTGAAATGTCAATGCTTATATTGTTAACTAAGGCTGTTATTTCTTCACTAATAAAAAGCGAATGAACTTATGCTTTTTCTGAATGTATTTCATCAGAAGCTCAGAATATTGTTACATACATTAATGCATTTCAAAACGAAATTTTTGCGATACAATTTAGAATAACAACAAATAATTAAGGATGCATATACTGATTCAAAAAATAAAATTATTTCGTAATTCAAACTTACGGAGTATATTAATGAGGACGAATTCGAACTAGGCTTAGTAAAGAAAATTTCCGAAGCATAGCATGTGTAATATACAAATTAAATGTAATAAAATTCTTAAATACAAATGACATGCTTATAAATAAAGTTATAATTATCTTATGAAAACTTAAATTTTTTTTATTACACAACAAAAACATGCATACCTCTTATAACAACCAAAGGAATGGCGAAGCAAATCAGGCTGTTTATAAATAACCTACCGTTGCCATCGGAGAGTTTCCAAACATACGCCAAAATTTGGTGTTTTCACAGGTGAAAATAATTCACGGTGTCGGGTGCGTGTGAGCATGGTGTAAGAATTCTCCAGTATTGGTGTTTGATGCAAACTACACCACATATAAAATGTATATGAACTCTTGATTTGGTGTTAACTTGAAATAAAGTGTTTGTTCACACTGTTTTTAAGGTATTTCAACACCAAATTTGGAGCGACATTACTCCACAGCTTTTACAGTGTAGTGAAGAGATTCAAGATGTCACACACAATCACTTGATACTTTCTAGTTCTAAATTCACTCCCGCTAGATGTTTACTCATCAGCAGTCTAAAGAAGAACAATTTAGCACGGCCTCTATCTTTCTCGACTTTGGTCCAGAACAAAACTTGCTTTGCATCATTTTGCGAATTTATCGACAGCATTTTCCCCTCACATTATATAGACTATAAACTTTGTATCTGTTTTCTGGCATTTACAATTTTTTTCTTATTATTTTGTTTATTTTTTTTTCTTTTCAATTTTTGGAATTCAAATTTTTTTCGCAATTATATTTGGATCACACCCTTTTGTTTATCACCTGTGCGAAATTTGTGTGTTTTATATGTTGTGTAATATTTTGTGTATTTGTGTGCTTTTATGCGATTTTTAAATGCTTTATTCTTTTTTCATTTTCCCCCACCTTGTACAGGTTTTACTCTACTTCTCGTTATTATCAATTTTTTTGTGTATATATGACCAGTTATTTTGTATCCATACCTTTTTAAAATTTTAATATGTTTCGGTATCTATTCCCCTTGTTTATTCACTTCATTGCTTAATACCATTCATGTGTTCTTATGGATGTGACCAATTTATTGTATATTTGTTTCTTTTTTCTCTTCCCCCTTTTCTGTTTGGAATTTGCATTTGTATATTTTGATTTGAAGTTTCCTTCAACCCTCTTTTGAGTATTTTACTTACTTCTGTAAGCCTTGTGTTGTACTTGCTGGTGCACAAGGAGTTTTTTCTCAAGCGATTGCAAAAAAATAAATAACATAATGCGTTAAAAGTTTAGATTAGGAAGGTAAAAGATATAAAAATGCGGATAATGGGAGATTGAAAAAGAAATTAAAAGCGCAATTTAAAAGAAATGAAGGCATGGTAATGGAAAATTGAAAAAGAAACTAAGAATATAAGGTAAAAGAAATGAAGATATGGATAATGGGAAAATGTAAAAGAAACTAAGAGTTCAAGGCAAAAGAATTGAAGGTATGGATAATGGAAAATTCAAAAAGAAGTTAAGTGCATCCATTTCAGACCAAAACTTATTGCGTTGATAAATACATCCGGTTCACACTTTAGGAAACCCACCATACAGTGAGAGTCTTTCCAAAAATACACTGTTTTTGTGATGGGGTCGTCTCCCGTTGATAGGAAATGGAACAACTGTCATCTTACTTTTGTTTAATGACCATCTTTAGATGGAAGGTTTGGATAGGCAAGCTTCTGACGCTATTGGCGGTAATGGGAGAAACGAGGCGAAGGTTTTTGGATTGATTAGTTTATTGAGGACAGCCACATTCCGACAGCACTCTATCGACACATTTCCTGGATAGTCTGAGAAAAGGTGTCATCTCTCTTCTTTCCTGTTTATTAAATAACCTGGAATATTTTTTTTGGTACCCGGTGATGAAATTCTTTCGGGATAGCCAACCAAATATATTACCTTTTTGGCTTCTCGACAATTTAAAAAACAATTGCTACATTTAGCTCGTTATTTCTAGGGGTTATTATCTGAAAAATTTCTGCAGCGTTAATATTTTCTTTGCTGACATTTAAAACTAGAACTTAAAGTATGCGTAGTAAATGGCCTTCTAGATAAAAAACTGCTAGGCTGAACAGTATAGTTCATGGAATGTGAAGAATTTTGTTAAACTGTCTAGTTATTCAGTATTTCTTTCCTAAAATATTTACCAATAGGGCCCTGAAAAAGATTTTATGACGAAATTTTTATTGAAATTTTATCTTTTTTGCCTGTTTTGTTTTATTGACCGAAAATTTATATTTAATGAGAATAAACTATACTGGAAGATTCAGAACAATTATTTGATAATTTGTAAGGAGGTAAGGAATATAAAATTAAACAATAATAACCTAGGAATATGCAGTCGGAAATGCAACGTATGATCACTGCAAGGATCGCTGTGACAATAAAATAGCGAAAAGAATAAGATACCAGATGTTGTTGGGCACCATGTTACTGAGAACAGCTACCTGAACGTAACTCTGGGAACAGTTCCTCCAAGAATACGCTATAGGTTACTACACCGAACCGTGTCTGCAGTAAGTATGGGCCGAGCAAATAATCTCCACAATGCAAGATCAAACGTTGATGCCGAAGTGTTGTTTTACACGGTGTGTTTTGCCTTGTTACTCTTGGGTTTTCAAACGTCCACAGTTATTTTCAAAGTCCAAACCGTTTATTGAAAATGTTGTTTCTTCAAAAGTTAAAAAATTAAAGTTCTTAAAACAAAGTCTGGGAAATCAGCCTACGCTACGGCCTGTTGCATCTCCTTCACAACGATCCTTCCAACTATATTACGTTGCATTTGCGACCCACCCCCATATTCCTACGTTATAGTGGCCTCATTGTAATTCACTGAACAATTGTTCTGAATCATCCTGTATATTAATGAGAATATAATATAAATGAAATTGTAAGACGTTTGATCTCCCGTTTGAATTTTATATAGCCTACAAGTTTTAAATTTAAATAATCTTTGAATGATTTATTCGTTCTTTACAAAAATTTGAGAAAGTAAGAATTCCATAACTCTGGCTATGTCCGGACTATTATTATTCATGCATTCCATTTAAAGTAGTTTTTAGTGAGATATCAGCAGCAAATTTTCTAACAGATTTACATGTGGTACTATTTAACTACATGAAATGATTCCGAAATATGGGAGCTGATTTGCATTAAAAAGTACCTTCACTTTCAAAAATGTTTCATCAGTCGATATTCAGTTTGATCTTATTTCCATGTCTGTGGAGGGAGCAATGAATATCGTAGTTAACACTCAAGGAAAATGAATATTAAAGAACCACGCGATTCAATTCGTGAATAATCGTCTTAATATATCTGATAGCTCAAAAAGCGTGTTACAACCAGTGAAATGACTTGCTTTATAGTTCATAAAAATTATGCTAATTATCTATGAGCGAAGGATTCTGCACTGATGATTTGTTTGAGGTTTTGATTTTTATTTGGCATCGCAATAAAATTTTCTTGTTGAAGTTCGTTCAAAGATGAATATGATCAAACATCTGACTTTCTCCTTTCGTGTTTGATGAATACACTAATTTAGTACAAATTTAGATGAGCTTCAGCTAAAATCGCATCATGTTTAGTTAATAACACCTTCTATATTAATTAGGAGTTGCTTGATTTCTAACTATTACTTGCATCAATGATAGTAAGGAATTTGGGAATTAACTAGATCTTGTTCTATAGTCCTAGATAGAAGATTTAAAGGATCAAGATCTAAGTGCCTTAGTATCGAACTCATGAATTGAAGTTTGAAGTATCTGCCTACTTTAAGAATATATTTTTTGCAAACAGTATGAGTTATTGCCAAATTATAGATAATATTATTTTCGGAATGATACAAAATCATGCGAATGAAAGCATATTTTCGGATGTTTTTTATCCATTCAGGCAAAGAACAAAGTTTTATAATTCTGTGAATTGGAGTTATAAACCAATAAAGAATCTGCTCATTTTGAAAACTGGCACAATGTTGTCAAATAAATACTGTCATTTACGGTTATGGCTTTGACTGATGAAGAAAGATATGATAGCTTTTGGCGAGGTTTCAAATTTAAGTTGAATTTCAGATATTTTTGACTATATAATAATGACTATTAATGAAGAAGCTATTTTTGACTATAAATAACTATTAATGAAGAATAATTGTTCAGAAACACGCGCTAATTTGTGTACTGAAAAGAAGAAAACATATTTTTATATTAAAAATTCTGGAGATGTAAACAAAAGTAAAAGCCTAGAGCGTGATAGAAAATTATATTATACTTCACACATTTATAATATATCTTAATTTTTAATGCTTAGGAACTTCCTCTCTTTTGATATACATTGTGACGTAATTTTCTTATACTATTATTTTAAATTATTATTATTTTATATTATTATTATTTTATAGTACTGTTTCCAGCACCTCACGCGTCTACTAGTTTTGTTTTCACCTCCAGATTTAAAAAGTTATTTCCTACTTTATAGTAGGTACGCTATTAAAAGTATATTTATTATTATATTATATTATATATATATATATATATATAATATAATATAAATCCAAATATAACTAGTATATAATCATACAGAAATAAGCTAAACAAGAATTAAATCTTATATCAAAAAGTCATTATTTGAACAATACATCAATTTTAAATAAAATCTAATAAATTGAAATTACTAAAGATACCATAAACAAAAATCAAGTTTAAACATTATATTTCAACAAGTGAAAGAACACTGTTGTTATTAAAAATAATGAAATAGGCAATCCAAGTAAATGGAGTTTTCAACAATTAAAATAGCAGCTTGGCTGTGGACAAGCTTTAGCCAGGTTAAATTAATTTTGCTGTACAAACCATCCCTGTTACTATTGTTGTTGAAAAAACAAACAGGGTAATTTACCCTAAAATGAAATAATATATATATATATATATATATTATTATTATTATTATTTATTAAAAGTATATTTAGTCTTTATCATATTTCATAGTTCATATAATTATTATGGAATCTTGTAATTAAATTTTATTCAAGTTCACTACCAGATGGCGCCTCTTATATAAAATCAAGATTTAATTAAAATCCACCGATTAGCTGGTAGCTGAGTTCTGAAAATTTTAAAATATTGGATTGTCATCAGAAACACGTAAGTGTGCAGAATTTCAAAACTCTAGCACATCAGGAAGTGAGAGAAAAATCAATCACAAAATTCCATCTTCACAAATATGAAAGAATTTAATGAAAGCGTGTAAAAACGGAATGATATATCAAAATTCATTGAAATGTGTCAGATTACACACAGGAAGGAACTCAAGTCTTTAAAGTATCATATTATTTCAATGCGAAAGTGACTATTTATTCAATTAAAATAAATAACTTCTATATTTAAGTTTAAACTTCTTTCAGAAATGGTTATAATATTCATATAACATTTCATTTTCGAAAACTCTGAACAATTTTTTAAAAATTTGGTGCTGTTAAGCAGTTTTTTTCTGTTCAGAGTAATAAGTGAAATTTTTTTCAGATAACGTATTCGAATTTGCAATTTCCGCTTTTCGCATTTAAAGAAAGTTATATTTAATTAGCTTCAGATTCTCCTCTTATTATAGTGGGAAAAAATTGAGGTACTTCTGGAATCCGAAAAAATGATTCTTTCAAACAAAGGATTAAAAAAAATAATAATTTAGCAATTTTTTCGCCGAAATGGTCATTTCAGTATAGAGACGTATACTTGTTTTGAATTTTGTACGTTTAATGTATGCAAATTGACGAAATAAATCTGTAACAGCAAAAAAAGAAGAAGATTACGAGATTATCCAACTTTTAAAATATCCCTTTTCATTTTATGATAAGCCCAATGAAACAAGAAACAATGCAACTTGTCTTTTCGACTCATTTCTGCAACGAATATCCAAAATGTCTGGATTAATCTTACTTTTCTGGGATTTTTTTAGCCAGAATAAGCATTTCAGTAAAGAGGCATTCTCGGAACTATTATAAATTTTGAACGTTTAATGTATGCGGACTGCGGAAATAAACCCACAACAGCAACAACAAAAATTACGAAATTATCCAACTTTTAAATTATTCCCGTTCATTTTATGATATGCACATTCCACCAAGGATTAATACTACTTGACTTTTTGACTCATTTCTGCCACGAAGACCCAAAATGTCTCAAGTAATCTAATTTGCATCATTAGTTTAGCTGTCACATGTAAAGTATCTCTGCTCCCATTAAGTGTTCTGCATTAATGAAATTAACGACGCCAGAAAGAGATGACAAAGATAAACGTTCCAGAAAAATATTGCGTACAAGTGGCCCGTTCACTATTTCGTTAGAGTAAAACCAGTCATTAAGCTTCGCATTTTTCCTTAGTTGTAAACTGCCTTCAAATATATTTTTCCCTTTAGTTTCACGTAACTGAAGTGTTTCCCTATTTCTCAGCACTAACGAGGCTGTTAAAACAATTTTTGTTTTCAACAATACTTAATTTTAAAAGTTGCAACGTCGAAAGTTTGTAGTTCGCTGAAAGTAAAATGTATAACTACGTTGGTTATGTTTTTAATCAAATATAACTTTTCAGATAAAAAGTTTACTGAATATTTATCTATTCTAACGACAAACGTCCCTGCGGATGAAAATTTATTCATTTTATGCATATAGAATCGTGAAATATTCTGACTTAGTGTTCTAACTTTTTACATTGAACACATTGATGCCTGCATACTGTAACAGACGTATGGTCTTAACTCTCACATACTTTTAAAGTTCTATAGTAAAATAAAGTAATTCAAAAGTGTAATATTTTATAAAAATTGATGAAACATTTAATGATATTCTAGCAGTGTTTTTTTGGTGTGGTATGCTTGAAAACAATTTATTTTCTGAAGAAACACAATGATAGCAGATTGTATTATAGTTATCACTTCTTGGTGCAGAATTCTATACATTTATTTAACTTCAATTCTTGTTTTTTTACAAGTTACTGCCTGGTTTGTCAAAAGACGTGAATTCTTTGAAACGGGAGACGCGTCTCCCTTTCATCAATAATGTGTTAACATCTGATGCCTTTCTTATCTGATTTAATTCCTTATTTGGACAAATTATAAATTGATTATTAGTGACATTTTAATTCAAAACGCGTTTATTTTTGGCACAGACTACTTGAAAAAGCACTTATTTTTTTATGTGAAACGAATTTCTTAAACATAGCTACTTTTAATACTCAACGCCTTATTTTGCAAATGAGAATGAACGACGAATATTTTAAGTATAGTAGCCACTACTCAGGAATTATTTATTTGTAAAGTGAAAATGAATTTTAATTTACATAAAGGAGTATTTTAATTACAAACATTTATTTAGCTGGTCTTCTTTCATGTTTATAAGGATGGGATTTTTGTAATCAATTTTTCACTCTTTTTCTGATGCATAGAAATCTGAAATTGTTTGAAGTAGTATATTCCTAAGTATAAAAGCATTAAAGCTTTCCTTATAATGGAACGCGTTAATGCTTTCAGAAGATAATTATCAGTTAAAAGAAAAATCTTAATTCAATTTTGATTCCAAATGAGAAGCTGGATATGGTAGAGAATTTGAGAAAAAAAATCAGTACAAGATTTCCTACACATTTATAATACTGAATTGTGAGATATTTTAAAGACTTAAAAGTAGAAAATAATTTTTTTATTAAAAACATGGACGTCAAAACAAAATCATTAAAGTATTAGGCAGTGGAAACAACGCAATAAGGAAATTAACCAACAATGAACATCATTCCTAAAAATTCGTTAAAAATTAAAAATATATAATAAATGTGATTAAAATTCCAATACATGATTTCAATTCCTTTCGCTTTTACGATTTTGTTTTTACGCCCATAATTTTGATAAAAATATTCTTTTCTACTTTTGAGTTCACTAATAAATGCACGTTTTTATAAAACAACTTTCGAGTCTCATTTTCATGTTTATTTTTCTCATTTTGTTACATAAAGAAAAACTAGTCTTAATTATGATGTTTATGAAAATGTAAGGATTTTTTGTAATATCTGTAAGTGATAAACAAATTTTGTACAGAAAAAGACAGTTTCTAAAATGTAAATAATACATCCTTTTGAATTATCTGGGAAGATTCAATTCCTAACCTTTACGGTGATGAAAGGATTTTGATTTTTTAAAAACAAAAATTGCATAATTTTACTTAAATGAGCATAATGGATGCTGAGAAAATTATTATAAATAAATTTGGAGATAAAATTTTTAATTAAAACTAGTTAATTAAAAATTAATTGTATAACTAAAATTTCTTTATAAAAAGTTTCCAATTTCAAGATATAACCGTAATAAGTAAATAGGTTAAAACCTTAATGAACGTTTCTGTATCCATCTTTTCTTTATTTATCTTTCTTTCTATATCTTTATTATTATGACAAATAATAAAAAGTGCTATTGCATTTCTACAATAGTATACATTAAAGAGTTGATTAAGAATTCGTCATAGAGTGATGGTTTTGAGTAGAAATAACCAAAAAAAGTCGATATTCTAGCATCTATAAAAAAGAAATGCACAATAAAACAGTGGCGTAATCACATTTTCACCTGAACTCAGAAAAAATATTGCTATTCCCAGCACGAGAATAATACTGCGTTATTCCCAGACACGAGAATAATACTGCGTAATGTACCGAACTGAGTAGGTACTGTCATAATAAAAGGGAAGCGAGGGTTCCTTGAATATTTTCGCAAATCATGTTATCTTAAGAGTGTATCTTTACTGTTATTACAGGGGTTTTGGAAAAATGAAAAAGAACTCAAACCACCACCACTTTTCGAAATATAACAGTGCTGCACTGGACGAGAAAATCTGTCACATTTCTTTAATCTTTTTCTTGTTCTGTAAAAGAGAAGATTCTTGGGAAAATGTGCTACTCCTATCGATTTCTTCCCTGCAAGAAATTTGTCATCATAGTGACAACGGCAGAAGGCTGCACATCCACCAGATTTTCTAGACATGATCTGCGGCGGCCTTGATTTCTTGACAGTGACGAAAGAAGTTCTGAAGTAAGCGCTTTTACATGGCAGCATCCTCTAAGAAAGCATAGTCGTATTCTTGGATTCTCAGAAATAGTTACGTGATGGTATTTGTGTATTAATATATAGATAACAAAAACCGTTAACGAAAAGACTGAATGTAAAGCATGGCTTCTACACTTCTATACACAAAAAAGTTTTTTATGAACACGCTTTTAGTAGTGTACTATAAAACAGAAGAATTTTTTTCATCAAAAATCTGAGGGTCATAACAAAAATGAAAAAGCATGAAATGCTGATCGAAATACTTTTTAACTAAAAGACAAATTGTAAAACATAGCTTCTACAATTTTAATAATAAAAATTAAAAAGGTGTTAAAAACACGCTTTTATTATTGTACTATAAAATGGATTATAATTTTTTTTATCAAAAATCTGAAGGTCAAAACAAAAATGTAAAAGTATGAAATACTGTAAGTAAATTGGAATTTAATCACATTCATAATATATTTTAATATTTAATGAATGTTTAGGAATTGTTTTCAGTGCCTCACGCGTCTTTTGTTTTCATCTTCAAATGTTTGATTAAAAATTATTTTCTACTTTAGAGTGCACTAATAAAAACACACATATATTTTTTAAAAAAGATATTTTATTAACAATTATTTTCTATTTCTTTATCATATTTCATAATATATAGTATATAAAAATTATTATGTAAGAAAATTTCATTCAAATTCATTACGAGATGGCGCCTCATATATAAAACCAATATATAATTAAAATCAATCGATTAACTGATAGCTAAGTTCTGAAAATATTAAATATTGTATTGTCAACAATAACTAATAACTACACAACTATGAAACAAATAACTACACAACATTTCAGAACTCTAGCACGTCAAGAACTGAGTAAAAAATCAATCATAAAATTCCATCCTTACAAACAAAAAAGAATTTAATGAAAGCATGTAAAAAGCATGAAATGTTGATTACTTTAATTCGAATTTTAATCAGATATATTATATATTTTAATTTTAATGTTAACGAATTTTCTTTCTTATGATATTCATTGTGGCTTAATTCCTTTTATAATTAATTAAATTATAAAGGAATATCCTTAATTTTATTATAATTTTTATGGATTCTTGCATACAATTTTTCTCAAAATGACTACTAGTGGTCCCACTGGTATAGAATATAATTTAGTTCAAGCTGATAATCAAGTTATGAAGGCTTTGAATCATTGTATCATCATCAGAAACACACAACTGTATAAAATGTCAGAATTCTGGTACTTCGAAATGAGGGAAAAAACTAGCACATCTGGAAATGTGTGAAAAATTGATTACAAAATTCCTTCTTTATAAGTCTGAAACATGACAACTTAAATAAAATTTAATATGAATTACATTTTTGTTACTAAACACACTACGAAACCAATAGTAAAGGAATCCTACGTTTAAGTTTGAAAAATTAGTTAAAAAAAGTCGAAAAGATCTAAAAGAACTCATGGAAATGAAAATAACCGACTCTTAAAATTTATATAAGAATATTGGTTCTCATTGAAAATTTATAATTTTGAATTATATTAAGATATTAAACTTATCACAACTGCCTGCTTTTTCACAATCCGCCACAGAAGTTTGCATATTATATAAAGAAGAGAATTTTCTGATTTTTTAATATCTTTTACATTGCGTTGCAATTAGCCGTCGATTTCTTTTTTAAAGAAGGTGTACTGAAAATGTTACCTCTATGCATTTCATCAATAAAGGTGATGGATGATTCCATAGAAAGAACGGACGTCTTATTTTCCTATAAGGTAATTGATGCTTGAATACTAACCTACTTACTTCCATTTGATTAGAACTGATAGAGCTTATGTCAAAGGCAGAAAATTAGCTCCTTACCGAGAAATAAATAGTTCTGCAGGTCTGGATATCAGCTCTGTGAAGCAATGGAACGTTAATCACTGGAAAACTTTCTTTCGAGTTTCTTCTTATTCAGGTAGCTTCAGTAGTTTTTAAAGAACGCTAAATATGGAAACGCTGAAAAAAGCTAAAAATAGTCAAATAAAGACCGCTAAAATTCCTACTTATTTCCATTTGATTAGAACTGATAGAGCTTATGTCAAAGGCTGAAAATTAGCTCCTTACTGAGACATAAATAGTTCTGCAAGTCGGGATATCAGTTCTGTGAAGTAATGGAACGTCAATCACTGGAAAAGTTTTTTCGAGTTTCTTCTTATTCAGGTACTTTCAGCAGCTTTTAAAGAACGCTAAATATGGATTTAGGCCTTCCTTTTCACTTTTGGTGATATGTGAATATTTATTTTAATCACTTAATACTACCATAGCTACAATATTGTTTCAAAAGTCTTACTGTGGGTGTATGGTTTAAATAGTCCAACACGCAGGATAATGCAGAATGAAGGTTTATTTACCAATATGCAGGAAAACACGTAGCACAGGTACAGGAAACAATAGTTCTTGCACAGATTACCAATGTAAATAGACAACAATTCACAGGTAATAACAGTTCAGCACTTTGATATTTAACAACACAAACAATCAGCAAATAACTAGCAACGACAATAACTGCACTTTCAATAGCGCTCAGCTCACCAGCTTACTAGCTCGCACAGCGGATAGGACTCCAAAGACGTTCGCGCTCCAAGGCGATCCTAGTCGATCAACAACAACACTCCGTCGTCCAAGCGCTCTCCTTATATAGTTTTCCCCGGCAGGCCGTGACGTCACATGGAATGACCTAGCACATTCGTGGCGTATCTTCTCTCCTAATAGAAATATCGAGAAGATTCCAGCACCTTTGAGATCCCATATTTCGTCGCCAAAGTCACCAAATTTGTCGCCAAGGTGGCTGAACAAGACGTGGCTGCTGCTAGCCATCCCATACTTATCCCTGTAAAACTCTCTTCCCAATCATAAGACTCACATTGCTGGGAAGCGGCTTTCCATGTTTGTAACAATATTTTATAACAGATAACTAGATCAGTCACATATATCAGGGGTTCTTAACCTTTTAAAATTTTTGTACCATATAAATAAGAATGAAAAATTTATATTCTACCATAAAAGCATTTTCAAACAAAAATTAATACATTCGAAATAAGGGTGTTTATAATCAAAGAAATTTTAAGTTTATTTTATTAAATTATATTCATAAATGAAATTTTTAAGTCAGATTGAAATATAACTACACTATATATTGTAGCAAAAAGTGGGTAATAATACATAGTAGTAAATATTAGATATTATTTATTATTGATGAAGATTAATGCGACGACTAAGCACGTTTCATTGTAACCAACTTCAATTTGTCGGGTTTTATCTGCATTAATTACAGGCATAAGTCGAGTCCAAGTTGCAAATTATGTGTTGAAAGGCACTACAAAGTTTGTTGCTGTACCGAAAAAATATTGATGTCTTATTTTAACCAAAAATTGCATAAATTATCTTTTTTGAAATCATTCTTGAGATTTCTGTTACATGAAATACCTAAAAGTTTTTCTCTTTTTTTTGAACTAAAACATTATCTAGCACATTACCCAGAATCGAAAACAGATTTCTTATCCAACTTTCCTTTTCTAAATATTCAGGAAAGTAGGCATGAAACTTATTAACACAAGTCCTATGCAGTGTTTTTCTATATTTTCAATTAGTTGCTCAGCCAGTGACAGATTATTTTCTTAGAGATCCCTTTCTGATGTTGGTTAGTGAAGCAATATTCTTTCTTTTCACGTTCTTAATTAAATATTCTAGTTTTTTCATAGCTGCATTTGTTTTGCTATGCGCAGTAAAGCCAGCTATATTGAAACCTTGTGAACTAGAATTCGGTTCGTTCAGTTTTCCAAAAATACCTGACAGTCGGCTGATGAGCTCTGGGTATCGAAACGAGATAACCACAGTTAATCAACTAAAGAGAACCAGTAATAAAAATTAAAACAAACTATTAAAAGGGACCCATTTTACATTCACTTAAATCGTTCGTCTCAAAATTGTGCCACCAATAATAATGAAATACAATTATTGGTACATGTACCATAGGTTGAGAACCCCTGATATATAGCGTATACAGGGTAATGCAGAAGGCGGAATAATTTTAGAAAACAATAATTCCCAGATGAATGAACATAGAAAGGTTCCCCCTGCTCAGAAAGGATGGAAATAGAGCCTTTTTTCCCATGAAACCAGAACTTATTGGTAATATAGTTTGCAGTTTAAACCACCAGATGGGGCGACGTGTTGTACAATATAAGGCAATGAATGGAGTAATAGCTTACAAATGTTCAATGTATCGCCCTTCATTCATACCCATCCGCCCTTGTCAGATGATGAATCACACTTTTCCTTATTAATAGCCAACATTTCTGTTGCTCGTGTTCGATAGCACCATCAGAAATGGTGGGTAATGCTGCAAAGAATATGGTTTCTCGTCTGACCTCTGTGCTCCTGAATGGAAAAAGACATACAGAACATTTGTAAGTCGTTACTTCGGCCAGTGTGTTATCGTATGAGCGCATCGTTCCGACAACTTTAGAACCATCTGGTGGATTAAATTGTAAACTATGCTACCAGTTAATTCTGGTTTCATAGAAAAAATTTGGTTTCATTTCTATTCTTTGTGTACGAAGGGGAATTTTTTTAATCTTCATTCGCTTATGAATTACTGCTTTTTAAAGCTCCTCCAGCCTTGTGAATCACCCTGTATATGAATATTCGTTTTTGTAAAAATATAGTAAAGTCTAAATTTTTTTATCAAATAATTTTGAATCCCGATTTACTCTCGTATTCACAAGCTGTATTTATTTTCTTTCACTGCGTTTATTTGTTTCTGTATTGAACGGGAAGTTTAAGCCAGCTATAAGCTCCTTCATGTGGAAATTATATACATTATCAGAATATTTATGCATAACATCACAGACATGTCTGTAGACATTATTATTAACAGAGATATCTGGTACGTGTCAAAAGTTTCAAAACAGCCTGGTCAGAAAATCTCTTCTTCCAGTTCGTTGCACCAAGTGCTCTCTAGTGTACTATACGCCTAATCTGTCTTTATACTATAATGCCATTACATCCTGATAAAAAATAAAGGCACAAAAAATAACATATGGTCGAAGAAATAATGTTTTTAAGTAAACTACAAGATGTATAAATAAACCATAAAGAATCTTAACGAATGAGGTTTCGTAATACAAGACTCATAAACCTAAGTGTCATAAAAGAAAGTATTTATTACCAGGAAATTTTCGAGGAAGACCAATAACTGATTTAGCTGGTATTTAATGGCATTGGGACATATGACCTTCTTCATATCTTCTTCTTGGACATATAACCTTTAAGTGATATTAAAGATTAATTTCTGGGATTTAACAAATAACTGTGATCATATTAATGGTAGAAGAGAGCTTTTAGGAATCAATAATATAAATGTTAATCATAAATAACATGCCTATCGTAGTAATAGAATAGAAATTCCTTCTAAAAAGGAAAAGAGATCATATATGACATATATATATCTTTTTATTTTTGATAAATGACAAAATTGCTTTTTAAGTCCGTTTTTCATATTTTATCTTACATTTAAGCCTTCTTATTGTAAAGTTTTCAATTTATGATAAATGCTTTCATGTCAGGCAACTAGATCGAGAAGAAAATGTTAGAGGTCAGTTTAATGTTATGTAATATAAGAAGATGTACTGATTTGTATCCTTTATAACAAGAGGACTATTTTCTTGATGGATAGTACTTTTGGCGTCTGCTGGCGATAACATAAGACACTAGAATATACATGACAAATTTGAAGTGAATAATATATGAGCAGAGAAAGAGAAACAGATTTTCGACATGGGCACAGTGAAGTATAATAAAAGTAAGTAGGTATTTTTATTTCTAAAGTCTAAGCATATAAGATTATTTTGCATTAAATATATTTCATTGTTTTATTATTAACCCTGCAAGCAGCTGAACCGACCTTTCCCGTTTTATTACATTACATAAAAGTAGATTACTCTTACTTACTTGAAAATTTTCTTAAAATTTCATGCGTAAAGTAATCTTGAAATTTCAAAGTCGGGGGTTTCAAATTCAAAAATTTTAATCTTGGGGTCTATTTCATAGCAAAGGGTACGATTTATCTACTTAAAAACTCATTTCTCAGAGTTTAAATTTATTCGAACGAAATAATTGGCCGATTAGAAGGTTAGATTTCACTGATAATTGTCAAATCATAACCATGATTTTATTCTCTTACGGTTTATGCAATTATTCAACATTCGAGAAACAGTAATTTGGATATTGTTTTACTATTGAATAAAAGTTTGTTTACATTCAAAACTCTTATTTTTCATCCATCAAAAATTACTCACATGACTTGTTTAGCTTTAATAAATATGGATAAATGGAAAGTATTCCTCCTGTATCCAATTATAATTACACCCCTTTAAAATTTGACGGCTTTTACTGAATTATTATTTTAAACTTCAGATGTTTTTAATGTTATTGTAATTATATTTTTTGTGTTGTAAAATAGACTGATTAAATTCAGTCAAGTCATTTTTTGTGTCTCTGTACATGTATGTACGGACATCCAAGTTGGTAAAGATTGCTCATCCGACATCAGATAAAAATTTTCAATGCTACAAATGATATCTATGATTTCATTATGCTTTCTAACCTACAAAGATGGGCATTTACTCAGCCTTACCCCTTCCTGCTGCTGCAGATGGACCAGCCAACATTTTGAAGCACAACACCCGCTGATTTACGATGATAAAATATTCTATATCTATGGATAGAAAGGATTATCAGTTGCAAATATTTACTATTTACTCCGAAATGAGATGTCTTAGAATGAAAGATGAATTATTTAATCAAATCTAAATGATCCACATCTGACTGAGGTAAAACAAAATAGCTTAATTAAAAAGAACTCAGTTGAGATACTTGATCTATTTTTGTGAAGGATTATAAAGAGCTTACAATTGTCTGTTAGAAATTTGCAATATGTATTGGTTTCATTTTGTACATCATTTTCATTTTCAAATACTTATTTTCATCGCAGTACTTTCCATAAGATAGTTTTATTCTTTGCCTAAATACTATTTGCCATTTTATGTAATGCTTAGGTGCTACACGAAATGCGCACGAGCAGAATATTACATAGGCAAGTAAAAAATTATCACCATTTTAGCCAGAAAAATAGTTCTTAGTAGTAGGGTTTACAAGAGGCCATTATTGTCACTCCAGTAAGATCACGCATGCGCAGTAAGAGAAAAAAGAGGGGACAATGACAATTAACCTAACGGGACAAGTACTTGTCATTGTCCACACTTTCTGCGTGTGTGTGATCTTCTTTCGGCATATGCGTGCTTTTATTGGAGTGACAATACTGTCCTCGTGTGAACTCTTCGTTGTGAGAAGATTGTCTGCAGAGCACATACGCGGAGAATTTGTGATATTGTGGTCTCATGAATGAAGCTTGATCTTAATCGCATCATTACAAACATGACAGCATTGTTAGCAGTATGCGCCAAGAAGGAGCAGCGATCTATCATACATTTTCTCTGGTTGGAAAATTAGAGAGCGAGATTAACTGGAGACTACACACTACGGGGACAGTGAAACCCACAATCCATAGCAAATGTTGAGGCCTACTGTAGTAGAAAGTGATATTGTTACTTGGCAATGCAGGACCACACACCGCCGGACACACGCTTGGAACCGAAAGCCATTTGCGATTTTAAGTCTTCGAACACTCTCTTGCAGCCTGGATCTCACACCATCCATCTCTTTCGACCCCTTAAAAATGCATTAAGCTGACTTCACTCTTCTGCGGGCTAACAGGGCGTGTAAGATAGTGACCTTCGAAATAAGGAGATTCTTCTTATTCGAAGGTCAAGCTAAGATGCTGTGCATAAATGGTTGACAGCCAACCAAAACCCTTCCTTTCCCAAGGAATGCACAAGATTGTGGACTAACTGTATCGCAAATGCAGGGGGCGGATAATTTTTGATTCGCCCTCGTATATGCCAAAATAACTCATTCGTTTTATAATTTATATAATAACATCAGGAATTCAGCATATCACCCAGGCATTATCAAATCAACATAAGCATATGTCAAGAGCAAACTATATCCAGAATTTTTAAAAATAACTAAATATTGGTGCTATAATTTTGCATATCAATGAGCGTAACAAAAAATTCAGTAACAGCAAAATATCGGAATCACTGAAATCGAGATAAAGAATTTAAAATAAATTTTGCAGTTCAAGAGAGTTGATGAAAAAAATTCCTGGATTTGGTGCCAGCAATATAATGCTCCGATCAATAAATAACTCAAGCTCATAAAAGCAGACAGTTTATGTAATAAAGGTGAACAGATTTATTAAGATCATGCAAAAGCCTTCGATAGGCTCGAAATACTTCCATTCAGACGAAAAAACTTTTGGAAAGAAATCTTCAAGTGCCAAAATGAAAGAAATTCTAAAGGATATATTAAAATATCTTTCGAAAAGTATTGCCAGAGAAGGAAAAAATAACCTTTAAAAATAAATTATTTTCTGGAAAAAGTTGTTCAAGCGTCCCATTCCAGAAATTCTTCTCCTTCGACATCGGGCAATGAAAATAATGAAATAGAAAGCCTTTTGTTGAAAGACAAAAGATTTAGAAACATTTCTTCCGGCGACTTCTGATCTGATTAAAAAATAAAAGCCCAACCCTGTTTCCATAGTCAGGAAATCTAATTTTTCATCCTATTTCTTAGTTCAATAAAGGTTCGTAAATTAGTCTTAATAAACAAGCTTTCAGAGAGTAAATGTGTTATATGCACGTTCTTAATCAGTTTATTTTAAATAAAGGTTGAAAGGTTTTTAATTAAAACAAAGAGTCTGTTTACGGCAATGTGTTGAACATCCCGTATTAATCAAATGCGTTTAGAGCAGTGTGTTAAAAAGGTATTAAATCCGCTCAATGATTTTTTTTCTGTTTGACAATAAATATTTGCGTCAGACTCCCAAACCTTAAAGTAAATGATGTAGAAATAAACTTCTTCTGTAGCTTTCTTAAATATTTGCATCTCCATTTCTTTTCGTAAAACTTCAACTTACAACCCCAAAATTGGAATGAAAATGTGTGATCAAGTTTTATTTCAAAAGTAATAATATATTACTTCATCAGTTTTGGCTTGCATTATTTGAACTTAAATCTGTAAAAGCTCTTTTATTTGTTTTTGTAGTACAGGTATCTTTAAATTAGAGAATTTGGCGCTAAATACATCAGGCATACTTCATGGTTTACTTCTTTCATTTATATTCTGTGGCTCAAAAATGTGTCAACCATTTCAAATAAAAGTTTACCTGATTATTCACTGCAAATCGATTCAATATTAATTGGTCTGTTAAATCTTATGAATTATTAAATGAATGAAATTTGAAAGAATCTTATGAATATTGTTACAAAATTCGTTCGGTGTGTGTACAGTGAAAACAGTCTGACAAGCAGGATAACGGAGATTGACACTTTATTCTCGAATATTCTGGAAAACACGAAGCGCAGGTAACAGGAAAAACAACACTTGCACAAATCAGCAGCATACAGAGACAGCAATTCACTAATAAAAAAGAAATAGCACGAGCAATAGCACTCAGCGTCAAACAGCTGACCATGTCGCAAGATTCCAGAGAGATATTCATTCATGGAAATCCAGAAAGATGTCTGAAGACGTTCAAAGACGATCGTTTCATCTCAGCAACTCCGGGTTTTTATACCTTTTCTGACAGGATGTGACGTCACATAGAATCATCTAGTAAATTCTGTATATCTCCGCCCCTATTAGAGATATCGAGAAATCTCTAGTATTTTGAGGTCCTTCATTTTGTCGCCAAATTTTTCTCCACGTCGCCAAAATGGTCGCCAAGGTCGAGGGTCGTTGACCTCCATTCCCCGATAGGTAACGTCGTTATGTTCATGCGGCCAAGAAACGGGATCTGCTTTTCACGTAATTAAAGAGTGCGAAATTTGGACATCATACAAAAAAAACTGGCCTAGTGGATGGCAATTGATGAGTTTAAAAGACTTGATAAATAATGCCGTTATTCGTATCTCATTGCGAGGACTTCTTCACGAACTGTTAATTAAAGAATTAGACTTATTGTCGTCTTCCAGTGAAACTGATGTTTCCCGTCACTAAAGAAAAAAGAAGAAAAAAATATTGTAAAATAAGATGTGTCAAATTTTTCCTGCACGACCTAGGCCAGGGCGGGATAATCTAATGTATTCCCCGATAGGTAGTAAGAACCTCTGTAGAACTCTCTTCCCAACCATAAGACTAACATTTCTGGGAAGCGACTTTCTATGTTCATAACAATACGAATGGATCTTATGAATGAAATTTATATTTTGTTCCAACCATTTTCAAAGTTTTATACCATGTCATCCTATGGACGTGTGATCAACGATCAAATTTAACGCACATCAGGTTTACATACGTCTAGGACTTTGAAAGATCGTGTCGTGATCTCAGGATTCTCCAATGATGGAGCCAAGACATTTGTTATTAGGTTATCACGGCTTAACTTGCTTGAAGAAGCTATATACATAAAGCTACATATATAGCGGAAAGCTTATGATTTAATTAAATTTCAATGTTAATTAAAGTTCAAAGTTAAGTTTGCTATGTAATTTAAACATTTTTAACAATAAGATTATAATTTGCTCAACCGCAGAAGAAGTGTAAAACAGCCAAAAAGTATATTCCTCAAGTATTAAAAAAAATTATACTAATACTTTCTTTTGTAAAATATTTAAAAAGCTGGATCTCCAAACTTTTGAAAAGATGTACTTTTGTAATGTGAACCAATACAAGAAATTAAACTGCTTTGAATTTACGAACAAACTTTATAACTGGGTCAGTACTGGTCAAAGTAGGATGTATAGTTAGCGTATGCTTAACCTTATACAAAAAAGCGGTTTTAATGGTTCATATTGCTCCTATATATACTTGTTTGGACTATATGCAACGGGTTGAAAAAGAAAATATATTGAGGATCATCATGGATATTTAATAATAAATTCATACAAATGAAATTCTCTCACAAATATTCCGTCATTGCTTTGACCCAGTGTTTATTGGACGAAAAAAAAAACCCGGGAGCGGGATTCGAACCCGCAACCACGTTCAGTGAATCAGATTGCTGGCATTTGTTGATGCTTGAAACACGAGCTACTTACTTTTTCTGCCTCCCCCAACGTCCTTTTCCACGGCCCTCGCCTTCCCTCGTCCTGCCATACGGTCGCGCCTTTCCTCAACCAGAGCTCCTCCCAACTTGCCCAGCCATGTATCAAATCATCAACAAATGGAGCCCATCTAACGCCATAACCGCTCGGCCATCCCGGGTGCACAGGCTACTGCTCGTATAACATGAAGTTACAGGAACTGTTGCATTGAAAGTTCATATAACTAAAATTTTATGACACGTTATTAAGCGAGAAAAAGTTATATATGTCTCGTAATAAACGCTTATCACAAGGAATTAACACAGAAAATGCTTTTTAATGCGTAAAAATTGAAAGGCTTACAGTTTCTAAGCCAAACACAACTTACTCTGCACCTAGGCCATTATTTTTTTCAGGCTGTGAGGCGAATGCCAATAAAGCCTCGTTCACATTGTTATCTTCACCATACAAGAGTTAAGAATTGACCAGAGAGATTATTGCAGAAGACAAAGGGGAGCAAAACGTTTGAGACATCACCCCTGATTAGTCAATTCTTTGCTCTTTTTTGCTTCAACGCAGAAATGAGGGTGAACTTCAAGAGTGGCATTCTGAGAATTTCTGGAGAGTCTGATTAAATTTGATTCATTAGATAACCGTCCAAATTTTGCTAGACTACTATAGGGCTGTTGGAAACAGATCTGGCGCTTTTGAATTGTTGTCGGACGAAAAATGACACTTGACAAGTGACCGTATATTTCAAATTTCTGAACTACATCAAAATGAGTACGTTTGACCCACAAGTGATGGTTTTTATCGCACACAAGGTCAAACTGTACTGTTTTCAACTTCGTTAAAAATATGAACTCTGCTCCTAAAACTGAGATTCTGCTACCAGGCCACCGGAGAGTCTGAGCATGAATGCACTGGTCAGTGGAGTAATGACAGAATGCCGAGGGCGGTTTAGATGCCCTGGGCACCAGTTTTAAAGGGCACTGTGAAGACAAATTGGTGATACAATCACAGTGATCTCCATAATCCATCGCTTCCCCAATCTGGCCTCACCAGTAGTCCGGCGTTTTTAGAAAAGCGAATGGGTATCATGAAAGGGAAACCAAGTCACTACATACCGATGCGACGTAAACAATAGTCTACGGTTAATATTTTGAGTTATATTTTGTAATATTTATTATAAATAGCATAATTTCTCTATAATTTTTTATGTTTTGCGCAATAAATATAGCTTTTGCTGTTAAAATGTATTTTTTAAATGAGCCTCCACTAATCCTCTGTCTTCGTGAATCCAGCAGTCCTCTGAACTGATATATGACGGACTGCTGAGTGACTACTAATCTTCACTTTTTTATGCTAAAATTGAGCAATGGGGGCTCAAAAATACTATGCCTCAAGCGCCTTACTTTCCCTTGCCATATCACTTTAAAACGATGTTAAAAAAATTTCGAATGTTAAAGCGAATGTTATATATCAAGGAGCTTTTTACAATGTCACAAAGAAGTATGTATTACACTCATGGTGTTTTTATGAAATCTGTAAGGCATTTTAAAAGTTTTTTATAGCTTTCGTCTTCCAGAATTTCACAGCGAATAATTGTATCCAAGTAAATTGCTTTGATTAGCAGCATTTAATTTAAGCTCCGATTTGCAAAATTTGCAGCTGACAAAACTATCAAAATATCCACATCATCCTTTTTTTTTAATGGAAGAAATAGTTACAAAATGAACGTGCAGAATAAGAAATTGCTTCCTTACAAATGAAACATCTCTTTATCTGCTTCAAATTCAAATATTATTTCATGTATCATTTTTGACATTTTAATGCTCCTCGAGAATTGTGTCTTCACTTCAAAAGAAATTTTAATAAGATTTCCAAAATCGGAAGACACATTTTCTGTCAACATTCATGATTAAAACAGACAGTTTAAAGTGGTGCTTCTGTCATTCATTTTCACGCGGCAATTTTTGCTAAAGGATAAAGAGAAGACAATTTCTTACCAGCCGTGAGCTTTTGATTTTTCTTTCTTCTAAAACTGTGTAATCTGATCAGTGTTTTCAAGATGATAATGGAATCTCAAATCCATGGGTGTACATAGACTTTTTTGAATGCTGTAATCCTTTTAATGATGGCAGGTAGAATTTGAAGAAACATGTTACCTAGATGTGGTTGTATTAAACTTAATGGTGATTAGCGGATCATGGTTAAGTAATTGCAAATCATCTATAGAAGTCAACATTGGGTGTTTTTTCAATCTGAAGTTGAATTTATTATCAAATCAAGATAATCATTGAATTTCTTTAAGTATCTTTCTTTGGAGAGCATAGAAAACGTGTGTCAGTTGTCCCACACAATTTGGCGGGCGTTGATATTCTAGTAGTTGAAAAGTGAATTAAAGAAGCATTAATTCTAAGTAGTACTGCTTAAAATTATAAATACGTTATAAAGTTAGTTACGCATAATCGTGGACTCTAAGCCAAACAGAAGATCTTTTGTTTAAGCAAAGAAATTCAACACCGATTGAATAAAAACTTCTGAAACACCTGGATGCAGCTATGTTATAGGGAACCGATTGCATATTACACATTTTGAGTTATTGTTGTTTTCATAAAACATTTTAGAAAAATCGAAAGCCGCATCTCTCCAAAAGCATTTTTTATTATGCGGAATCTATTGTGGAACGAATTACTGTTAGTTCATTTTGAGCGGCATACTTAATACATACTGGCACATTTTCAATAGTTTTTCTCAAATTTATAGAATTGGTGATTGGTTCATGACTGCGTAACTGTATGTAATTTGTGTTAATTTTCTTACTTTTATTTTGAAAAAAAACAATTTTAATCACTGAATGTAGAGCAAAAACGTTTTACTTAATCGCTTTAACAAAAGAAACCCTCTAAGCAATTCGCAGTTCAATTCATAACAAAAAAGGTATTTTACAAGTTCTTTTTGCTTATAACTGAATGTTCACATTTCTTTGCAAAGATTCGATACTACAGAGTTTTCCGTAGTTTCAAATAACATTTTTACACTCCCTCAAGAAAATCCATGATCCATTCTTCTGTAACCCATATTTCGAAATTTATTCTTCGATATTTTCTATCCTTTCCCAGAAGAGCTTCAGGTTAGAGGATCACAACTCAGTTTGTTTTCATAACGTACATCTTCTATTTATTGAAAGAATTTGTTTATTTTTTATGACAGTGGTAGTAAACTAGCGTGATACGAGAAGATATAAAGATAGAATTGCGGAAAAAAAGAGAAGAAATTGGGAAAGAAAAAAATTGATTAAAAGATATCTCAAGATAGGAAGAGATTCATATGGCAGTTAAGTCTTTCATTTCAGAAAAGTTTGAGAACTCTTTCTGGAAGTGTAGAGAGGAATCAATGAATTTTCCATTAAGTAAACAAAGAAATGTGATAATTTCGAGCACTGGGATTTTCGACTGCATTCAACAGATATACGGAGGTTAACTGGGAAATGAATATTCATGTAGCATGATAAAGGGTAACAAGAAATGAATTTATATTCATGGAAATTTCGGAACTTTTGTAATCTCAAAGCGCTTACTTAAATACTACTTTAGATTGCCAAATCACCATCTAATATAATCAGCGAAACTTTTACTTACATAAACTCGTTTTGTAAAGAAAAAAAAAGAGGTAATTTATATAAGAATTCTGCTGATTTTGTCTTCTGAGATTTTTGTCTTCTTCATCAAAACTTTCATCTACTCCTTGGATATAACTCTTTTTATTACGTTTTCTTTCAGTTTAATATTTTTTTATTGCTTCTTATTTTAAAAAGTGGAGTGAAAAGCGATTTTTTATTTAGATTTTATGCGTAATAATAAATATATTTTTTTATTTTCAACCGAGTGTTAGTCGTCTATACGGATATAAGGAAAAGTAAAAGCCTTATATAGAAATTATTTCATTTCTTGTTTTGAAAAAGCTATAAAAAATAAGAGTGAAACGAACTACCTTTGAAGGCAAAAAGAATAAATCGAACTGTCAGTCGTTTCGAAGATATTCTGTTTATAATTGCAGTGGACTGTAGAATATGCGAGCCTATATGTATAAACGAAATCTCCACTATGAAATAAACTTAATAAAAACAGTTTTGAAAAGCACACTTTTATTAATATACTAAAAAGTAGAATTTTCTTATTTTAATTATTTTCCAGCTGTTAGACTTTAATTTATAATTCATTATTACAATTACTATGGAATCTTGAAATAATTTTTTCTCAAATTCGCTACCAGATAACACTACTTGTTTGGAATCAGAATTTAATTCAGTTACTCAATCCATTAACAGTTAATTAAATTCTAAAAATATTAAAATTATGTATTATCATCTAGCGTGCATAAATGTAAAAAAATTCAAAACTCTAGCATCAGGAAGTCGGTGAAAAATCTATTAGAAGATTTCGCATTTACAAACATGAAATAAGTCAAGTTAAATAAAAGTGTATCAAAACTAGGATAATTCTGAGGTATGGGAAGACATTCTGAGGTTTAGCCGGCGAATAAAACGTATATTAATTTGAACTGCAAGGCAAATAAGCATAAGACGAATGTGAAGCATTAAAAGAACGGTTTAAGGCAATAAATTATATACCTGCTTGCATCCTGCCATCATTAGTGAAGTGGCATATTTATGTTCCAATGTATTTTGAATGGACTAGGAACATAATAAAAGAAGACAGGCGCGATTATAAGATTTCGCTCTGTATATAATGATGGCAGGATTTGTAGGAAAGAAGAGGAACAGACGCTTAAAAATAGATTTCCAGCATGTAAAATTATTCATTCTAATCAGTATCAAAACCATGGTTGTCTGGTGGCAGAGTTCCGGCCTCGAAAACAGAATATCGGTTCCAGACCCGATTTCACGAAATAAACCCTTGTACGCGAGTCTGTTGTGCGTGAAATCCATCAGGATCAAATGTCATCTCATTGGAGGTTACAGAGAGGGGTGTAGATTCAGTTGTCTTCCTTATAAACTGATCACGATTCAAAGTTGCGAGGTTCATCCAGAAATAACCCTCATATTAATCGGGTTTTCTAAATAAACTAAGACAATTATTACATCACCTAACAGAGTTCATTAATTGCTTTTGTTTTTAAGAAAGGTTTTAAATTTCATACTCATTCAGACAAAATTTTATCCTTCCATATTTAACAAATGAAAGAGACTAATATAGTATCTGAGTTAACCGTGGGTCTTGGATTATCTTGACAGTAAGGATGTGTCTTAACATTTGAGGCTACGCATTCATAGAAGATTAACAAAATACGATTTAGCTTAATGTTTCTAATGGTACATTTTTCGAAAAAGTGGTGTAGAATTCAATCCACTTATCTCGGAAAGGCTTAAAAACCCAAGAAAAGTAAACGAAAAGTCGCAACTTTATCGTTGACACCTTTCTCGTCGGCTCATGGTCCGGATTAAGATCTTCATTAAGCAATTTCTAGCTTACTTGTTTCTTTATTACTTGCTATAATCATATTTTGTTGGCTTATTCTTTGAATATTTGCATGAACAAATACAGATAACAGAAATTTAAGGATTATTATCATCTGATTCGTTAAAATTAATTCGATATTTAGCTAAGCTGTAATTTAATAAAAAAAATTATAGACCTAAAATACAAGCAAAATTAATTAAGAAATGTTGCATTATTTTTTAAATCTAATTTTAGTAAAAGAAAAACAAGCAAACATATTTTGAATGAATTTAAATGAGAATAATTCGCTTAAATAAATTTAAAGTGTTAAAATAAATCCTTAGAATTTAACCATTTTTGAAATATTATACATAATTACAACAGAAAATGTTTTTAAAGAATTGTTTTTTACTTATTAAATAAAAATTAATTAATCGTAACAAACATTATTAAAGTAATTAATTTAAAATTCAAGCCATTAATCACACAAATTTCAGATTGATGAGAAGTTTGTAATCTAGATAACAAGTTTATTACTTGCTATTAAAAATAAGAATATTTCTCATTAAGATGGTGACTAATTTGATTACGGAAAGGTAAACAATTCATCAACACAAACAAAATAATATAAAAGCAAACATGACTTCACCGCAGTGCATTAATTTTTCAAAATTGCACCTAAAAGAAAGTTTTAATGGAAGATATTTGTTATTATCTTCAGGAATTAAATTAATTATAAATTTGCATAATCAATGCGAAAAAGGAAAGCAAAAGGTTACGAAAACAAGCTTCAAAACCTTAAACACTTGACTAAAGTGAAATAAACCTCACTTTTTAATTCTTAAAACAACTAAAAAAGTAGATTTTAAATTTCAGAAGCCATCACTTGATTTTTCAAGTTTTAAGTAAACTTGTAATGAGCTGTAGTAGCGCAAGATGTGACCTTCAGATTTTTAAAAAAAAATATTCAAGAGCTGTGAAAGATTATCGTCTTTTTACAGTCGTTTGACTAAGAGGTTTTTTTCTTTCTTATAAAGGATGCATTTCTTTGAACAGGCGACACGAAAATATTTAAAACTTTTCAAAAAATTCAACAGAAAGAAGAAATTTTTTTTTCAAGATGTTAGGATTGAATAATCATTATATATTTTTGGAAAGTTTCTTTTGCATTAATTATTAGGGTAAACAGAGCCTCACTGAATATCTTAATTGTGTTTTGTTATTTATATTCTAAAACGAAAACAAGAGATGGAAGATACAGTAAACGAGAGAAAAAAAGAGAGGGAAAGAACAAACAGAGATGACATGTTTTTTTTTAAATTTTCGGTGGTTATATTAATATTTAAATACAGTGGAATGAATTTGAATACGAAATACAGCAAAATCTTATTTAGAACAGAAAATTTGGAAATTTAATATTACCGTTTTTTTCAAACATAAGATGAAACTACATTTTTTAAACATGTTTGGAATTATGAAATTTGTTGACTAATTCTTCTTTTGTTGACTAAATTAAAATCTTTATGTAGTTTATGAATAATTTATAATTTTGTATGTATCATCTATGAAATGAAGTAATGTAAATTAAAATATTTTAATATGAAGAATTTACGACGTTTCTCATAACATTATGAAGCATTTTTCCCTCGATCAACACCTTTTCTTAAAAATTTCAGAACAAAGTATCCTTTCGAAAATTTTCCCACAGGTTTATATATCTTCTAGTATCTTCTTCTATCTTTTTTTATATATCTTTTATATCCTCTATCTATCATTTAGCATCTTTTATATATTCTATCTATCATTTAGTATCGTTTATATCTTTTATCTATCATTTAGTATCTTTTCAAAATATTTTCCAATATGTTTATATATCTTTCTTAACAGTATATTACAAAACGTTTATCATATATTCATAAAACATACAACATATACACTTACAAGCATAAAATATCTCACGAATATAGACAGTTCAATAAAAATGCAATGGTAGGAAGTTAAATTACAATTTGCATTTACATATGTATTTCGAATGCCCAAACGCATTCAAATTTTTAAACAAATCTGAAATCTACGAATGAAAAACTCACAAGGGAATAAGATATTTTACTAAGAAATAATTTTTAAATAAAGGATAAAATTTGTATTGAAATTTATATGTTTTAAGCTATGCAAGTCATTGCTACTAACAGGGTGGCATTTTATGACATGTAAATCCTAAAAATAATACTGAATAGAGAGTTTAGGATAGACATGAAGAAAGTTAAGATTAGAAGTTAGAAATTTAATTATTCTTTATCAGTGTGGATATCTTTTCGTTGATAATTGATATTTCTAAGCATAATTGGAATTAATAATGGAAATTTGCAAGAATAGACATTGTTAAACCTGATTATATGTACCTCTCTCACGCAAACAGTGAGAGATTCCTAATAAGAGAGGGAGTTGAATGAAATGATATTATTTATCTTTATCTTTAGCTTATTTTATCGCAATACAAAAAATGGTAGGATTGTATAGACATATTTCATGAAAACTTCGGAGTTAGATGAAGGAATGTGATTTTTTTAAGAAGAATTGTTTAGTAATTTTCCTATGATAGTTGAGCATTTATCGCCCAAATGCATTCAAATTCAAAAGAACAAATAACCTTTAATTATATGTTAGTTCAGCAGAAATTTTCTAGTAATTGCATTAAAGCGAGTTACTTTACAAATGTCTGGTTATAAAACAAAATTGTTAATTTTTCATCATATCTGAGTTTTAAATTTAATCGTAAATGTTGATCGTCAATTTAGAATAGTTCGAGTGAAAGATTTATTTGAGGAACATATCAGAAAGCTAGCGTCGCTATATGGAATTGAATTTCTAGAGTCGGAGTTCTCATTTCGATGGCAAATAGTGCAAAATTAGACCTCTGAATTTTGAATAAACAGAATGTCCGACAGAATTAATCATTAACTAAGCGACAGAGAAATTTCACGTGAAATGTTTTCAGTATGCAATTTTATATTTACTATTAGTCCGTTTAAACTCTCTGTTGCATGCATTATTTTATCTATATACTACAGTTTTCCTCAAACCAAAGAGAATAAAGAAAAAAAATTGTGAGATAATCATAACATCTAAATTATAAGTATTCTTAATGATGACTAAATCGATCTCAAAGCCAAAAGCAAATAGAAAATTTGGTCAATCGTTTATTAATTTAAGATTAGACGTTTTAAATTCTGATTACTGAAACATAAGGATAAAAATAGAAAAAGTTAAAATACGCAAAAAAATTTTGCAGTATGTTATCATTCAGTAATCAAAATTCAGTACTTTGCACTTTTATTAATGTACATAAAAGTAGAAAATAGTACTGAATTAAATTTACTTCAAGTACTTTTATTAATGTACATAAAAGTAGAAAATAGTACTTAATTAAAGTTACTTCAAGTACTTTTATTAATGTACATAAAAGTAGAAAATAGTTTTTATCATAATTCAAGGGGTAAAAAAAACCCGTAAAAGTGCGATACATTGATAGAAATCCTCTGAGTAAATTAGAATTATAACCACATTAATAATTTATTTTAATTTTTAAGGAATTTTCGAGCATTTGGGATTAATTTCTTAATCGTAGTGTTTTCAGCACTTCACGTTTTAAGTATACTAAGAAAAACATGTTTTCTTAAAAACTTTTTTATTTTTATCATTTTCTACTATTTAGATGTTAATATATTTTATAATTCATTATTACACTGCGAAATCAAAATTTTATTAAAATTAATGATTATCTGATAGTTAAGTTCTGAAAATATTAAAATAATATCTTTCCATCAGAGCACATTCGTATACAAAATTTCAAGGTCTTAGCCCATCGGGAAGTGAGTAAAAAATCGATTACAAAATTCCATCTTTGTAAACATGAAACAAGTCAAGTTAAATGAAAGTGTATAAAACGGGAGGAAGGAACGTAGAGTGTTAATTAAAAATGAGATAACAATTCTTTATTCAATCTCTGCGGTGGCGTAATATTCAAAATCATGAAAGGAATCTGAATATGAAAAAAGATTAAAAATGAAATTTCAAATGCATAATATTAAGTTTCTTCTTAATGTAAGACAGACAACATTTTTATAAATACAGTGGTATTCTGAAAACTTTATTGATTAAATTAACAAAAACAAAGAAACATAGATTAAAATATTATATTATATAGAATTTCCTCATAACTTTCTGAAATATGCTTTTGTTTTTTGCTCTTGATGAACAACTATTCTAAAAATTTCAGAGCATAGTTTCTTCTCGAAATTTTTTTTTCATTATCTTACTTTATAGCATATCAAAGCAAATTTATCTTTCATTTATTAAGCGGAAAAGATTAGAAGCATAAAATATACCACGGCGCAAATCTGTTACATAAAAATACAACATAAGGAAATTAGATGAAAATTTGAGTTTACATGCGTATTTTAAATTTCACCACTTTTGAACAAATTTAAAATCTACGAAAGGAAAGCCCCCAGGAGACTGAAAAATTTTGCAAAGAGAGAAGTTTTAAATAAAAGACCGAATTTATATCGAAATTGAAACATCTCCAAATTACGCAAATCACTGCTATTCACAAGGTGGAAGTTTATGACATGCAAATCCACGAAATAATACCCAATGCAGTGTTTAGAATAGAACTGAGAGAGAAAATAAACTGCATTGATTAGAAAGATATCTATTCTACATAAATGGGAATAGCTTTTCATTGGTAGCGATACGTAATTCCAAGCGTGATAGGACTTATTAATATTAGAGCTTTGCAAGACTAGTCATTGTTAAGCGTGATGATATGCATCTCTTCACGAATAAGAGAGGAAGTTTAATGAAATGAACTATTTATTCTCTACTTATTTTATTTTATCTCAATACAGAAACGGAAAGATTATAAAAACGAATTTCATTGGGATATTATAGACAGAAAAAAATGATGTCGCGATCATTTCAATAGAATTCTCTAGTGATATTACGGTTATGAAAATTAAACACTTATCACCTGAAGGCATTTAAATTAAAAGTGACAAATTTCCTTTTAATTACATTAGCATTTAGAAGAAATGTGCTGGTAATGACATTAAGGTGATTAACGTTATATATAGCCGGTTTTAGTTTTAAACATTAATTTTTCAGCATTTCTGAATTTCAACCGTAATTGCAGCATATTGCTTATAAATTTCAAATAGTTTCTGTGAAATATTTATTTGAGCAATATATCGGAAAATGAGCGCCACTGTATGGAGAATGAATTTGTGGAGTTAGAGTTTTCATTGCGATGGCGAGCAGCCACTAATACTGCAAAATTAGACTTCTGAATTTTGAATAAACAGAACGTTCTTCGCAATTAATCATTTACTAAGCGACAGAGAAATTTCTCTTGAAATGTTTACCATATATATTTCTGCATTAAGTATTAAAACTTTGGATTTGCCGTTTTGGCTCTTTATTGCATTCATTATTTTGTCATTGCATTGCTGTTATTTTAAAAACAAATAGGCAAATAAAATATTAAACCTCAATATTGTAAAGAACTTAAATAGTGATTAATCTGATCTCATTTACAGTATTAAATAAAAACTTTTGTGATTCGATTAATTTATTTCATGATCAGAAGTTTTCAAATTTAAATACTGGCTCATGGTAAAAAAATATGACAGTCTAAAATATACCGCGTTTTTATTTCTGATTTATTTAATTTTTTTAAATGGAGCTCTTTTTAACTCTCCATTTGCAAACGAAGAGAAAAAAGTATTTCTATATTTTTTCTATTTTCTTTTAACTCTGTTTTCTCTTTCATTTATCTCTTCTCGTCTTCTGTAAAAATATTTGTCTCTTGTTCCATAGCTTTACCAAAAAGAAGTCTATTTGAGCGCACAAAGTTTAAGATCAGTCAATTTTTGCGCTCAGTCTTATAAAAATCACTTAGAAAAAGTATCCTGAAAAATAACAAACACGTGGCACCAACAAAACATGGTTCAAGTTTACGATTACGAAGTTTGTTCCCTATTGCCTTCTATTTGTACGTAGAGAGTTTAAGATAAGTCAAATTTTGCGCTCAGTCTTATAAAATAATTTAGAAAAAGTAGCCTGAAAAATACCAAATACATGGCACCAACAAACCATGGTTTAAAATCACGTATCTTCCCTAATGTCTTAGCGTAGCTTCAAAACGGAATGCTAATCATACAAAGAATAGTATCAGCCCTTATCAGGATTTTAAAAATTAACCCAATAATTCCAAAGTAGCATTTTTCAATTATATTTAGCATACTACTGTTACATGTCCTGGAATCATCTAAAAAATTACAAAAAAACCTTGCCTGAAAATTTATGTTTTATTGCCCTTCTAAGCCTAGTTTCCCTATTTAAAAAAGCCATATTAATGCAAAAAACCCTATCAAAATATAAAATTCTGTGAAATTTCAAAAAGAATGCATATTCTTAAATTATATTTACTGATATATTTGTTAAATTCTAGTAAATTAATTGATAAATAATTGAACAAGCTTACCCTTCTCTTCTTCACATTGCAAAAAACTACTTTCGAGTCTGACTTGAAAATGAAAAGGTTACATTATGAACTGAACGCTTGATATGTGCAGCCATCGACTGAATATAAAGGAAACGAATACTCAAAAATACTTTTTTGTGAAATTTATGTTGAAAAAATGATTCTTGTGAGTTCATGATGCATTTTTAGAAGCTTCCCCAAACGGGACGCTGGGCATTAGTGGGTTAACGCAGGAGTAACTACGTGCCTAGAACGTAGGACAAATTCCTACAAAAAAAATGATAAGGGGATGGTTAACTTGAAAATAACACACTTGTTCTCTGTTAAGCAAAAGAAATAAAATCTACAATACCCGAAAAAAAAACTATTCCTTCCCTCAAAGTTTAAGATCGACTATTTTTTATATTCAATCTTACGAAATCGCTTAGAAAAAGTAACCTGAAAAATGTCAAATACATTAAAAAAGTATCGAAAAGCCATTCCAGAAAGACATTACACAGTTATGAATCGAAAACATGCAATGCTGGAAAACGAAACATTATTTGATTTTATTTTACTTCAATTCATCCGGTTTTGAGCAGTTGAGGAGTTTTATAAATAAGTGATAAAACGGCAGATATAAAAATGTGAATAAAAAGATGGTTGATCGAATGAAAACTGCGGATAATCCATTAATTTCAAGTGAAATAAACGGGAAGAAAGATGATGAATATTTAATGGTGAAACTGAAATCAAATAAAGCATGAAGTATAGGATTGAAAAAAGAAGCAAAATAGGGAATAAAGTTTTTCTAACGGAAATCATTTCAGTTATTACTTTTGAAGTGTGTTTAAGTTTTCCTTAATTTTTACTTTTGAGCTTTATGCCCGAAACTGAGAAAGCTGAATGGAAATATGAAATCATAATTATTTTGATTCAGTATTTCATATCAAAAATTTAAAAAAGCATTTTTGACAGTATTAATTTGTCTGCTTTAATAGATTTAAGGATAAATGTTCAAGTTTCTTTATCGATGAAATGCATACTTACATGAACAATATCTTACTTGTTTTCTACTAAAATTCATAAGAACAGTATTGATGCATTAGTATAAAAAATCCTTGATTCAAAAGTGATATTTAACTGCAGAGCATATCATCATTTTTCAGATTAAATAATTTTTATATCAAAATTAAATAATTTTTATATTTTAACTGCGTGAGAAATGAAATGAATTACTGCAAAACTACTTTTTAAAAATCCTCTACAGAGGCTATTCGCACATTTTTTAGACGATTTTAAAGGTATTTACCGAAATATTTATCATAATATTTTTGTGTTTTAAATGTTCAGTTTGATAGACCGTACTCTTAACAATCTTTTTGCATCGTAACTTCTATGACAATAATGATTTTTGTGGTATCGGAAGAGGCATTTTGTCTGTCTCATTCCTCTTGAACAGCTTTCGAAAGCCCACAAATTTTTTTAGATCCTTTGATCCATGTTATAAGATTTTTCTCCTCTTTGATGATAATAAATTGAATTTTTCTTGTACTCATTTAAATAGACTCAAGCTACATCAATTGTTACAGCATTTTTTCCATTTTTGTCCGGATAAATACTTTTCATAAAGAATTCTGCAGCGTGTTCTGCGTTCAGCGATATGACTTGGAGAAAGACGATGAACATTGTATTTTTTGGCCTTTCGGAGATTCAAATAAGTGTTAATAATTTTGCTTATAGTTGATACTGAGCATTTTAATGATTTTGAAACAAACTTTTGACTTCAAGGCTTTTCTTTTAATATTAAAGATCTCGCATTTGCAATATTCGTAGAACTCTGTTTTTTACTTAGATACGTATTTGGAACAATTTTTCCTCTTGAAATCAAACTTGGACAGTTTTTTCCTTTCTTATTAACAATAATACCTATTGTGGCTTTAGATATCGAAAAACCATGACTTTCACAGTCTTTAAATAGATAAATAAGATTAACTCTCTTTGGAAAGAGCCATTCATGGCTTCTTTAAAAGCGCCATTTTCTCTTCAAACAAAGCTTTTATGTAGCAGATAATAACTTATAGCTTTAAAAATTCTAATTCTTGTGAAATTAAATTTTTCCAAGCAGACGAATTTTTCCTACAGCGAAACGAAATCGTCTAAAAAATGTGCGGAAACCTCTGTAGCTTCTAAATGTAAAATAATGCATGATCGTTTGAAAATTAACTAATTTTTTATCATTTGCTAAATCTTAATCTAAAATGAAAGAATCAGCATTAAATAATAAACTTATAAAATTCACAATTTTTTTTGAAAACTATATTTTTACAATATATTTTATAATCTTGCAAAAGTTTATTAAAAAAATTTCAATTTTGAAAATCTAGTATGAGAAACTAAATATTTGAATTTTACATCACGTTAAAATAATTAAATTTGAAACATTATGATGAGAACATATTATAAAAAACACTTTGAATTGAAAAAGAACACATTCACTACACAATTTAAACCTATGTTATTAGATTTAAATATTAAAAGAAATATCAAAATAATCTCATGAAAGTAAGGCTAAAACTTTATTCATACAGTCTGTAAAAGATTATATAAGCATTTCATTCCTTGGGTTTTTAACACAATCAGAAAGAGAAAAATCATGTATAATTGATACCGCATTTGATTATGAGAACTTGTTAACAAAATTATACGATTCTACGCAGTTACACTTTATGCCGAGGTTTTATTTTTATATACTTTTTGTTGTTTATAATTATGAAGATAATTATGTTCGATTATTATGATTACAAATGCAAAAAGAAAACATGAAAGATCAAAAGCCGTTAATAAAATTGTTATGAACACACGACTAACATTATTAACAACCAATTATTTGCATGTCAGGAAATATGCGTTGCAAAAACGAATAAGAAAAAAAATGCTGTGAAATTAAATTAAATTACAGCTATATGTGACCAAGTTTTAAAAGAGACTAAAAATTTATTTTGCATTCTAAAGAAATAAGAAATGTTCTATCGAATATCAGCATTGGTATTGATATTCTCCAAGAAAGATTCATTTTATACCGTTTCCAGTTACTTTTTCGATCTAACTGATATGCTGTCAGCTAAAATATTACCGTTTGCTCCAGAAAAATATTTAAAGTTCGAATTTCATTTCAGGAAATCTTATGAAAAATTTTACTTTGGGTAAAAAGCATTTTTTGAAATAAAATGGTTACAATAGGCAATGCTTTTAACTGATTGGTTTATTCCATATCTGCGCACTTTTTCCAGTAAGAAGTCTTTAAAAATTCGAAAGAGTTTCTTCCGAAAACTCGTTAACACTGCCCACTCGATTACTTCGTATAAGCTGTTGTTCTCTTTTTCCATTAAATATAAAATGGAAAAAATGTTCACTCTCCACTCTATAATAAGAAAAGTTTTTAATGAAACGAAGTAGATAATAATACTCTCCATTGAAATAGGAAACATTAAGCGTAAAATTCTCCAATGCCAATTAGCAGTTCTTTCAAAAAAACTTATTTCAACATTAAATCGGCTTTATTAGGTTAATAAATATTAATTACTTTCCGTCATTTCATTCGCACTTTGTTTTTTTGTTCATTTCGTAATTTTGAAGGAATTCGAAACCTCTAGGAAATTGAGTTTTTCTTGAGTATTATGCGAGTGCGTAAAATAATTAAGCTTCCGAAATCTTCTCTTTTCAGATTTGAAACAAACATACATCAGGCAAAAATGTGTAGCTTGAAAATGAGCCGATTTCATTTCCAGAAGTTGTTTTTTGAGATAACACATTGAAGGAGCAGTAAGATTTATGGGATTAAACAACCAGTATACTTTTCGTTGTGGAACAGATATAAGAAAATATAATTAACTGCAAGCGTTATTTCATTTATTAGTTACACGTTTGGAATTCAGAGCAGTGTCATTCTATTAATCATCTCGCTTTCATCAACACAGCCTCCGATAAATAAAAAATAGCGTTATTTAGAACACTATGATGTCTATTGCTGTTTTAGCTATAATCGGAATTGCAATAACAAAAAAGAATTTAAAGTGAATTAAATATTTGCAATTTAATTTAAAAACGATTAAAGAGCTCCGTATTTTGCAACGTGAGGAAACAGAGTGGCTAGCAAAGTGAACATAAAAGCTGAGCGCATTAACAAAAGATCTTCAAAGAGCTTCACAGCTTCTCTATCGACCAGTCTATCAAGACACAACAGTACAGATAATTTATTACACACTTCTGAAGTAAGCTCACAGTTTTGAAAAGAATATTCTGATAAAATATTGTAAAATAAAAAAATAATTGAATGGTTAGAATTTTAAGAAACTAATATCACGTTGAAATAAATTTGCAACAACAAGATTAATTTTTTATTAATACAAGAAAGTATCAGCCAAAATTCTAACTTGGGAAGTAAGACTAGTTTCAAGGAGCCATGAATTTTTTCCATAGATAGATAGTTCATCCACTACCCCGGATGGAAGTTTACAATTTTGAAAAGAATTCTCTGATAAAAATACTTTAAAAGAAAAAAATAGTGAATAGCTAGCATGTTAAGAAAATAATATCACATTGAAATAAATTTTCAATGACATAAATATTGCTTTCGTAAATACGGGAGATCCGCTCAAAATTCTAACTTGGGAAGAGGGATTCTTTCAAGGGAACATTGACTGTTTCTAAGAAATAATTCACAAATGATAGGTATCATAGGATGCCTGACACCCAACTTTGTGAATGTTTTATCTTTACCCAGATTCCATCACAGTGTTGGCTTCTTTTGTTTATCAGTGTTTATCACTTTCAAATTAGAAATAACACTAGAACTTATTCAAAATTGGAATTGCTGCTTATGCTTATCAAGAAAATCACATGATTCTAAATTTCCTGTAACAAGTTTCAACTATTATCGTCACAAAATGGCATGCACTACAGGACTCTGAAGAAATATAAAAAATTAACTCTTATAATGGATTACTACATAATGGTAGTCCCAACCCACTTAATAGCATATGATCATGCATTGGATGATAGAATACCATTTACAATAAAATTGCGCTCTAGATACATTCCAATGATTATCGTCTGCAAAGTTCCATTATTTTTTTTTTGAAGTACGTTAGATCACAGAAAATTAGTAGAATAATCAGGATATAGTTTTAAACTACACATCTTAAATTATGGGTCGAGATTCTATTTGGAGTTCCACAGATGAATTTCTGGGCTTTAAAAAAATGTCTGTTTCTACAAAGTTTTCAACAGCATTAACAAAAATATATGAATGAAAATTTTGAACACTGATTTTTTTCTCAGAGAGTTAGTTAATATTAACTTTCCGTTCTGGAGCAACACTCGGGCTCTTTTGGGAAGTCCTTGTAATTTAGAACCGTTATCAAATGACAAGGACGCCCGAACTAGCACCTCTCTTCAACTTTCCATACCACACCAGCGGGAGGCCTTTCATCTTCGACGTCAGATTTGGCGTGCGCCATACCAACATACACGACAGAACTTTGGTGGAATCGGATTTTGAACATAGAATTCTCTGGTTCTAAAGCCGAGACCTTCCCACTAGGCCACCCTTTCTTTTCAGAGAATGTCGACCTTTAATGTAGCAAAGAAGTATTTGCAGAGTCTGTTTGTCAGTGCGCATGAAGTGAAATTCAGAGCATAAACGGTTTAGTTTAGTTATATTAACGTCTTAACGAAGCAATACGAAGGCTATTTTGGAACGAACCGCGTAATTTTAAACCGAGATTAGATGACGAGGACGACACCCGAGCTGGCACACCCTCTCCAAACTTCCGCACCAACCAGAGGAGGACGTTTGACCCTCGATGGGTGAACCAGGGCCACATACATGGCGAATCTTCCTTGGAATTGTGGTTCACGACGGATCTTCAGTGGTTTCGAGCTTGAAATCGTCCAGCCTCGACACCGAGGCACTACCCTTAGATCACAGCGGCCCGTGATAAAAACGGCATATTTCACAATAAATAAAAAACCCCATTAAATTAGCTTCAGTTAATTATACTAAAGTGATGACGTCAAAATTAAATGCTCCTATTATATATTTTTCATTTTTTACGGATTGAGAAATGTAATTAAAAAGGCGTGTCAAAAGAGAAGCATTCTTCACGTCAGCCATTTAAAGCGATTCAATTAAGGAGACTTAAATTTATATCATTATTTACTGAAGAATCTAGACAATTTGAAAGTACTGTAAAATGCAGTTTTTGTCCGTAAGTGTCATTACTTTAATGATCTTTTAAGTGGCTTAGTAGTTAAAATAAAGAAAAATATCTGAAATTAAGTAACATAAAATAGCTCGTTTATTCAGCGGAAATTAATACAAAACTCCAGCAAAATTTCAAACTTACAAACAACTTTTGATTTAAAACGTTGCTTTTGTTAATGATCTTTCGTTGCTAATGAACATGCATTTTTATTTTAAAGTCTTGTTTCAAATCGAATACATCTATCATCAAGAGGCCAGAAATTTGTCTAAACTTGAAAATCAGCTGCATCAGATCGACTCGCGAGAGTTCAACATGTATGAAGAGCGTCGTAAAATAGCTTTTAATTTCGTCTAGAGAGACTTTGAGTTTATTTCTGGTGGAAAAGTCATAAAGAATTCAATATTACCTTAAGCAAACGCTGTCTCGTGATGAAAAGTGGATAAAGGTATTTAAGGAGTGGAAGTATTTTATTACGCTACAATATATTTGAAATTTCAATACCCAAATAAAGTTTGGGAATTATCCAATACTACGGTGTGTTATTTCTGATAACGCAGTAACTTGGACATTTTATGATTTATTTTCTGTCGACAGCAAAACTGCTCTAATACTATAGTTGTGACATTAAGGTTAATGTTGGATATGTAAGCAATTGTCTTAAAATACGAGCTCAAAATAAATTTCGCAATTTTCACTGATTTCTTACTGGGTTATTTTGCAACATAAAATATTGAAAAGAGAAACGTTTTGTAGCTTTCATTAATTATATTCACAATAATATTCTCATTTCCCCTGGTTATTGTAGCAGGATTAAGTTCCTTTAAAGAGTATTAGAATGCTTCTTACTTCTAATTTTAAATTAGACACGCAAGAAAAATGAAAAAGGGGAAAAATTTCCTTCATGAAAAATCCCCTTCAATTCATTGCTACAATCTGTCCCAAAAATATAGACACAACGTAGAATGTCATTAGCAAAAAAACTAGGAATAAAACGAATATAATGTTTGAGTTATATGATTATAAACACTGTAGGAAATATAATTTAGGGTTAATTTATTGGAAATTTTTTAAAAATGTATTATTTATTTTAATAAATCACAAAATGGGGTGTTCCGCAATTACACGCATTAAAATGTTTTATGGCTAAATTTTAAACTTTAACAACAGACTTCAAAATGCCATGCTGTCTCATATGGCTGTCACAAGAATTGACTTCATTTCCTCCTGCTCTACACGTATAATATTCTCGAGGAAGGGTACTTTGAAACGTCATCATATATGGAAATATAATGAAAATTAAGAAAATATGAGGAATAAACAATCACCGAATTTGATGAAATTTAATGATATAAGTGATAAAACAATTGCAAAATTATATAAATAATGTTCAGTCGAAAAGGCATTCGTTTTTGTTATTAAGTTATTGCAGATATAATCCGTTTTAGTAATACAATATAATCTTAATGGTAAGAGAGTAACTGAGAGAAATTCTCAGATATTATGAATTTCGCAAAAAAAAGATTGAGATAAAATAACAAATTTCTGGGGTCTTATTTTAGTTTTTACATCCAACTTTGGTATTTTGAAACTTGTATTTCCAATCTATCCAACTAAAAAAATATATGCAATTTCCTTGAATAAGGATATGATTTTAGTCCATATCTTATAATTCCAAGTTCAGGAATCAACTCAAACTCTTCAGCCTATTGAAGAATATACAGAAAGATTTTTGTCCAGCTGGAACTGAAATCAACTCTTTTTCGACGATGGAGTCAATGGCACTTCTAATTGATTGAAAAAGAAATCTATTCTTCTTTATAGAGTCCAATACCTGTTGGAACTTTAATGTTATTTAACCGAAGCGAGGCTTCCTAAAAAGAAAATAAACTCTTCTAATCGTTTTCTGACATTTTTGTTATGAGAAAGGTGCTAAAGTACTATAAGAATGTTCTCGTATTTTTATTGACTTTGTGTTTTGTCTTACTTTTTCCCCTCTCACTTATAAAACTGCGATGGAAAAATTAAATTTTTACTGTCTTACATATTGTTTAGTTATTTGTTCGCCTTTTGTTCGAAAAAAATCCCATATCAAAACAAATTCCACAATGATAAGTATTTATGTATTATTAAACATGGCAAACTCCTCGTGTTGTACACGAGGAGTTTGAGGAAACACAACCTCCACAAATGTACAACACGAGGCTTACAGAAGTAAGTATACAAAGCAATTCAGTCTTGAAAACAATTCTTTACAGAAAAAAATTAAAAGAAGCAAGTAAGAAAATTAAAAGAAGTCTTGAAAACAAACAAATAATGCAAAATAATTAAATGAATTAGATAAGACAAAGTAAAATTATAATAATAATTAAAAATCAAACTGAACTCCATCAAGAATAGAAAGTCAAAATTTTAATAATCAAAGAATCAATATTTTACAACAATATACAATAGTATAAAACACAAAATACTTTTAGAGAACAATGATAAGTAGAATGTATGTTTTTGTAACAAACATCGCTTCTCAAATATTGTATACGATTTCTTGAGCTGTATTATTATAAATCTACTTAAATGAATTACGTTATAGTGTTTCATA
This sequence comes from Araneus ventricosus, assembly GCA_013235015.1. Classification (NCBI taxonomy): domain Eukaryota; kingdom Metazoa; phylum Arthropoda; class Arachnida; order Araneae; family Araneidae; genus Araneus; species Araneus ventricosus. The sequence goes on from BGPR01000957.1 coordinate 326,349, forward strand.
TAAATAACAAACGATTTACTTGATTAGATAATATTGCAAACAATGTTTCCAAATTTTAAAAAGAATATAACACTTTTGGAACGTAATGTTAAGGAAAGGTTGCCGAATTTAGACATCTGAGATAATTCTAATTAAAGAAAGTAGCATAATTTTTTGCAGTTTATTTATCTCTAAGACAATTTAATGAACTTGTTAAGAAATACAAAGAAAAATAATTAAGAAAAAAGTATGAAAAATAGCACAAGAATTGTTAAAGTAAAAGTATTTTTTGAAAATCACAACAGCACATTATGTATGAACCCAAGTATGAAATTTTATGCACTGTATCATTTCTTCATCTTCCCTTGTTTCCTCACGTTTGATCCAAAACCACGTAGTCTTAGCTTTTGTTCTGTTTGAACCAACATCCCTTCTATTGGTTTCTATTTTGGTTGGGCTTGTTCTACTTCCAATTTATGAGTACTGCTAGTGATTATAACTGCTCCTGGAATATTCCTCCAGTTTAAGAAATTAGTCCCATTGATTTAAACATACCATTTAGTCAAATGTTTGTGGTCCAATAGCAACTTTTGGACAACAGCAAAAAGAATTCATCTAACTTTTCCTTTAAACTATTTCAATAAAATGATTAGAGTAAATTGTAGTCAGATTATTTTCCTCTCTGAGGATATAATAATATATTTTGCTACTTACTTTAAAACAGTGTAAGGATTATTAGTCTTTCTTTAAAATATTTAATTGGTGATATCTAAATGTAAAAATTTGTTCTCGAATTGCAACCACGTGGTATTTTCTCTGAAAAATGATCTCATAAGTCATATTTACATCGTTGTAACATAAGTTGCTTATTTAACGGCCCAAATATTTAATAGAATTGAAGTTACAATAGCGGTCCAATCTATGCAATGGTCCAAATTCGGAAACTGTCCCCTGTATCTTTTTTTTTACCTTACTTTAGGGATTTATCTGGAGAACTATCGACAACCAACTGTCATTTTGTTCAAAAAAATTTTTGTTGAACACAAACACTCTAAACCTTATACTACATGGAAATGAATCATATATATACACAGTGGAGCTTAAGGACGACCAACAAGGCATAGAATTTATATTTTTGTTACTGTATAATAATATACTTAAGCATTTTATGCTAAATCCTCTCGCGTTTCTACCGTTTCTAGTATCACGTTTTTATAGACATATAAATGAATAATAACATATTATAGTGTGGCATACGAAAAACAAACTATTTTCGTCATTAAATAATATTACAAATGCTTTGTGCAAATCTTTAAAGACATGTTAAATTTTTTTTAACAGAATGTTATGTCTTTCTTGTATTAATTTAGGAATTTATCTGGAGAACTGTCGGGAACCAGTTGTTAATTTATTGAACAGAAATGTTTCAAACCTTATGTATGAAATTGAATCATGAGGAAGCGCAGTGGAATTTAAGAATGTTAAAACTCATCCACAGATTCATTTGAGCTTTTATCCAGTCAAAAGTAATATCATTATTTTTTCACTTTACTAATTTGTAAGTCATAATTTTCTCATTTCTGATATGAGTTTTTAATTCATTTAATTCCTGATTGACTTGTTTAATAATATTCTAAATGCCTTTAAATCTCGAATAACAATTTTTAATCAACACATTCCAGTTTTAACGTTTTATAACTAACATTTTATTAGAAATTGTTTTACACCTCTGAAAAAGTGAAGAAAATTATCCTTTATTAATTCAGATTTGCCAATATAGCAGGAACTTGCTAGTCCTTTGACCCTCATTTAGCGCTGTTGATCCTACAATGCTCCAAACGACTTAACTACATGGATTTTAAAATGAAACACGACAATTATGATGATTAAGATCTCGGCAAATTGAGCAATCAATATATTTCCTGACAGAGATTGTGTAAGGCAGTTTAATTTAGAGAGACGAGGATATTATTAATAAAAATACCAAGAAACATGTCAAAGCTTTTGTTAATGAAATCTTTTAATGGAACAAAATATTGATATCAAATGATTCAGAAAGGAATTAACTATTTATTCCGAATGAGTTTCTTACAAAAAACGTTTCTGCCTCTACAATGAGCAATGATGCTTATTTGTGATGTTGACTGTTTTGACTTCTAAAATTAAATTTGAATAATTAAATGATTAACTAACAAAATATTAAAAATTCTAAATCTTTGTCTTGAAGTAGAAAAGTGTTTTAGTTAAGAAATTTTAATTCAACAATTGCAGATTTTTAGTTAATTCGTAGTATTAAAAACTTAGGTTGAAAATTATTTTTTTTAAATTATTCTTCCAGTGTTATATTCACTCATTTATACCGATTTATTCGATTGCAATTGAAAAATAAAAGATTGATGTAGGGTTAAATTTAAGTATGATTTTTCAAAATTATTTTTCCCGAATGGATTGTTATATTAAAATTATACTATT
>BGPR01000957.1:328809-345401 GCA_013235015.1 Araneus ventricosus
GCAAATGGACACAAATTAACTTTTCCGCTTGAGATATTTTCTTTCTGAAAAACGGAAAAGGTTGCATTAGAGGATTATATTATGCAAGAACAAAACTTCGGAACAAGGACTTGAAACAATGCAAGAGCGGATAATTTTGAAATTCAGAAAAGAAAAAGGACTCGCATTTTCTCTTCAAAACCTTCTAAGGTAAGCTCTCAAGGTTCAAGAAATTGATTTTAAAAATGTATCAGCAATTTAAATTAATTTGAGGACTTTATAAAGTTTCCTTTTAGTACTTGAGAGTGTATTTTGAGTGTATGGGCTATCAATGCCGTTTAAATTTTAGAGAACATTTTTAATGAGTTACTCCTGCTACATGACGCTGCAGAAACAATTGTAGCCCACTAAATCTTTTAAATTAAGTATAATTTTCCTAAACTCCTATAGAGGTGTTGTTGATTCAAAAAGCCAAAAATTTATTCTCCCCGAGACGTAAGAAATATTGAGAAGGTATTTTTAAAAATAATATTATAAATGCGAATGATAATTGATATAATCTAAGAATACTCATTAAAGAAATATGTAGGGGCTAGGAGTCGAGTATTGTGGAAAAATATTTTGGGTGCTTAAGTGAAATAATTGTTAAGGAATTAAACGCAATAAGAACTGAGGACTTTCCTTTTTAATTTTGGGTTTTTGAAGTTAAAACATTTATATATAATTAAATTTTTTTGACAAAAAATTGCATTTTTAGGTATGTTTTATTGTAATCAATAATGTTTGCTTTAACAACGGTAACATATTATGATTAACGCTACTAAGAATGGAAGGAATGCTATAAAAACACGTCACTAGTTCACTTAAACATTTAAGTTTCACGAAAGTTAATAGCATAGGTATTATTGCTGCACAAATACGGAAGGAAATTTTGAATAAGAATTTCATAAAGTTTACCCACAATTTCCTAATCTAATGTTTAACCATTGCTGAAATAAAGGCTGAAAGTAAAGATTGTAAGTGCATGTGTTAAGGAAAATTCTATAATTAGACTAAATATCTGTTTAAAAGCTTTTCATGGAAAAGCTTAAAATAGGTTAAACACAGTGTTGTAGTAGCAAATGTTTCAGTGGGAGAACGCTAAAAATTCCAACATTTTATGTACATTTCTTTTTTTTAAAAAATAACAAGTAGAAGTGTTATAGAAACTTTTGTTCCTAACTGCATTTGGTTTAAAATTCTCTAAATTATAACCACTTTAAAGTAAGGTTTTTCCCATTTAATTTAAATTCATAACATAATTTAATGCTAAATAAAAGATAGTTATTACAAAATACAAACACCATACGTATGTATTCATTTTTATTTCATTTAAATTTCAGAGATATGTTTACAAATATTCAAGAAAAATGTTTTCATTCACGACGTCATCAATGTTTTCAGTCAAATATGCCTACAGTATGGCAGAAGCAACAAGAAATGATACTGCACACAGAAGTTTTACTTTTTAACCAACTTTAAAAAAATAAAAAAAAATTACAGTACAAGAAAATTCTACAATTAAAAAAAACTGCAAAATTGATGATGGGGATACGTCGTTCCCCAGCGTACCCCCTCCACTACACCCCTGGTTAAACATCAAAGTAAGATCGTTTTTGATTATAGAAAAGCCTTAATTACTATTTTACACTAAGAATCCTGGATGAAAATTTCTGACTTGGGCGTCGATTTTCCTAAAAAGAATTAATCACAGCTGCTGGCCTGATAACTGGAAAAGAAAAGTTAGGAAAATATTACCGAAAGTAAGAGTAATGAATCATTTTTATTATCATCATATGCATTACTGTAAAACTCCAAATATATCTCCTCGGAATTTTATAGAGTAATGCTAGGATGACTATAAATTATCTGATTTTTCTGAAAATTGAATAATTTTTTTATTTATCTTCGACATTCTTTTTTATTTTATATTGAAACTTTAGGAATTTCAGCATGAATTAATATATATCTAATAACCAGAGAATCAGACAACAATATTTTATTTTGAAAATCAACAGCCAATGGCTCTAACGGATATTTGTTAATATAGGGTTCAACAACCACCCTAAACCAACAACCTTGTTCATTGGAAAAAATACGCTCAAATAAAATGCGAGCCACTATTAAATTTGGCATCACTTCCTGCAAGATTTAAAAACACTTCAACATGTTTGAAGTATAACTGTTAATCTTCATGTTTATTAACTAGGAATAATAAGATTTTGTATGGAAAAAGACATAAGCATTGCTTCAAATTTAGTGTTAGCGAGTTTTCTGTGTGCCTATCGTAATTCACATTTCTTCTTTCTACAGTTTTTTTATTTATTGCTTTAATGGTGTTCTTGCAGGTACATAGCAAAATTGTGTATGATTTCGTTACGTAAGAGCCTTTCGCGTTCGGTTCCAAAATAAAATATCTCTGTAAGGTCCATTGGATAATAGTATACCTGCCTATGCTAAATTTTCATATTTTTAACTTCAAAATAAAAAAAGTGATTAGAAATTAATATGCAGAATAAAAAACTAATAACGCGTAAAATGATCAGATAATTTTATCCCGCTTTGTACTTAGTGTTCATTGGAAAATAAGAACCGATTATTAGCTCTCTAGTTAAAAAAATGTTTTCCCTCTAAAGAAAATTGAGAAAATGGGTTTATGTCATGTTGAATCAAATTTAAAACAAAAACTCTTCCCCTTCTACTTATGTACATTTTGCTGCAGCTGATGAATTGATTGTTTTATGCTGAAAATATGACCCACTGTATATAATAACTGCGAGATTTTCAAATTTACTCGTGATTAACGGGAGAAAGTCATTAACTGTCTTCGCTTTAATTTTCAATTCCCTCACTACGAAAAATTCACGAGCGTTGATTAATTTTTGATAGCAGAGCGGAAGCGGGTGTTCGTCCTCTTTGGAACGCGTCTCTGTGTTTAACTAATTGATAGGGCCGAGGAGGCTCATCTCATCGCTTTGATCAATCCCAACAGACTCTCTTAACTAGTTATTTGTTTATGATTCATAACTAGACGCAGAAAAGTATCCAATCTACTAGACGGAGGAAACGGCTCTGAGGATTCAGTGATTCATGAGCTAATTGGAGCAAATGAGAGACAACGAGAGACTGTCAGATTGCACATCTTAGGTACATAGAAGCATTATCTTCGAGCAGCTTCAGCCAGTGCCTCATTAGTAGGAATAAAAATAGTGGATTTCAGTTTATAATCCTTAAGGCTAATACCGAATTTAAATGCGAACTCGGGACTATTGAATATTAGCCTCTGATGGTGATAGAAATAAACCCCAGAGGATGATAAACTCCCGTATTTAGCAAGGTTGCAGTTACCAATTTGTTTAACGACTTCGTAAGTTGAGTTTTGACAGGCATACATGTTACACGGAACCGAATGTTGCGTTAAGAAACCAATGGTAGCTGTTCTGAGTCCCTGGTGGTTTATTGGACTTTTCGACTGAATGTTTCGAAATCAATAAACGGCAAAATGACAGCTGCAACTGACGAGTAACGACGTTACGAAAGGCTCTTCTCAAAGTCGGGTGACTTGTTAGCAAGAACAAAAGTAACACTTATTCTTAATGAATATGCAGTTTAGCTGGTTCACGATAATTACCAGCTATTGTTCGAAGGAAATTTCTAAATAATAGTGGTTTAGGAAGAAGTTAACTTAGTGTTTGGAATTTGTGAAGAGTGAGTTATCATTTTAATTAGGAAAATTTATTTTATGTATTATCAGACATTCTTGGTGATGTTATGTCATTTCTCTGTCAGTATGAGACCAAAATTTTAAAAATGCATTTTCTAGATGAATCTAGGAAATGAGTTCATGAATTACTGAATTAACCGTTTTATTCAAGTAAAGGAACACAAAGCTTTAAAACAATTTCACATCCATCTTTATTGTTGAATATGAAACAAGCCAATTAAAAACATTATAAATAAAATAATTTCTCAATACAGTGGCGAATCCAGGATTCGCGTCTGGGGGGGGGGGCGCTGAGGTCATAAATAATTTGTATCGTCGTGGCGAATGTCAAACCTCATGGCTTATGTCAACCAAAACAACTAAACTTTAGAGATTTTACTCACCTGACAATAAGAATCATAAAGAACACTACAATACTTTCGATAATTTAATAAAAAAAATACAATGAAATTACTAGCAAAAAAAATGTTTTCGACCGCGTCAACGCTAAAACAAGTGGAATGACTGGAAAAGTAGGAAAATGTTCGAGTCTGTCAAAGTCAGAAAGCAATGTTGTCACGTTTTTATTATTTTTTTAAAAAAAGGAAATTGAGAACAAACAGTTGTAGTGATTTTAAATAAAATCAAGAATTCTGGTTTAGCTCGGGGGTTAGCTGCGGGACGCAGCCCCATAGCCCCTGGATTCGCCACTGTCTCAATAGTAATACGAATCTCAACACGTAAAGTTTGAAATGAAGTTGATGTGGAAAGCTTCTGGATCTAAGATAAACTACACCAGGAATAAAACTGTGTTAATATCAGTTATATTGTAGAAAAGTAAAATATATCTCAAAAATGAGCACATTTGAGGTAAGAAAAGTCAAGAATAAAATAACAATAAAAAGACTGAGAAGTGGATTGCCATAAAGAATCCATTGACTTTTTACGACATTTTTTAAAGTACTATATTATCGGTAAAGGGAACATACTTTCTTTTCTATTAAAATGCCAAATTATAATACATGGAATGGAAATGTTTAAAACCAAAGCAGGAAAATCAAGTTAAATACAATCACTTTATAATTACGAAGATTACAAACTTTGCTCTTCACAGCATAAAATAAGCACATGAAATTAACTTTTGACATTGATCTTCAAAATCAAGGAATGACTCTCGTGAACACGTTTTGAAGCAATTTTGTAAATGATAATTATTGTCTTGATAGCCCTTGTGAATAAAAAAGGCTGGGTTCGACAACGTACATACTGGCTGATGTATAGTAATTATAGGTTTATAGTAATTGCTTTCAGTGAAACTTGAGCCTAGAAGAGTAGGAAACTTAATAAGCTAAGAAAGATTAAATAACAAGTTTCACACATATACAATAAATAATTAAGAAAGCTATTCTTTTTAATTAAAATAACCGATTTAAAAATAAAAAACCTGAAAATTTGCGATTTGCAGCAATAAAATTTTACATCTCATTTTGTAATATTTAAGAAATTTATATACGAAATTTTTTCCTTAATATTGTTTCCAAATCAATGACAAAGACACAACTGCCCTTGAATTTAATGACAAAAAGCCAGTTAAATGCCATTAAATTCAAGGGCCAGTTATGCTCGAAAGTTATACAATGGAATTGTCTTTTCAAATCAATGTATTTTTAATTTTGTGCAGTCTGATATCTTAATTTTAACAATATGTCAAGTTGTAAACTTAATGTAATAAGAACGAAGACATAGAATGTATATAATACAAATAAATTAACTATAAATAATATATAAAGATTTGAAAGGATAGAAGTAAATATAAATGCATAATTTCAATTGTATAATGATATAAATTTGTATAATTTTAGACAGCTTGTTTTATACACTTATGAAATGAAATATTTTAAAATTGAATTTTCTTTTTTATGAGATAAATATATTCGAAAATAATTCTTCAAATTCATATTGTATTTAAATTCAATTCAGGATGGCTACTACAAAATTTAGATTCAATATTACTATAAAAATGCGCATTGCTATCAAAATTAGGAAGAAAAATGCACATCGTAATAAAATGATTCTATAATTTATTGCACATTTAAAATTTTTAAAGTAAAAATGAAAATTTAATCTTTGAATTAATAAAATGAGACGTAACTTGACATGAAGAATGTTAAACAAAATATCATAAAAATATAATACCCGAACATAACAGAGATTTGCCATTATGTGCGATTTCTATATGCAAAATTAGATTAAATATGCATAATGTTAGGATTAAAAACTGCAGAAAGAGATAGATACTATTATTTTCCTATACTAAAAGAAACTTTATTCTTTAAAATAATAAATAAGAAGTAGCTTGGTATGAAAAATGATGTTAAATAAAAACATTGTAAACGATAATATTAAGTTATATCATAGAGATTTTGCCTTCATATAAGATTTCTTGATGCAAAATTAGATTAAGAAAACGTGATGTTAGATTAAAAAGTACGGAGAGAAATGGTTACTATTATCTTTTTATTCCTTACTGTAAACTAAGTGCACTTGTAGAAATGAAATCATATGCATAAAAAATGTATAGAAAATGTAACTATAAATGAAAGTAGTTTGCTTAAAATTTCATTTCAAAACTCTGAACAAACAAAATAAATTTAATCAATAGCCATAGCCTAATAAAAACAGACATTTCGAACAGAACATGACTTACATAACAAACTTACATTGTTTCAAATAGCTGCAGAACATGCAGACTGGAATGGAAAGTTGTCTTTCGAGCAACTTATCGTGTTCTCCCCTATGCGTCATAGATATATATGTGAAGTCCAACTAAGTCGTGAAAAGCTTCAAAATGCGTCTCCCCAATTAGTGATTCCCGAAACCTTACAAGAAAAGCCAGCACTGCATTCTGAGGTCATGGCTTCTCAATGCTCATTCTATCCAACATAATACCACAATAGGAGGAAATTCTCTCTCTTTGATAAGGTTGCATAGTTAGGAACTAGCTCTGGAAATAATTAAGGTTCGTTAAATACATGCCTAGAAATCTTTCGGAAAGTTTGAAACTGATCACGTAAGCTGGCAGATTCTCAAGACAAAGAAGTTTTTGTTTATTTATTTATCTAAACTTAATTACTTATGTGTTGTTCAAAAATTATGGCGAATTGCGTAGTTCGGGTAATTAATCTAAGATGCAAAACGAACTTTTTAAAAAATTAATGAGAGAAAGTTGGATTAAGATAATTAATAAATTGAGCCCCTAATGAATTTGCTTGGAATTGCATATCGAACTAATATTAAAAGGAACTCATACCAAACTCATGGTATCCAAAATAAACAGTTTCAGGTACTAAAATTTTGCATGCACTGATGTGAGCGCTAAGCTGTTTGTTTTCGTGAGGAATACATTATTAAGTAGATTGATGCTACTTAAATGAATACGCTATTCGTCGCCTTCTCGGTATGTACAATTTATTTACAAGATAGCATGTGTAATTTTTATTTCATTAAAGTTATTTTATAATCTGTTTTCCTATATTATTGTTTCATTAAATGGTGTTTATTAAAATAGTCCGTCTATCAATATAAATTTCAATGAAAAGGAAGCTCAGAAGATTAAAATATTGGATTTGCTTGCTTGAAATGTATCGTTATAGAGAAAGATTTTTGCTCTGGTAACATAGCTGAAATACATAATTTATTTTATTTTCACATCCATATATTTTTGATAAAAAAATCTATTCCTACTTTTTACAACACTAATAAAGTTTATTGTTTACTATTTAATCTTTATTATATATATCACCATTCATTATTATAGATATAGTGGAATCATTCCATTAATTTTTTCTCAAATTCACTACCAAATGTCGCCTCTTATATAGAATCAAAACTTAATTAAAATCAATTGATTAACTGATAATTAAGTTCTAAAAATATTAAAATATTTTATTGTCATCTGCAACACACAATTGTACAATATTTCAAAACTCTAGTGCAAAAGTGAATGAAAAATTGTTTACAAAATTGTAACCTTATAAACATGAAACCAGCCAAGTTATATAAAAGTATGCAGAAACAACTGATATTCAAATATTTTTACTGAAACTGAAGCAAATTTTCAAGCATTTTTGCATACAAAGAAAAGGTTATTTAAAATTTATTCCTCTTATTTCTTTTCATAACAATTTATTCCCATTTGTAGGAATGCCCTATTCTAAGAATGCCCTTCGTAAAATCTTCCCGTATTTATGCCTTTGGAATAAAATGAACCCAAGAAACATTACAGCTCGTGTGGGTAATAATGTAGCTTGCATGGATACAGCATCATTATTCTTAATAATATTAATTTTGGTCTCCAACGAAAACTGAGAAATTTTCATTTTAATGTTTTAACGCCGAGTTTTAAAATGGTAGAATAAATCTCTCAGGAATGAATCGTGGATTTCCAGGTGTCCAGCTTAAATTTGGAAAGGCTGGACTGGTTAAAAGCTGTTTTATACAAGCAACTCTTTCCTTTTAGATGGAAATGAGTAATGGAAATTTTAACGAGATCCAAAGAGCGCGAGTTACTCCTCTAAGAATTTTGAAATGTTTCCGAGTTCCGACTAAACTCTATTCTCAATATTTCATATTAATGCGGAAGTATGATAAATGTTTGCAGTGTAATGTAGTGTAATGGATGTAAATGGATTGTTGTAATTTTATTGCACGTCTAACGCTTGAATGCATTCCGTTACAATTCATTCCTTATGCTGAATTTTGGCTGGTAATTCAAAAGTGGGCTCTAAGGTAAGTCTTTCTGATGTTAATGCTATATCAGAATTGATGCATAACCTTTTTAAAATGTTAATATCATATTATGATTTATTTTTTACCTTTAAATTAAGCGTGGCTACTTGAAAAGTGGCGTTCGCAATTTTACATAAAATATACCGCACGATTATTTGATTTTCAAATATCTAGTCTGTAATTCTATAAACGAAGGTGAGAATAAGGAAGTAGGAAGCATAATTAAAAAAGAAATTTTTATCATACATGTATAGAAACGTTTAATCATCCATAAATACCAAGTGACAACTTACATCAAACCATTTCCCTCACGGACCTCATAGCCAGAGCGAATGATTGGTATTTTTTCAGTGGCTTTCTATAATCGGCTTTATTATTCAAGCCACGCACGCACACACACACGCACCACGCACACACGCACACAGCACACAGCACACACACACAGCACACACAGCACACGCACAGCACAGCACAGCACACAGCACCAGCACACACGCACGCACAGCACGCACGCACAGCACCACACACACAGCACACCAACAACCCACACCACGTCGCTCAAAAACAGGACACGATATACTCAAGCGACTAAAAGTCTATATTTATTCGACTAAAGCTTTGCATTATTAGTATACATACCTTTCTTTTCTCGAAAAATCCACCAGTACTCACAAATAGCCAGAATCAACAGGTGCATTCTCAGCCACAGTAAGAACAGCGATATGACGTGATATGAATTGTGATAAATCAGCCTGAGCTGAGACACTACTCCGTGAACACGTACCCATAACCAAGACTATAGCTTTGTTCATCATTTGACAATCTAAATGTTTATCTCTTTTAATTGTTTTGTATTTTTGTGTATTTGTGTCATGTGGATATCTAACATTAATGTAACGAATTTGATCATTTTAAAACAGCTAACTGATGTCATAGCTTATACCCACCTTGCAGTAAAGATATAGAAATTGAGATTATCAGTTCATCATTAACAAAGGTTTAGTCTCGGGAGTTTGGGTACATGTTCACTGGGTCGTGTCTCTGTTAATGGTTTAAATTCTATCGACCTTACATTGGGCAATGATGCATATTTGAATCACTTACATTGCTGATTTTTTTAAAATTAATTTTTCAAAAATATAACAATTAATTAGTAAAATAATTTAGTTATTAAATTTTTTGCTTAAGGTTAGGAAAGATTTAAATTAATATTTATTACAAATTAAAAATAAAAATTATTTTTCAAAATTATGATACTGTATATATATATATACATTATATTGACATATTATATATGTGCACATTTATATAGATTTACACACCAGCGATAAAAAATAAAAAAAAATTAGGCGAAGAATAGTTAATATGATTTTTTTATCGCAAAGAAATTGATTTATCAAAAAATCGAGAAAAATTATTCATAGAAGCCGTGTTTAAAAAATGTTTCTGTGGAAAATAATATCTCTCGAACATACTTATTGAACTTTTCTAGGAAGTAAAGAGGAAAACAATATTACCATGGCGTTTCATTGATTGAAATTTAAAATAAGCTGCAAGAAAATGATTTTTAGATTAACGTTATTTCCTATACACGAACAGAACAAGCATTAGCAAGGATGTTTGAAAGGAAGAGCAACTCCCATTTATTGATGGAGATTATATTTCTCATAAATATGCGTCCTCCATACTCATATATAGCAATTTTAGTCAAAATTAATGATTTTGTTATAAATCATCGGGAAATTGTAAAACAAAAATTTAGACAAAATCGTGATATATTTTTAGAATTTCACTTTTGTAATCAATTTAGAGTAGGATATAAAGTAGGATAAAAAAATAAGCGAAGAAGTTTTAAAACTATTTTCTAGCGCAGTGTGGCCAAATATGGTTTTCACGCCATTAAACAATATCTAACCTTACCTTAATTTGTTTTCACTAGTGACTTCATTTTGACTAAAAAAATATTCTTGAGACCCCGTATGTACTTATAAGAAAGAAGAAAAAAAATTGGAAAATGAAATAGGAATTAATTATATGCTCATATTAAGAGAAATTTATGTATATTCTATTTTCTTATTTATTTATTTTTCAAAATTGTAATGAAATATTCTAAATCTAGAGGATTTTTGAACTATTTTTGCTTGATTACATAGTGAAGGAGGTGGCAGAAGCATTCCCTATATGTGTTTTCGGAACATCAAAATTAGAGTACATGGCCTCATTTGAGGTCTGGAACCATTGTTTAGAAACCCTGATCTTGAGATATACTTCTGAATATAATATTTACGGATAATAATAATAAAAAAAAACCTTGCAGAGAAGGTCAACAATTTTTATGTGTGGTTGCATGAAAATGAAATTTTTTTCAGTGTGTATAGAAAGGAAAGGAACCCACACCGACCCCGCCTACCCGAAAGGATGTAAGGCCCTTAGTGGGACGGTGGGGTAATAATAATTAAACAGAGAAAAGAAAGAGATAGAGACTACCGTTAGCACGAAAGGGAACAGCCACCACCCCAGATTCCAGGGACAAGAAGAGCTAAGTGGATTTAGGAACATAAAAATTTTTATAAAAATTTAATAACTTATACAACAATACACCAAACTATTGACAATATACACCCAAAAAACAGGGGTGGAATTTAAATACATCTCAGAATAGTCCTGAGTAATTACATTATTACAAAATATCAATTTATGATGAACCCAGCCAAAATAAGGAAAATTCGTAAAACTGTGTGGCTGGGGAGAAATCAAGAATAGAATGCTCATTCATTTCTCACTTTTATCGTATTTAAGTTGCATGCGTACATTTGATAATTTACTTCTATGAATCCCTTGACCTGCCAATTTATCTAACCTCCTAATTAGATGACACATCCTTTTTGGAACTTTTATTGTTCTTTCAGTCCTCATACGAACGTAAAGGACACCAGAGATAATTAAGCGCCTGATAGTGATTCTTGTCCCTTAAATTAATTCATATTACTTTGTCTTAAATACGGATATCAAAAATTCTGTAATCGATGCACGCGTCAGATACGTCACTGCCTGAGAAAGTCTAAAAGCATTTTTTAGAAATTTTACTTAGAAAATAAACTTATTTTTAATTCGGGTTTTATACATTTTTCTTAGTCGCACTGGCAACAATTTGATATCCGGGTATAAAAATATATAAATTTATCTATTGCTCCACAAAAAAATGATGGATATCAAAGTGATGAAAACGCATATAAATACAAATATGACAATTATAATACATTGGAAAGTAGATTTTGCTATTGTATATATTGCATTTCTTTAAAACAATTTCACTTCAGATCTGCACTTCAGAACATTTTCAAAATTTTCTTTTTAAAATTTTTTGCACAGTTGAAAAATTTCAAAAATATATAAATAAAATCAATATTTCTGAAAAAAAAAAGACACATCTGCTTTCAAAACTGCTAATTAAAGTTTTAATAACAAAGCCACAATTTTTAATTATAGTATAGCAAATGTTACTTTTTAAATAACCATATAAATGAATATTAAATTGTGTACATGTATGAATGTTAATTCGTGTATAAAAATAATTGCCAGCATTAAGAATTAACTGTGAAAAAGCTATTATTTCCGAAGCTAAAATTTGAGAAAACTAATATCAAATTACTATTTTTTACAGCAAAACCATTAGAAATAATTATGATAATTACTTACAGCTAAGTTGAGAGATAAGCTTTAATAAATTAAAAGGAAAAAAGTAAACATAACCTAATTCAAAGCTAAATTTATTTAAAAATAATCCTCTTAAAAGGTTCAGTTTTTATATAGCCTTTCTGATATTAATTTTTAATTATTTCGATTTTCTTACACCTCATTAAGAATATAATTTCAATTTAGTAATATACGGATAATTTAAATATAACTTACTATAAATATACTGAGAAGCTCATGTTATACCTAAGTAATAAATGAAAGGAATTCTAAAAGATTCTTTTTAAAGATACAAATAAAAATGTGACAAATAATCTGAAACGAAAATTAAAATTCTTAGACAGCATAACGGGATATCCAATAAAATTTCAAAATAAAAGAAACTGCAAATAGTACTTCTGACCTTTCTCTCTAAGGGTTTACGATAATATTTCGAGTACAAAATCATTTCGTATAAATATGGCAGAAGCCCTTTTTATTTTTAACATACTAGAGCGAGAAATTTTAAGATGACTTTTTGAGTTCATTCCTAAAATATGTCGCAATTCATCGAGCTTGGTTTGTAATGAAAAGCATTTCAAGATATTCTAGGAGATTATTATCTCGGACGATATTTTAGAAGATTATTATCTAGGAATAGAAAAAAAAATGATGATTTTTTCTTTTTTTTTTAATATAAATTTGATTCCGTTTTAAATGCTTTTTCTCAGTTATCATAAGCTGTTGCATTATAATCCGAAGACTAATGATGTTGTCTTCTGCAGTATCAATGTATATATTATTTTCATAAATTGCCTTCTGTAAGACATCTTTTACATTATAAATAAAGGATAATATGTGAAGAAGAAAAAATCTTTTATTTTAATTTTTTAATTTTAGTGATAACTTTATGAAGAATAGTTATTCATTTTTAGACAATGGTTATTTTGAGATGAAGTGAGCGTTTTTTTTTTTGTTAAAAACGCATTTTATGACAACATGACTGTATTATTTCTTTTTTCATACACAGCATCCGATATAAAAAATGTTTCTTGAAAAAAATATAATTTATAGAAAAATTACAATTTTTTTCGAGATTAACAAATTCTTTAACATGTTAATGAAAACCAGTAACATATATCTAACGATTTTACTAAGTCCTTAAAGATTTTTTTAAATTTTTCCTTTGTATTATGGCTTTTGAATTTCTATTATGATGGCTTAAAAAAACAATACTTGAGTATAAAAAATAGAATTTTTGCAATTAATTTGTTGCTTTGTGAAAAATTAAGAGGCTTCTTAAGTAACTTGCTGTCATTTAGCTATAAACGCATGACATCTAGCGGTGTTTTTTTTTTAGTCTACCCACTTCCATTTTTTCCCTTACTTTTCGTTTTTACTGCAATGACTCAAAAGCATTGTTTCTTTGTGAAAATCCAACCGTCTGAAATAAGCTTTTAAGCGGACAGTAAATTTCAAAGAATCTAATAGTGCAAAAAAGAGTAAAATGTCCAAGGAAATAGAGTTGTGTTCCTTTTTTTTTTGGGAGAACTATATGAAAACTTCGTCAGTAAAAAACAGAAAAAAAAACTGTAGAGAAAAGAGAGCAGAGCTGAAAGAGTTACTATAATCAAAAAACAGGTAATCGCATGCCTGGGGTGAAAGAGGTGATAAAACACTCGTACCAGAGCGCAGAATTATTCTTCAGTTTTTTTTTCCGATACAAGAAGGAAAAAATAGATTTCCGAAAGAAAAGTATCTCCACGTCAGGAAAAAGAAGTTAAAAGAAAGGAAGTAGAAAGGAAAAAAAGTAGAAAACAAAAGGAAAAAAAGTAGAAATGCCGCTATATGCCTGTTATCTGAAGTTTATGAATCGATACTTTGTGGAAGAAATTTTTAAACCCAAAATAGGAAAGTGAATACCTGTAGTTCTTTGAAGGTTAACTAATACAAAGAAAAAAAAACCCTATTTTTTGTATTTGAGATGAAATTCCTTCTGGTAATTTCTTATATGGAACAATCTGTGGCAAAAACTTCCATAATGGTGAATAGCTATTGTGCATAATTATAAAAAAGTTTAAGAGCTAGGATTTTCTTTTCCTACTGTGCCTTATCTGATCATTCTTTTATAAAGATTTTCCGGAAAAATACCGATGATGAATTAATGGATTCCAAACAATAAAAGTATTTTTTTTAGAATTTTTAAATATTAATACGGTTGAATCGACAAAAAATGCAGCGGGAAATCAATATTTCAGTTTGAAGTGCAGATCGTTTGAGTTCAGAGTCAACATGGTATGACTCATTCGATCAGCATCCGAACATTTGATTTTTCATTATTTGAATTTTCCTGAGTAGCTGGGGCCGACTGCTCTTGAACCATGTGGACAGATTCCCACCAATTTACAGGAAAATTCGGTCCTGGTAATTAGGGATTGTCTGGTTAATTGATGAAGCCGAAAATATTTTACCCACCCCGCTTCAAAGAAAGCTCATAACGAGATGAACCTTTCAGCAATGGTTTATGTTTTATGTGTATAATACTTACATGAATTTTCGTACAGCGCAGCACAAATATTCGGTATATAAAGGTTTTCTTTTAAAACCCCAAAATTAACCGCCTGTTTTTTTGGTTTATAACATGCAGAGTTTTCGTTATATTACACGAAACTCATGGAAAAAATGGCACAAGTTAGAGAACCATTGTGTGGTTTCAGGTGGCTCTTGAATATTAGAGAGGTTGAGGAGTAGTTGTAGTAATAATATTTTATTTATTCAGTTGAGACATAAAGGTAATTTTTCTTTTATAACTTCAAAGCTAGATATGTAGGTCAACTGATGTAAAAAATTCCAGTCAAATATCATTCAGATTTATAAAGATATCACCATTGCAGTGAGTAGAATTTTTGGTTTCTTCTAATAGAAACAAAACGGTGAGGGGTTTTCCACAAATGGATATTTTTAAACTTAAATTTTCGAATAATTTTATAGTATTTAATAAAGATTGAACTTGCTGAATACCCAGGCATACTTATAAATAAAATTCATAATATAAATTGAAGTTCGACTATTGCTATTTGAAGATTGAAGTTTTAAAAATATAAATGTGGAAAACTCCTCATCGTTTTGTGTATCTTAGAGGGAAGCAAATATTCTGCTCACTGAATGCTGATATCTTTTTAAATCTTAATGATATTTGACTGAATTCTTTGCTGCTGTCTCTAAGAGTCTGGTTGGCTTTTAAAGTTATGAAGAAAAAATTACGCTATGTCTCGCTAATGCGCAGTGAAATATTATTTACTACAACTACTCATATTTTCTCTAATATTCAAAATTTTTACACAATGCTTCTCGACAATGCTCTCAAAATGACAAAAATATTGTCAATTTTTTCTGTAAGTTTCGTATAACATAACAGAAAACTTCTACATATTATAAGTAAAAACGGTTGAAAATTTTAAAAGTTTTAAAGAAAACCTTTTATTTTCCCCTGAATATTTGTTCTGGTACATGAAACTACAAATATTATGTACATGAAACATAACCATTGCTGAACGTTTCATTCCATTATAAAATTCTTTCATGTAGTCCAAAAAATAATTTTTCGTCTTCATCAATTTGTAGACCATCCACCAATTGCCCTAAGAACCGAATCTTCACTGTAAAATATAAGTTAGAGTCTATGCTTTACATGTTCGAAGTTCAAGGGCAGTCAGTTTAGCCTCTTCTCTCTCAGGGAGAAATTCTTAAAAAATATGAAATTCGGAAAGTGTCCGATTACTCTTTTGATCATATAGTGTACTTTATGAAGGAGACTGTGTAGTTTGGTTCTGATGATTTGAAGATACTTAATGAAATTATCTTTAAAGAGTTACGCAATACGTATTTAGCACAGTTAACTATGCCATTATTACTTATTAATCCTATAGTTTGAATCTTGAAATCTTCCTTTGAAGTTTGATATTACGCAATCAAGTTACTTATCAATACTGAATTGTCGAATATTTGACAACAGACCGGAGAAATAATTAGAAATCTCTTAATCCTTTGGCAATTAATTTCTGTCCATTTCTTATTAGCTTTCTAAAGATTTTAGTCAGTTTTATTCTTATTCAGTGATTCTTTTAACTTATATTTTCTTATTTAAAAGGTTTTCTAAATTTTTATTCAGCGTTTTCAAATGATTTTGCCTTAGATTTATCTGATATTTTAATTTTTAGATGACTTTAATTTCTTATAAGTAGCATTTAATGATGCCTATTTTTAGGTGATAATTTTGACAACATCGTTAAATTAAAATAATAAAGTTTCTGAAAAAGCACTTTTATTGGTGTACTAAAATGCAGAAATAGATTTTTGCTTTGAAAAATATCATATCAGCAATACGTAACTGAACGAAGCATATCGA
>BGPR01000958.1:0-43180 GCA_013235015.1 Araneus ventricosus
TTGGGTCATTTTTGGCACGTTTACGGCTGTAGTATCTTTTCTAATGACAGTTGAAAAACAATGAATGCACCATCGGATTGAACAAACAATTGTCTTTCTAATGAAGTTTGTTTTGAATTTCCAACGTAATTTACTGAATTTTGAGAAATTTTTAAATATTAGTCACTTTTATGGTAATTTTCGATAAAGATTTTTTCAAATTCTCGCATCTGATGTTCTAACATCTCTATAATTTTCATTTTTTTCAGCTTATAACTGCAATGATTCTGCCGGATTCAAAACAAGAACGATTAAAATAACTTATTACGTTTCTTAAAAATTAATTTTTCCTTAATCAGTTCAAACAGTTTTTTTGCTAGCGAGATTTGACAGCGAGAGTTTCTCCGGACGAAAGAAAATGCATTGTTGCAATTTCGTTGGCTGGTGGTGACCTTCCTCGCAGGAGGTGACGTAATATGCTTTCTATAATCCGATTCCTTCCGGTGACGCGTCACTGTCGAAAATCAGTAATGTTTCTCTTTTGTTTTGATTTTGCTTTCACAACTTTTTCGGGTCATTGTGGGTATTTTTTCCCATTTCGTTGAAGTCCCGATTCCACGGGCAACGCCGTGCGCGTACTGCTAGTTTTAAATAAAAATGCCATAATTCGATGCACAAACTGACCTCAGGGTGCACTGCTCATAAGTTAAATCATGGGTTCCCAACCTTTTCTCCTTCGCGTACCCTTTTCATTATTATTTTTGTTTTCGCGTACCCCCTACAGTAATATCCAAATCCTTCAACCCTCCATCTATGCAAACAAGTTTTTATCAATAAAGTTAAGGCTAAACTTAGACTAGCTTAAGAGTGAAATAACTCGAATGAATAGCATTTGCAGAACTTATTTTTGATTTTGCATTTTGTTCCATATTTAAAATAGAATTATTTCAACGCGAAAGCAAATGAAACCAGTACTGTAATAAATTAGGATAGCTAAAAATTACTCCTCGTAATAATCAACTGTACTTAAGTGGTATAGTTATTAAGAAAGCAAGTATCCACTTGGAGAAACAAAATTCTGTAAATTTTTTAACCTCTTATGTATTCTGGTTTCCGCAATTAACAGCTTTGATTTCGCGTACCCCAATTGGTCCTCCGAGCAACCTAAGGATGCGTGTACCACAGGTTGAAAACCTTTGTGTTAAATTATTACAACGTTTTGCAAGTAAAAATTATAAAAAAACTGATATTTTTCTCAAGTACATTTTTTTAGAATTCAAGTCCTAAAAGATGAACGATATTCGAAATATATCATCATGTACCAATTATAACGTACCAGATTTCCAGTTCAATGTATTAAGTGTAAGGTTCCAAACTTATAGTATAAAGTATTCAAATTAGAGTTCCATGCAAATTCAAATTTATGGTGTTAAGTATTCTAATTATAATTCTATGTACCAAGTGTAAAGTATCAAATTTATGGCGCAAAGTATTCGAATTATAGTTCTATGTACCAAGTATAAAGTAACAAATTTACAGTGCAAAGAATTCGTGTTATAATTCCACGCAGGAAGTGTAAAATATCAAATTTAAAGTGCAAAGTATTCGAATTATAGCTCCATGTACAAAGAGTAAGCTTCTAAAGGAGCTATTATTTTAATCAAATATCTTTAAGATCTGAAAAATTAGCTTTTAAAGTGAATAAACTGAACTTTTCTGGAATTAATCAAATTTCTGATATCTGAACAATATTTTATACGTAGAATTTTAAGAAAATATACAAAAACGCATGAATTATTGCTTTTTAACTGAACATGAAAGCCGGAAAACTCTGGAACCTCAGTTTAAAGGAGTAAAATATCAAATTTAGTGCAAAGTATTCAAGTTTTAGTTCCATGTACAAAGTGTAAAGCATCAAATATAGAGTCCAAAGTATTCTAGTTATAGTTCCATGTACCAAGTGTAAAGAATCAGATATAGACTGCAAAGTATTCGTATTTATAGTTCCATGCACCAAGTGTAAAATATCAAATTTAAAGTGCAACGCATTCGAGTTATAGCTCCGTACACCAAGTGTAAAGTATGAAATTTAAAATGAAAAGTATTCGAATTATAGCTCCATGTACCAAGTGTTCGCTATAAACGAATTATTATTTTGAACAAATATTTTTAAGATCTGAAAAATTACCTTTTAAATTGAATGAATTGAACTTTTCTGGAATTAATCAAATGTCTGATATCTGAACAATATTTTATACGTAGAATTTTTAAAAAATATACAAATAAATATGAATTAATGCTTTTAAACTGAACATGAAAACCGCAAAATACCAGAACCTCAGTTTAAAGGACTAAGTATCAAATTTAGTGCAAAGTATTCGAGTTTTAGCTCCATGTACCAAGCGTAAAGTATGAAATTTATAGTGCAAAGAATTCGTGTTAAGGTTCCATGCATCAAGTGTAAAATATCAAATTTAAAGTGCAAAGTATTCGAGTTATAGTACCATGTACCAATATAAAGTCTCAAATTTAGAGTGCAAAGTATTCGAATTATAGTCCCATGTATCAAGCAAATGCTATGTAAAATGGTGTGCAATTATGTATAACCCTTCAAAAAATACTTACTTTTCCTTTGATATAGTGATTCATGTGCGGCGAAATTTTGAGGAATCTGTCAACTTTTACTTCTTCACGACTTGAGCACAGTTCATCGCCTACAGCAGCGTGGATGACCAAGTCCCCTTTCTTTGGAAGCTAAATAGACAGAAAAATTAAAATGCGTTGAAGAAAAAAAAAAGAAATCCATCCCTGCAAAAGAAAGAAAACAGGACTAAAACTCAATTTACTAAATTTGATAGATTTTGACTCACTCCACCATACTCTCCATTCAAAAGTTATTTTGAAACTATGCATCTGCTCGTTATTTGCGAATAATCAATCATTGAAATGCCGCGAAATGGTACCCATAAACATAATTTGCAATTGAATCGGGCGGATACAACATGTAATTTCCTCCAAAAACATTGTTTTTCGCACGACTTTTCGAATCGATTGCTGTTTATTTGATACTCCTGATAAAAGATAATTGGTTCAACAACGATCTCATGCTTTTGTGAAAATCAGAAAGCAACACACAATGAACAAAATAGTGCAGCCCAGAGCAATTAACTGATGTTTCCATTAAAATAGTGAGCTTTTCCAGATTTTAGTTGGAAACGAAAGAAAAGAAGGCACTTATTCAATTATCGTAATGACCTTGATATGCATACCGCGTATTCATTTTTCCACGACTGAGAGACGAAATCGCACACATTTTCATGTGTGTGTGGGGATAAATGCGTTGCATGCTTTTTGTTAAATCAATATAAGTAAAGTCAAATAGCACTCAATTTTTAAGCCTTTGTTTCCTTACGTCGTATCATTATTTAATTTATTTATTTAATCCTCGACGGCTTCAACTACGGACCCGAAATGGTGTACGTCCTTAAAAGCCGGCAGGGAAAAAATTTAACTAAACATGTATATAACACATATGAAACACAAAATGTCGTCAGACATACCACGTGCATGAAAAATGAGTAAGAAAAATACTCGTAAAAATATGAGCACTTCCAGAATATGCTTGAAAATATATAATGATGCGTCAGACAAGATTCAAAAACATACATAACATATTTGAAACATACATTCTACATAAAATATGCCACATAATTCAGCAGAATACACACAAAAAAATATGATCATTTCAAAAATATACCTGAAAATGTATGACATGGGGAAATATTCAGAACAGTCAGTGATACTCTATGATAATATCATGGATTCAAATACTTAATTCAAAATCTTGCCGCCTTCGGCCCCAGCTGTTTCCCGTAATATTAAAAGCCCATTGGGAAATGATGAAAAATTGGAGAAACCGGCTCAGTTGTTGGGGCTGGGGTAATAAACACGATTTTAAGCCGATGGGTAACACGCCTCAAAAGGGTGCGACGTTAAAATAACTTAACTTCGTTCGTGTTATTAAAAAACTTTTTCAATTATATTTTAAAATAATATATATACTATTTATCGTCGTGTTCTTTATTCAAAAGTCGTGAGGAAAGGGAACCTGAAAATAAATTGTGACACCTTGCATTAATACCTGACACAGAGATTACTTTTCCAATCTAGACAACATGAACGGTCTTTTTTTTCTTCCAGCATTTTTTTTTTTGTGTGTAGGGTGTTGAAGGCTGTTCCAGAAAATATTCACAAACTTTAAATAAAAATTCTATTAACAATGGACTGTCTGACAATTTCTCAATTTACATACGGTCATTTCCCTTCATGGAATGAATTTTTGTTAAAATCTGATGGAATTCTCAGCACCGAAACTTTGAGAATCTGCACTTCTCTAAAAATTCATATGTTTCAATTCAATGTTTTTATTGTTGTGAATAAAATTCCAAAAAATCTCATTAAAACAGCAAATCTTTAATTCACGCGCTTTTGCAATTGTTACGGTTGCGATAGTATAAATTGTTTTCTTGGGAAATTAACTCCAAAGCAGAATTTTCACTTCAGTTTTCATTGCATTTGTGAAATATTTTCTCGCACCTGCTTCAAAGTAATATTTTATAAAGCGTGGCAACAGATATTTGAATTCAGGTTTGTTTGCTTCTATTGTGTGTGGGGTAGACTGAAATCATTTTCGTCCTTTCTTCGAGCATTCAATCTCATGCTTTCCTGCCATTTAAGAGGCGTGAAAACGCTTTAAAATTTTTTTATATTGCATTATAGGTAATTACTTATTAAAATTTTGGTTAGGCTTAACAGTACAGTACTGCCGCAAAATTTGAATTTCCTCAAGTGATAACCAATCAAATTTGATATTAGAGACAAGAAATTGCAGCCTGAAACTAGGAATTCCAAAGAGGCAATAGTGTTCGGGAAAATTAATTAAATTTTAAATATCAATGTCTACCTCCTATACTCCCGGGTCTTTTAGATGTCTATGCATTTTTTGCCACCTCACTTTTTGTACTCAATGATTCACAAGGGCGTCCAGCACGTTCGGCTTTCGCGACCCTATTCAGTGTTAATCATTCTACCGATGAGTGATCGATGTGAATTGAGTGAAAGTTATTTGAAACTCAGCTTGTAAGTTTCGTTAGCTGCGATGCATCATACAGAATTGTATCGCTGGCATTTTAAAATTTACGTCTCTAAATATTTTACTATCTGTCAAATGCAATAAACTATTCAGCTTTTTTGTTTATCTTTCCTGAGTTATCGCTGCTGAAACTGTGACGGATAATTCTATAATTAATATAAAATACAAAAATGAAAACTAATTTAAACGGGCGAACCAGCTGGTCACCGAAAGCGGCCAGTAATATAATAAAAGCGAAAGTGCGTCTGTTTGTTCCGTTTTCACGGCTAAACTACGAAACCGATTTTAATGAAAATTGGCAAGGAAATAGCGTGAAACTCAGGGACGAACATAGGGTATGTGACGCCATCATAAATTTACCCGCCCGCAGACGACAATGAAATGAAACAACAAAAGGCGCTTTGCCTCCGCGACGTAAATCTACGATATATTTTTAAAATCAACCGACATGTGAGCTTTAATAAAACCACAATCAGCAACCATGTGATCCTGCCGAGAAAATAAATAAATAAATTTAATTTGGGGTTGCTAGTGTTCCTGATATTAATTCTTTCAGTTTTCTGTCTACATGATTTCATTAATCTTGTTTGTATATTTTCATACCTGATTTTATTCTAAAGTGCCTTCCAATGCAAGTCAAATCGAGCGGCTTACCCTAGCGCCGCAGTATGGTAGGGATGGGAAAAACCTAACGGTTTAAACAGAAACAGGGGTTTGTTTCTGTTAACCAGTTTTTATACTTTCTTTTTTGCCCCGGTTTAAACCGGCTATTCTTTTAAAAAATCTAAAAACCGGATCGGAAGATAGGCTCGATTTTATGTTCGACTAGACTAAAATTTACCGAGTTATTAAGCTTTGAATGTCATCATCTTAGGCCAATCACCGACAAACGCTTCCTAGAGGCGTCTCCTGATTGGCGGATTACTGAAAGAGTCTTTATGAACATTTAAATATTGGCCAATGGATTGATTTCCTGCAACTAATAAATATTTTGTCTGCACGTCTGTTTTTTGTTGCCAAGAAATATTTATCTTTAGTCGGAAGTTCTGTGGCGTCTGAAAGATTAGTATCTACGTTGAAGGATGTTGTTTCCGATAAGAGGTGTCAACTCACGGATGAACACATTGCTGGAAGAGTCTTTATGAGCAGATTAAGCGATAAATATTGGCCAATGAATTCATTTCTTGTGAAAACAATGTTAATAAAAATTTTTGTCTACAATACTTACTTATTGCAATAATTACTCGTTTATTATTATTACATATAGTATTAATTATTCATTTATAATCATTACTTATTACATTAGTTAATTATTGCAGTCATACTTACTTATAGTATATTATTATTATTAAAAAATTATGTCCACAAACGATGTATTTTTAAACAAAACAACCGAAAACAGGTTTTTTTTTTTCAAAAACCGGTTATTTTAAGCAGTTTTAACGGAGGTATAAAAAAACTGTTTAACCGAAAACAAGGTGTTTTTTTTTTGCAATAACCGCTATCTCTACTGTATGGTCAGATTTGGATTTGCGCCAGAAAACTGAAATCAACCAACGACCCTAGCAAAACTCGAGCTTGGAAAGTTACCAGAAGGTCCGAATCTGAACTCCACGCTGAGGCAAGAGGATGCAAACAAGCTAGAATAGAAGCTGCTGGTCGTTTCAAAATGCACTTTTGGACGAATCTACTCCGCAAAGGGGTGACAGGCGATGAGTGAAATTGAAGGACTTCCGGAGTTAAGTCTAAGTAACCTGTAAACTTCTTCCCGTTTTCTTTACCTCACCCCTATTTCGGTGAAATCAACTCCGCCTGGCGCATGCGCAACAGCGCGGAGGGTTTCGGAATCCGAGAACCATCAGCCCCTTTGGAGCCGAGCAGTGGGGTTAGATTCTAGTGCGTAAGAAAATGGATTCGTTTGGAATAATATTTTGTTTTTCCTTCAAGGAAATGAAGGAGAAAACACTCCAGCTGATCCTTACAAGCTATAACCTAACTCTTTTTATAGCACGGCTTGGTTCTGGGTCAGCAGGAAGCAAGTGAAAGAGATTCCGAAGCGACTCTTGAAAATTTTTTTGAAAGAAATCATTCACTTTATTTCGTATCTTCTTAAATCTGTTAGCAAGAAAATTGTGCAAACTCTGATTTCTATCGTTATTTATTTCCATCCAATTGATTTTTTAGAAATAATTTATCTTCTTAATGTGAAACTGAAAAATTTAAATTAAATGTTTCAAGTTGTCTAGAAAAAGAAACTGTTTTTTTGAAACCAAAAACTGGCGTCAGACAAAATTCAAGATGTCTAATCAGAATCAGCTCATATTTCTGACTGTTTTCAAGATTTTCATAAGTTTCCATATCAGAGTGTAAAATGCTTATTTCCTGCGATAATTACTGCTTATATTTTCAATTAAATTGTTTTATTATTTGGAAATTAATAAACAAATTACCGAATTACTTTATGCTAAAGTTTATTGTATTTTAGGGACCAAAAATGACACACAATTCGAATGTATTGGTATAAAAACTTAACCTTTATTTAGCAAAAATATTTACATCAGGATATATACAACAGTTTACAAAAGCTTCATTCTGCAACACGCAAGCAATTTGTAATGGAATAACAATTTGTAAATTATACATAACGAAATATTAATATATGTATCATGCAATGAACTAATTTGATGAAACAGTCTTGTAAATTATTTATTTAAAATCAACAGTGTAGTAGAAAATACAGGGAAAAATAGTACAACAAGATGTCTTCTCAAGGTTTAGGCTGAGGTGTATTGAGGATATTTAGATTGAGGCTGATCCTATTATTTAATAGTTATTTCACAGTATAAATTATATTAGGAAAACATGACATTATTTTTGCAAGATCAAAGAACTATCCCATGTGTTATTGTTAAAATAAATACCTAATTTAATATTAATCTCAAGGAAATTAACCCTATGATACATTTCTGTCATGAAAGGAAATTACAATTAAAAATTGGCATAAATTTTGCTATGATCATATATAGGATATTAGGTAATCAATTGGATAAGGTGTTTTATTAATATTGTATAGAAAGTGTCCAGAACGTTTATCATGATTTTATGATGTTTTCATCTTTAGCTACTGCTATTACTTTAAAAAAAATATTTAAAAAGGAATGGAAACAATGTAAGCATAAAATACAAAACCAATATAAAATGACCAAAGCATTAGCTGAATGACGTGAAAATAAATGAAATTGCAAATATTTCTACTGAAATATTTACATTTGTAACAAAGTAAAAAAGCAATTGAAATTTAGATATAAAAAGCAAGAAGTCATTTTCATATTCATTTCATTGCAACAGTCGAGAGTATCTCTGAAATACAAAAAGCAGAATCGCAGAGACCTGTTAATGCTTCGAATTCCAAACTATGACTAACAGTTCGTCGAAAGAAGCAGGAATAATAGCTCATGCTTTCGTAGCATTTTCTGTTGAAAAGAAATAAACCGAAATTTTTTCTAGTGTATCTCTCACGTACACGCGCCCGTTGAAAGTTAAATTTAAGAATAATTGACTAACAAACTAACTACTATACTGGATCATGAAGAACCACATAGGAGTCTGTTAACCCACTGTGAGCTAAACGGTGAGAAAGTAGAAACTATATTAATAACATGCTAATACAAATAAAACATGTTAACAAAATATAAATTATTTCTAAATACAAATTCTAATTAAACAGAAAAGGTCCATTTCTTTGAAATATAGGCAAAAGATTCATAGACTAAAAATCACCCTTCTTATCTGATACTTCAATTAATACTAACATTAATGAAATTTTATCGAAAAGAAACCACACAACAATATAAGGAAAAGCACAATACTGTTACAAAGCTATAAAGTTGTTTCTCTGAGATGGTAATCTAGGCGACAAACTTGGTGACAAACTTGGTGACAAATTTGGTGACTTGGCGGTGAAGTTGGCGACAAAAGGAATTTTCTAGAAGGACCTCGAACTTTCAACCTATTTCTACTGGCTTCATGAACTTTCTGGAGATTACGTCTCTTCCTACGTAATCAAGTCACTTTCAGTTGAAAAAGTATAAAAGCAAGCTCTCAAGCCAAGAATCGCAATCAAACCGGTGAGAGAAATATGAGAAAATTTTCTTGTGGGTGTACGTGAATGCAATCCAATTAGCAGGATAAAAAAAATAAAGCTTTTTATTTTACAAATAATCTAAGAAAAGAAACGTAGCACAAGTATTCAAACAGCACTCGTAAAAATTCACATCAGAAATTACCAATAAATCTCAGCTTAGCGCTCAAAGATTTATCAGCTCACCAGCTTGTTTGCTGATCAAAATCCAACTAACTCTTCTTGGCTTGAGAGCTTGCTAATATGCTTTTTCAACAGGAAGTGACGTCACGGTTGAAAGTTCGAGGTCCTTCTAGAAAATTCCTTTTGTCGCCAAATTTATAGCCAACTCGCCAAGTTTGTCGCCAAGATTAGCATCTCAGGAAACAACTTTATAACTTTGTAACAATATTTAATGATTTGTACAATAAAAGGTAACAGAGTTCTATTAAAATGTCTCGCTAACGTAAAATCTGCGTTTGCTCAGAAGAACATGTAGTGACATTTATTGCATACTTTTGATGCTGCAGATTATCATTGTCTTTCAGTATCACCATC
This sequence comes from Araneus ventricosus, assembly GCA_013235015.1. Taxonomy (NCBI): domain Eukaryota; kingdom Metazoa; phylum Arthropoda; class Arachnida; order Araneae; family Araneidae; genus Araneus; species Araneus ventricosus. The sequence goes on from BGPR01000958.1 coordinate 9,810, forward strand.
TACCCAACTCTTAATTTTGTCGCAAAAGTTGCAACAGAGTGAGCTGTTTCATACTTTTTAATTGTGCTTGAATTGCTGACTGAAGGATTATGGGTATTTATATTTAGTACATCAAAACAATCTAGATTGGAAATCTTCGATTTATGGCATATGTACATTACTGTTTTTTTTAACATCGCAAAAGCAAGGTAAGCCGTCGGAACGAAATTGGCAACTGTAATTTATTTTTAGAAACTGCATTTCATCAGTCTTTATATAGTTGTGGCAGATCCTGAATCAGACTTGAGTCTCTTTCATATAAACTCATATCGTCATAGGAATACAAACTCGATCTAAAGACAGTTCTGGGATAGGAAACAGATTCCGGGAAGAAAGGGCTTGCGTCATGCAAGCTAGGACTCGCATAAATTGCTGGACTGTCGGAAAAAATCAGACTTTGACTGAAATCGTGAAATCGTAAATTATTGTAAAATTTTGATTCGACTGGAAATTTTATTACAGGTATTAGTCAGATAATAGGATTTACTGCACCATCAGAACTCTCCAAGTCTTGCTGCACTGATGCTTCTTGATCACTTATGCTGGAATATGAGAGGTGTTTTTCACTGGTACTTAAACGAACATTCGAGTTTTTATCAGTATCGCTAATAAAACTAGTTGCATAATCAGTGTGCCATTGATTATTTTGTTGGGTGAAAATGCGGGGATGTTTTGTCAACATATGTGGGATGTGGATCAAAACTTGTCGATATCCTATTGTCTCTCCTTTAGACTCTGGGGCATTTCCTCTTTGATCTCTCTCTGTATTTTCAGGTTGCTCATTTGCGCTGTTTATAGCATCCACTTTATCAGAAACCTTCTGAACTGCTGCGTTGGGGGAACTCATGTCATCGTCTTGAATTTTGAGTAAATGCTTATTTTGTATTTTTAGCATTTGTTGATTCACTTCTCCCACGGTTTGCCGGAAGGGCATTTCCATTGTTTCCTTTATCTGCAATGTTCCGTATGTCAGCTGGCGTAGCTCTTCAGCTGCGTTTCTTAGTGGCATTTCAACTTGCATTGGCTTCCGACTCCTTATTGTGGACTGCGGTTGTGTTTTTATTGTGTCTTGAGTATTTGTATATGCTGTCTCTCGAAGCGACATGCCCATCACATTTTGACTCTGCACTTTCACTCCGATTCGTTCTTGTGGTTCATTTAGTTGCTGCTCTCTCATTTCAATTATGTTTCGAAGAAGAAAGTCCATCGCTTGTATCAGTTGCATTTCCACACCTTCTGATGGTTTCTGGCTCTCAGTCGCCGGCTGCTTTTTACTGTTATCTTCCTGTTCCAGCAGCGTTTGTTTTTGCAAATTCACCCGTGGTTCTGCCTCACCACCTTTCGCCTGCAGTTGCTGCATTTCCATTAGCTTTTGAGTTAGTTAGCATCTGCATTAAATCTTGTTTCAATCCCTCCACCTCTATTGGAACCTGCCTTTCTGTTGCCGATTTTATTTTCATCCCCGTTGCTTGTTGGTGTAGTAGATACCATTGCATTTTGTGTTTGAATTGGCCTTTTCTTTTGTAAATTCACTGCATTCTGTTTCTGCATTTCTACCATCTGTTGGAGCAGCATGGCCATCAATTTTTGCTTCTGCGTCTCCATTTCCACTCTTTCTGACTCTCTGCTGCCGGCTGATTTCTCCTTCTGCATCTTCGTGCCTCTGCATCACCACTAGTGGTTGGTATATTAACGCAGATGGATTCTATTGTGGCACTTTCATTTCTGTTTGTGTGGCGGCTTCTCCTGTCAAATGTCCCAGCAAATTCAGCATCTGCTGGTATACCGTCTCCGAAATCTTATCTGCTATTTGCTGTCTTCTTCGTTCCATTTCTTTCTGTTTTTCCATTGCTGCAGCTTCTTGTCTTGGAATTTTCGTAGTTTTTGCTCTCAGTAAGTCCATTTCCCGAAGAATATCTACGGCCTTAGGAATTTGTGTCGCCTTTGCCATTTCTTGAAGTTCTTCCATTTCCTGTTTTCGCATTTCGTTTGGTTCCTGCATCATCATTTTCTCGGGTTTCTGAATCGTCATCATTTTATTTGGTTGGTGCATTATCATTTGCTGTGGTTCCCGAATCATCATCATTTCGTGGGGTTCATGAATAGAATCATTTTTTTAATTCTCCATTTCCATTACACTGAAATGAGATGGGGAAGTCATTCTTTGTTGTGTCTGAGATATCGGAAAGATGTTGCTATCAATCTTCGGCTTCTGCAAGGTTTGTGTCTGGTTTTCTGTTACATTGGGCTCTTCTGATTTTGTTTGATGCAATTTCTGAGGATCTAATGAATATTTTAGTATTGTTTTTGAGATCTTCAGACGAAGTAATAATCTTGAAATATCGATTCTGTTGATTCCGTTCATCGTCTTGCATATTTTCAGTAGTTCTTCGAATACGGCTCTGCACGTCATGAATCTGTCGCTGATTTTCTGCAATCCTGCGTCGCTGCACATTGTAGTTCAAATTACTCAGATTTTGAAAAGAGCGACTAGGTGCAGTATAATACTGCGATGTAGTAACTGCATCATCAACTGTCCCTTGCTGCAAATGTTGTGGTGTTTCGGTGAACAGAGGTTTCTTTCTATAATTCGGTCGTGCTTCAGAATCCGGAGCATCTCTCATCACAATATATCTTTGCAGCGCTTGGATATGCTGATTTTGTAGCTGATCGTAAACATGCCCATTGCTGGACTTTAACTAGCTGTCCTGCAAATTCTGATTTTCAACTGTCTGCAAATTGGTATAAGTAAACGGTGGCTGTTCTTCATTTCTCGAAACTGGGTTTGAAGCGTAATTTTGACGAAAGGGGTGAGGTGTATAATCTCGGATGTCTTACCTTCTGTCGTTTCGATGGTATGCAGGGTAATTGGTGTGTAAAGGAGTAGGAAGAGGAAACGGTTGAAGAACGCTGTATCTTATACTACTCGCTGATCCCATTTGAGGTTGAGGATTTCTCCGATTCACATTTCTTCTTTTTGAATATCGATGACTGTTGCTCTTTGAATGAGGCATCTTATGACAAGAAAGAGCAGGTATGTCCGCTGTAACCAGACTCTTCGAAAAAGGGTGAATTAATTCGCGTTTCAAAGAGGAAGCGTTCTCGTAAGGAAGCCGTGCATGTTGCGAACTGTGCCTCTCAACATCACCCTTACTTGAGACTCGAATACTTGGTGGAATGGTGTTGGTTTAATTTTATCTGCCATCTGCCTGCTGGATAATCGTTTATATGAGTACGAGTGAAATAAATGCCTGGAAAAAATAATATGTGTTTCAGTACATTTATAAATGTATTAAGTATTCGTTTGAATGGTATTTCAAAAGTCTTTTCATTAGGAATTTTCAATACAGAGTGCCCATAATTAAAGTTCGCCTGCTCAGAAGGTCCTAGAGCTGGAACTAGGGCTCCGAACGAAACAAAATTTTACTAGCATAGTAGTCGGGGGGAAAAAGAAGAAAAAAAAATACGAATAAAAAATGAAAAAAGAAAGGAAAACCCCCCAAATATTTAAAATTGTCCTTAATAGGTGGCGCTGCTCCCTTATCTATGGCGACTTTAAAAGGATTTTTTTTATTACCGAAACAAAATTGAATAGTGCATTTCAGTTTCTTCAATTTAACGAAAATCGCTACTGAAATTTAGTCTTACGTACATCGTTTCTTCGTCCAAAAAATCATTCTTTTTTGGGGGGAAGGGTGTTTAAAAAGCGCATTCCTTACAATACGTACTAGTGAAATTTCGTTTCGATTGGAGCCATATAACCTCTTCTAGGGCCTACTGAATGGACGAACTTTAACCTTCGACGCCCAGATCAGATACAATTTGCATCAAATTTCCATGTAACATTTAAATACAGATTTATAAAGAAAAACCGAATGTTTTGAGGATTAAAGATTTCTTTTTTTTTCACTCAGAACTTTTTGCACTTTCAAAAGTTTTAAAGAATATTTAGATAAGGGGCATTCATGATGGTGATGAAAAACAACGAATGAATCCAAAGGATAATTTGAGAAAAACAAATTATTTCAAATTTTTAAATTCAGTGTTCGGAAAAGCAGCTGTGACGAAGAATTGTTGAACCAATTTTGAAGTGTTCACTTGTTTTCTGAATTTAAAACATTAAATAAATCTAATAAACAGTTTCTTAAACAAGCTTTAATTAGTGTACTAGGAAGAACAATTTTTTTCATTTTAATTATTTTCTAAAGTTCAGTCTTTAATTTGTAATTCGTTATAATAAATAGTAAGGAATCTTGAAAAAAAATTTTTTTTCTCAAATTCACTAGCAGATGAGGCTAGTATTCAAAACAAGTGAAATTAATCGATTAATTAAGTTCCGAAAATTGCACACTTTAAATAAAGTGCGCAGTTAAACTTAGAATTAGGGATTAGCTTTCTTTTTTTAGGAAAAGATTAACACAATGAGAGTTATTATTTTTTCTTTTTGGTATAAGGAAATTTCACATATGTTTAAAAAATCTAAGCTTTCTGCCTGTCTTCGATTCTTGACGGACCACCCAGGAGGGATATACGAACAATATTAGGTTCAGTTGATCTCTGTAACTGTTCATAATCGAATTTAAATTTTAACGAAATTGCACACGTCTGTAGTCAATGGGAAAGGCATCTGAAAAAATTGTGAGTTAATTAATTGCACCATTATTTTAAGATATCTGTTGCAAATGCCATAGCTACAACTATGTGTTTTATATGCCTGGAGAAGTTTCTTATGCAAATTTTAATGTAAATGCAATTAATGCAGTTTTGAAAAATTATGTACCCAGACTTTTTTTACAATTTATCTGCAATGTTATTTTTTTAAACGCTTCAAAGGGAGATTTTTGAAAAATCTTTATTTAGATGCAAAGGCATCCAAATCCTTTGGAAACGAAGTTCATTGTTATTTACATGCAAAGCTATAACAATATAATGCAACTCAACACGAAGATAGTAAGAATAAAAGACATTACCTTGAAATAAAAGAACGAAAGAAGAAAGATATTGCCTTGCGGAAATCGCAAGATTCAGCATCAAATAGACAAACTCTCAACTTTTAATTGTAAAAATCGAATAGGCCCTAAAATGACATTTATTTTTTTAGAAAGATAAACTAAATTTCTTCTGGATTCAAGTATTTTCAGGGAAAGTTAAATAATTAAGCGGATGTAATGGCTTATGCTTTTTAAAATTGGTAATAACTATTAGTTTTAATTTTGTGCCAAGTTGATGATAGAAATCAATTTTGATCAAATTTTACTTTTATCTGTTTCGCCTCAATTGTTTAAGTTTTAAATCAACAGAGCAATCTAAGAATTAACACAAAATCTGTATATTTAATTAGTCTATCATGATATATTTAACCATTTCTAGTACATATCTCCGTGATCATCCAAAACCAAATAAAATTTGGCGGAGATGGTTATTGATGTTATAAATAGAAAAATATCAAAATTTTGCTAGTTTACCAATTAATTAAGAAATAAAGGGTGTTGAAATCGCCTGCCAGAGATCATTCAGGGGAAACTGTAAGAAGTAAGAATGCTTACCGTTTAATTTTAGGATATTGAAAATAATTTGCGGGAAATATTTCACCAAAAAGCTTGGGAATTTCTAAGAAGTAAAAATAAACTTTTAATAAAACTAAATTTAGAGGCCAGGTGGAGGGCTCTATTACAATAATAATAATAATAAAGCTACTGCAACCTATTATAATTTTTCTAATAACATCTTAAGCATTTATTGTATTAAGAAACAAATTAAAAAAATATATACATATAAATTTTCAACATAGTTAAAATGAATTAATAGAAAGATTTTGAATTGTGTTTGTCGTGTTCCAGGTATTACAATAGATTCTAAATTAAAGGTATTCAATAACAAATACTGGTAATTAGCTATAAGAATATTTTAGATATAAGGAACACAGTCGAAACTTAAAACTTTCTTGAGTTGAAAATTTATGAAAAACGCTGGAACTCGATGCTGTTTCGGAAACACTCAAGCTGTGAACAATGGCAGTGGTGAGTATTCTTATCACTTTTGAATTTAATTACCATTAAAAGATGGGATTTAATGTTTTTCTGGACTTTTCTTATTGCTCAATCGAATGTCAAGCAGCCTATTATCATATTTATCGTTTCACAAAACTTTTTCACATCAGAATAAATCGGTCGTAGGTGGTAAGTGTGCATAAAGGGTTAATTCTTATTGAAAAAGAAGGTGTTGAATGATGAGGATGAAAAAAAGGTTTAGTTTAGTTATATTAACGTCCCGTTTTGAAGCAACACGAGGGCTATTTTGGGACGGATCTCGTAATTTTGAACCTCGGTCAGATGACGAGGACGACACCTGAGCTGGCACCCCCCCTCTCCAAACTTCCACGCCACACCAACGGGTGGACGTTTGACCACTACGTATGATTTAATGTGCAACAGGCCCCATGCACGGCGGATCTTCAGTGGAATCGGGTTTCGAACCTGGAGCCCTCCGGCCCCAAAGCCGAGACCTTACCACTAGGCCACCGCGGCCTTATGAATAAAAGGAGCGAAAATTATAAACCAACTCAATGCCAGTGAGCAACAAAAAAAAAGAATTCTATTGAATGATAAATTATAGATTCAGTAATTCCAACTGCAGATTTAAACGCATTAAACTTGTCAATAATTTTATAAAGATAATTTCAAAGATTTGTTTTTGCATCAAAAGAAAAGTAGAAAAGTTTAACATGGAATAAATTTAAAAAATTTTGCAAATGAATCGATTATTTCTGCATACCAAATTTAGGTTTGCTTCAAATTATAATATAAACCAAATAAGTAAATGAAGGCCGTTCTGGCCTAGTGTTAAGGTCTCTGGTCCGGAGGATCCCAGGTTCGAAACCCAATTCCACTGAAGATTCCGCGTGTGCTGAGGGCTCTGAGGTGCACATTCTCACCCTTCAAAGTATGTTTGTGCCATATTTAGTGGCTCTAACTCCAGTGGTCCGTCCTGTAGAGCGCCAACACAAGCACGGATGCACACATACACACACATCTTTATTATTAGCAGAGATTTACTAGATAATTTTGTTTTTATAATTTCTTTGTCTGATTTCTCTAAATTTTCCGAAATTTGTATTTATTTATTTATTTGGATATTTATCGAATGTTCTTTGGATGCTTTAAAACGGGCAGGGCCGAATTAAGTCCTCTAGGAGCCCCCGTTTTCCCTACTTTAACTTCCAAAACCAAATAATTTTTCATTTATTGTAATTTAATTTCTATATAAGCAATTTTAAATTGCAAATTTTAACAAATTGAATTAGCAAATCATTTAACTTCACATCTCTTTCAAGACAGTTGGTTCCTGTATACCGAGTGTTGGTTCTTAGGATGTTAATTATAAACGTTAATGCTAGATTTGTGCCCAAATGTTAAATTTAGATATATACATATCAATTATGAAATGCAAACTTGATGCTGAAAATATGAATACAGTGACATGCTACAACTTAATAAAGCACCTGCCTTTTAAAAACCGCTCCAGAAAATTATCTGAAAGCATAATTAATACAATGCGTTGTTTATACAATTAGAGAAAATGAAACAGAATCAAAATTATAAATTAAATTTTTTTTATTAAAGAACAGTTTAAATTAAATCAATTACTGCTACAAATTAGACATATACAATAATGATGGGCATGACTAAAAATATAAAGAAACAAACAAAAATATACACATCATTAAAACAGAAAACTGCAGATTCTGTAATAGCTTATATGCACTGTAAAAACTGTGGAGTAATGTCGCTCCAAATTTGGTGTTGAAAAACCTTAAAAACTGCGTGAGCAAACACTTTATTTAAAGTTAACACCAAATCAAGCTTTCTTATACACTTTAAGTGGTGTTGTTTGCATCCAACACCAATACTGGTGAATCTTTACACCCAGCTCACACGCGCCTGACACCATTCGTGAATTATTTTCACCTGTGGTAACACCAATTTTGGCGTACGTTTGGAAAGTCTCCGATGGCAACGATATGTTATTTGTAAACAACTTTGCTGTTCCGTTGGTTGCTGCCGTTACACAGAAATGTTATAAAAGGTTGTTAGTTGTATAATAAAGATAATTAAGTTTTCATAAGATAAATATAATTTTATTTATATGTATGTAATTTGTATTTAAGAATTTTATTACATTTAATTCGTATATGCTTCTGAAGTTTTCTTTACTAAGCCTAGTTCGAATTCGCCCTGATTAATATTCTCTGCGCATTAAATTACGAACCAATTTTATTTTAACGTGTACACATGTGACTGATCATTATTTCTGTGAAAAAAGCATGTTTAAAATTTTGGTGTCAAAAGCAAGAATTTTAGAATTTTTTTAAAAATTTGAAAACAGGCTATTTTGTCAATTTTATAAAGGTAAAAGTAAATAATTATTTTGGGTTTTAATTTCTAATAGTGAATCTGGCTTTATATAAAGCCATTTGTCGCTTGAAAGTGTACTTTTTAAGCAAAAAAGTTTGGGAAATGGGTTAACTCATCTTTCGAAAACTCAAATTTTCTGAAGTTTTAACATATAAATAGCTACCGAGTGAGAAAAGTTATATCTAATTATTCTTTTTTTGCTAAATAATTATTCCAGAGAGTGTGCATGCATGTGGCGAAGCTTTTCTGAGCAACAATTCTTTGATAAGTGTGGTTATTTAGAAGTTTGTTGGAATGAAGTTAGGGCTTATGAAACTGTTGAAATTCAATTGTGTGTACCAAGAAGTTTTAAGTGCCTGATTTCTGATTGATGAAAATAATTTTTATTAGAAAACATCTTATCATATATTTTAGCATTCAAATTTCTTTCTAACATTTACATATATATGGTATAAAGGTAAATTTTTAATGTTATAATTTGATTATTTAATTTTTAGTAATTTAAAGTTTAGTTTCAGGTTTTTAAAAGGAATTTTGTTAGAACTTCTTGCTATTTAAATAATTTAAATTTACTTGTAGTAATTAATGTATTTATAATTTCCTATTAGTAGCAGGCACTCATAACTGTCAAGTAATGATCCCAAAAGAATCACAGCGTGATTCTTGAGTGTTGGCGAGCGGAGCGAGTAGGGGTTCTCCCTAATATTTATTTTTATTTTGGAACGGATTTTTACAACGGAATAGTGTGTTCTTGTGTCAGAATATTTATTTTCACTCCTATGATTCAAAGTTTTATTTGGATTATTTTAAATAATTTTTTAATGATTTCAGTTGAGAACTTCTCGGAGCTACTGAAAATTAAGGATTTATTTTTTTTTCAGATTTTGTAATAAAATTTGTTTAATATACACACACCCACATGTATTTATATGTCTTAAGCGTATTATTGTTTTTGTGTTATTTTGACAACATTCATGTATAACTATATTTTATATAATATTCATATATGTCTTATAGGTAAGGTATTTTTTTTCTAGTATACTTGAATAACCAGCGGATTTTTCTTACTTTTGATGGTGTTTCGTGTCAGGATATAAAATATTTTATGTATTACATAGGCCCTGTGTTTTAGTGTTACTGAATTCCAAAAATGGTGGCAACTAATTTACACCAAAAGTAGTGTAAAGGAACCTTCCTGGTGCTTGGTTACACCAAGAATTATCCCTGGTGTTTGATTACACCAAAAATAATGGTTGGGGTTTTACTGCACCACTTTTGGTGTAAAGTAGTTGCCACCATTTTTGGTGTTGTGTTACACTAAAATTTTTTACGGTGTGCAAAGAAAAATAAAAATTTTAATAAAATTAGAGATCTCTCATAATGATTTTATTTTTTGACGAACACATACTTTTATGCAGCTGCATTGTTGAGCCTATGTTTGTGGCTCAATCAGACACCATTTTTAAATTTTCTTGTCGTATTTGCAGTATTATACTGCCTCAGAATTCACCATCAGTCCAGTGATACTCTTTGAAAAAACCGTTGATGCAAATGTAGTATTTTGGCGTAACAAGAAACACAAATATCGAAGAATTGGCGAAGTTGTATAATTTTTCACTGCATAATAGTTGATGCATCGGTTAACTTCATTACCAAACTCGAATTAATACTCGTTGATCTCCATAATGTTCTGATGAGGCACAAGACAAAGGGTGAACTGTTCTCTCAGCACTACAAAGATACAGGCTAGTAACCCCGTTTTGGAGCACACACCGGAGAACAAACTTAATTCTAATTTTCTACGTATTATTTATCAAGCCGATTTTACTTTACACACTTTGTAGATTTTCGTTAACACATTCGAAGCATTTTTGAGCTTATTTTTGGAACCACTTCTTTCCAACATCTGTAATTCTCTGCAGAGGCAAGCTCCGAGAGGCCATAACGGCCCTCGGGCTCCCACGCAGGTGCAACCGCTTCCAGCAAGACTCGATTCGTCAAATTTTTAAATCACACAAAGGAAAATGCGTCCAGTCAGAGACGCCAAAGTTTTTTCACACAAAATTTCATCCGCGGAACAAGAGGGCGAGCAAATAGTTCCTTAAAATTAATTTGATTTATAATTTAATTAACTTGAAACATTAAATGAAAAGACATCAAAAGTTAAGACAATTAATATTTTAAGTTGATTATTAAGTAAATCATTAAGGAAAATTTAGATATTTAATAAAACTGTTAAATATTACCGTTTAAATTTCAAAAGTTGCCAGAGATGCCACACGATACGAAAGAAACTTTGGAGGCGAAGATTTAAATATTTAAAAATACTGATAAAACCGAAAAATGATGTAGATGCAATTTTTGCAATCTAACATCTCCCCCCCCCCCCAACGGGAAAAAAATTTGCTGCCACCTGACTGGAAGAAAACTCCTCAAAACATTTCCAAAATATCAAAATTTGCTCTATAAAACATATAGAGTATTATGCACATTAAATTTTAAAAATATTTCACCATTATATACAATATATTTACACTTTTGCTCTCTCTCTCCACTCTCCTCCGAGAAACCACAACTTAAATTTCAGAGAACATCATCATACCATGTAAAAATTATGCCATACAATTTCATCTACAATACTAAATGTTTTTCACAAATTTATTCATTTATTTATTCACTTCTTAAAAATATTTCGAGCATTCAAAACAATAGGAAAACATATATGCACTGATACAGAGTTGAAACTTCCGAAAGAAAACACAATGAGTTGTGATGTATATAGGCAAATACATCACAACTCATAAGGCTTCAAAAGGCTGCAAATTCATGCAGTATAATTTTTTATGTATAAAATTCCTCGCACTAACACTCCTATCAAGACCTACACCCTATTCACTACATTTTCGGACCAGCCTGACAAAAAGAGTAAAATAAATATCAAATGGAATACAGTACCATCAGATACCAGGATAACAATCTTAATACACAGAATGAAAAATAACAAGAAATCTTGGTGAAGCTATGTTTAAGATCTTTTTTTTCTGTGTACACTTTGCTGTTTGGCATTTATCAATACAAAATGAAATAAATAAAATTCTATACCATATTAAAATTGTAAAACAATTATAGACATAAAAGTTATTTTCAAAGAATTTTTTCCCTTTTCACACCAATTCTTTAATTCCTAAGGTTTGGCCTAGGTTGCTTTTGTTTAAAAATTTTACTAACATTGACCTTCATCGTTTTATTGTCCTTAAGACTATTAATGACATAGTTATTATTTCTTAAAATCTTTATGATCTCAGAAGGTCCTTTATATTTCTCCTGGAACACCTGTGGATGAGAAAAATTCTTAACAAATACCTTGTTGCCCAAATTAAAATTTGGCACTTTACGACTTTTGATGTGCGGAGCATTGTTTTTAAAATATTGTTCCTCATTTTTTGCAAACTCATTTCTTATGGAACTCATATTATTTCTGATATTTCTCAGATATTTTGATTCATTTTCTGCAGTTATAGGTTCAAAAAAGCTATCAAGAGGTAAATTTTGCTTTCTGCCAAAGAATAATTCTGCTGGAGCAAATTTTGTTACAGAATGAATTGAATTGTTATAATACAATTTAAAGAATAAAAGTTTCTCTGACCACTGAAAAGTACTCTCACACATTGATGCCAAACTTTCTTTCATTGTTCTGTGATCTCTCTCAAGTAAACCATTTGCCATTGGATAGTAAATTGAAGATTTTCTATGCTGAATATTTAACCTGTCTAAAAATTCCACCATGCCATTAGAGATAAAATTAGTTGCATTATCAGTATTAAAAATTTTGAAAGACCAAAATTAGCAAAATATTTGTTTAAGCAATTAATGATAGTTCTTGAAGTGATGTTTTGTAATGGATAAGCTTCTAATATCTACTATAGTGATCAATTATAGTTAAAATGAAATTTTTGTTGTCGGTGGATCTAGGAAGTTTACCAACAATGTCAATAACAATGCATTGACCTGGTGCAAGATTTCTTTTGGAAATCATTTTTGTCTGAGTTAATTTGGCTTTTGGTTTGTTTTCTAGGCATTTTTCACAATGTTCACAAAAAGTTTTTGTATCTAAGTACATACCCTTGCATTGATACTTGTGACGAATGAATTCAAAAATTTTCTTAACACCAAAATGTGGAGCATGTGCGGTTTCAATACAAATATTTATCTGAGATTTTGGAATTACAATTCTATTTACAATTTTCCTTTTATTTTTATGTGCATTTTTTATCACTAACAAACCTGAATTTACATCAAGAAAATATTGTTTACATTGTTTGTTATCAGTTAAATCATTCATAATTTTACTTAATATTCCACTCTGTTTTTGTTCAATTAAAATATTCTGCATGGAGAGTTTATCATTAGGCTGAAAAAGAGTGATTTTATTTACATTTAGAGAATTTTCTTCCACAACTCTGGACAGAAAATCAGCTGGATTTAAACTACCAGGTATATGAGTTGGTGTGAATGAAAAAGTGCCTAAATACAATAACCATTTCGCAACTATCTCAGGCTTTTTGTCAAGACTTTGATATTCAGTTAATGGTTTAGCATCAGTAAAGAGTTCAAAATTTTCACCCAATAATTGGTCATGGAAATGTCTGACAGAAGCATAAATAGCAAGTAATTCCCTCCGTATTGAAGGATATTTACATTCTGCTGGTGTTAACTTTCTAGAAAAAAATTCTAATGGATAGTAATCATTGTCTTTTCTTTGCAATAATATGCCACAAATAGCAATTTTACTATCATTAGTTATCAATGAAATAGGCAAATTTAGATCAAAGTTTTTCAACGTAGGTTTTCTTAGAATGATTTTCTGCACCGTGTTAAAAGCATTTTCTCATTCAACTGACCAAACAAATGGAGTATTTTTCTTTGTTAAATTTACCAAAGATTCCACAATTCTTGCATAATCCTAAATCAAACCTCTAAAATAATTTAGCATACCCAAAAACATTTGTACCTGTTAAAAATTTTTTTGCTTAGGAAAATTTGTAACTTTATTTATGTTTTTTTATGATGGAGAAAAACCATTAGAATTTAGATCAAAACCTAGATATGTAATTTCTGATTTGCACAATTGCAATTTTGCTGGATCAAGAGTAAGATTACATTTTATGAGTCCATCAAAAATATCCTGCAAAGTTTCTTTTAGTTCACCTAAGGAATCAGCTGCAATTATAATGTCATCAAAAAAAATTGTACATTTTTACCTATGATACCATTTAAATATTTAGAAATTAGTGTGTGAAAATATGATGTACTATTTTTAGAGCCGAAAGGAAGTCTAGTCGGTTAAAAATTCTTATTTCTGTAAAAAAAGGAAGTTTTCTTTTATCCTCATCTCTCAGTATAATTTGAAAGAAAGCTGACTTCAAATCCAAAACACAATAAATTTTCCTACCTGCAATGTTTTTAATAATTTCAGAAATTTTTGGAAGACAAATTTTGATGTTTCAGTGATGCCGTTAAGAAGTCTATAACCTACTACCATTCTAAATTTAGGTTCAGAATTACTGTCATTAGGATTTTGTTTTTTCTTAATGAAAATTACAGGAAAACAATAGCTCGAAGAAGATGGTTCAATGATACCTGCTTCCAAAAGATTGTTAATTTCCTGCTCAGCATATTTTTTAGCTATAAGTGGAACAGAATGAGGTTTGGTATGCAAAGGAAAATTATGTAAAAGAGAAAATTCCGGAGTAACTGTTGAAGTTTCCCCAAGTGTTTTGTAAGATTTTCATCGATTCAAAATCTTCGTGAAATTGAGTTAACCAGTTCATCATCTGTTTTGCAGTAATAAATCTGCAATCTCACCAACCTTTACGAATTTTTACTTCTTGTCACGCCAAGAAAACTGGTTCTGCATGGCAGCGGTAAAATATTTTTTCGTTAAACAAAATCTTGCCCAGTGATGCTACGTCGAATAATAGCTGCAACAATGAGTTCTATAACTTTATTTTTTATCTTATAAAATTTTAAAATGCTGCAGAATTACATTTTTTTTACTTGTTTTTGTATTCATGCGTATTTTTGTTTGGTTTTTATGTATTGGTTACTGGCTGTTTGCATCAGAATAATCTGTTATTTCAATATGCTTGTATATTCTTAATTTATAGTTGGCAGTAGATTTATAAATAAAAATTGTTAATAAAAAATATTTTGATCCAGAAATCTAATCTTTTGTTTCTTTCAATTGCTATCAAATTGCAATGTACTTTTGTTTCAGCAATTTACTACCAATATAGGTCAAGGTTCTTTTGCTAATAAAGGTAGATAATTACCTAAGTGGAAGCAGCTTGTATTTCATTGGTATTCTTCTTTTAGCACCAATCAATCTTTCATAATTATATATATATATATATATATATATATGCATCTTGTATAATACCATCTTTCAACTACAAAACAGAATTTTTGAATTCTTTGAATCCACCTTTAATGCCACCACGCATATTGAATCAGAGAGTTGGTTCGTCCATCATGTTACTCAGGAATTTAGATAACAAAAATTATGCAATGAGACAAGACTTGTGTCAGCAAGCTTTTCGCCAAAGTAATTCAAGCAACTATTCTTACAGGCAATAATAAAGGAGAGAGCTTTTCATTCACCGCATCGTTTAAATTTAAACGCCTTCATTTTCCAGTTTGTCTTCCTTTTGCAATAACAATAAATAAAACTCAAGGTAAATCTCTTAAAGATGCCAGTATTAACCTAAAAACCAATGTTTCTCCCACGGCAAATTATATTTTGTAAGTTCTAAAGTGAGAACTCCAAGGAATCTTTACATAAATGCTCCAGACGGCGAGACTAAAAATGTCGTTCATTTTGAAACTCTAGAATAATTATGTAAGGCTCTGATTCATTTTTAAAACCCTCTAAGCGTTTTGCACGTATTTTTCCGTTTCTCATTTTTAGTTCAAAAGCAGATAATTCATGTTTTTATCTATAATTAATTAAACTACCATGGATAAAATATTCTTAAGATATTAGAGACTTGATTAAACGCAAAACAGATCCAATTATTCCCATTAAAATTACATTTTTAAGACTTTACAGCTAGTACATCAAAATAGCAAACCACTCAGAGGGTTAAAATTGATTTGCATTTGTAAAGAAATCGATCGTATGCACATTCTAACGTATTGTTCGACGTTAACAAAGAATAAATGCTTATTCTAATTTTTACAATCAGAGGTCATCTTATATTTCTTTGTAATTCAACCCAACTTCGAATTCCTTCTGAAACCTTATAGTAAGCAATTAGATTCCATTAGCTGTTGTACCCGCACTTCCGCTCACATTTATCTATTCTGTATGAATGGAAGAAAAAGCAAAAACACGCATTCTATTATGTCGCACACATATACATTCGCATTGTTATATTCAACCCTTAAGAGCATCTTACGGTTTGAGAGGAACAAATTAATGCGGATAGTTTGCAATAAGAAAAATCAAATAAAAATCCCAGTAGGCTAGAGTGAATGTAAAAATACTGCAAGTGACTGTTCGTGAGATTTTCTAAAGCGTAAGAAATATCTTTACTTACGTATTCCGCAGGCGACTATCCTAAGAAGAATCACGAGTTTCAATAGGTACAATGATTTAATCTTTCTCACCAAACTTGCGAGTGCCCACGACATATTCTAATTCCGGTGTGAATATATCTATAAGGTTGACAAGACTGGAGTGACAACGGTTCAGAATCCAAGGAAGATAATTGCCATAAAATATACCAAACAGGATGAAGCAGTGACTTTGGTAACCATGGCTCTTGATGCTAGTGATAATTGCAACTCTGGTTCATGATTTTTTTCCTAGGTAAAACTTTAAGCGTCACTTCCCAAAACACCTCAAGGACGTGCAGGCTCAGCAAATAAATCTGGATAGATGCCTGGACAGGACTTTCAGAGTTCCATGAGGCATTTTATCAAACTTACCAGAATCAGCAAAGAGAGGCTTGTGTAATTTCTTCTGGACAATCATCAGTCTGATCTTGACATACCAAAACTGAACTTGGTTAAAGAAAACGGAGTAATTCTTTCCAAATTGTTTATTTATAAAAACTGTAATTTAGACGATTATGATGATAGCCGACCAGGAAATTACTTATGAAATTAAGAGAATTGGTGAAAAAAAGAATATAAGCGTATTGTTATTCTATAGAGATTATAAAATAATAGCATAACATAATAAAAACATAAATATATTATTTTTTAATTGCTTAAAATATTTTATGTACTACCTAACCCCATCTAGTGGAACAACAAATCCCATTCTGAGGTATGTTGCTAAAATGCGCATATTCGAGGACGGATACAAAAACAATTTACAAAAGTAACAAAAAAGTATTTATAAGCAAAGGTAATAAAAATTATTTACTAACAAGGGTAATAAAAAATTAGTTATTAACATTAAACAGAAAATTCAAAAGGGAATCAAGAGGCATACTTGCCGATCACTTTTCTACATCATCACCAAATCTATTTAGCCATTTTTCTCAACGCGGGATCAACTTGTTTAACCCGACTTGGCAGAAATCATGTCCTGTCATTTCAGATAATTATCTCCAACTATTTTTAAAACACTCTCTAAAGAGAATCTTGTTTCAGATAAGTGTTTGGAATCAGATTGAGTGCCTAAACAGGGTTGAAGGGGTTGGTGGCTCCAAACTTCCCACATGAACTTTCGCATCATTTCTTGAGTTTACGAGCAGTATGGGTATTGTCATGCAGGAGAATGACACCATCTCTCAACATGTCAGAGCGTTTGCATCGGATAACTTCACGATGGCCCAATGATAATTTCCTTTTCTGAAATTGAAGGAACACTTATCTGGAACAAGGTTCTCTTCGGTGAGTGACGTGAAAATAGTTGCCTAGAACTGGCTCAATGGACAGAACGTGATTTCTGCCAAGCCGGGTTAAACAAATCGGTCCTGCGTTCAAATAAAACCCTAAAGCCTAATTTTTTATTATCTTTGTAAACTTTTTTATATTCGTCCTCGTACGTCTAAAACTTGTAATAC
This sequence comes from Araneus ventricosus, assembly GCA_013235015.1. NCBI lineage: Eukaryota > Metazoa > Arthropoda > Arachnida > Araneae > Araneidae > Araneus > Araneus ventricosus. Next base: position 27,340 of record BGPR01000958.1, read on the forward strand.
CTTTGAATTGATGTTATCTAATTGTTTTTAACAAATATGTTACGTTAATATGTCATCAATAATCAGAGTAAGTTTTAAAGTGAGTTTCGAAAAAATACTTGTAATAGTTTCTTTTAAAAATTATTGTATCAACTCGCCGTGGTCTGCCCTGCTGTCATTAAATGTGCACGTTCACGAAGGCAGAAGTTGGAGTCCATAAATTTTGTCTGTAAATATCATGATATAAAAATCGTGCACAGAATATAAAAATTCTACAGGGCTGACAGTTGGACTTAGAGCTGGCAAATTTGGCACGTAGTTAGTTCTTGGGAAGTAAGTATTCACTAGAAAATGTTTCCGAAATTCAAATTATATTTTTAATCAATTAAATAACATTATCGCACAAAATGTTTTTTAAAATCATCTTAAAATTTTAAAATATTAGCTTTTCAGTGACACCAATTTCATTCCAGCATAATTTCTGTCTTCTTTAAATAAGTTTTCGAAATTAATTTTCAACACAATTTGAGACAATATTTTTATTGTTGCCTTAAAATTAAAACAAAATTTATTGTTTCATCATTCTCTGCTTTTGCCAATGTTTGAGTTATGATAAAAAATATTTGCCCTCTGTAGACATTAATTTCAAAGCAGAATTGTCGCTTTCGGTTTTGTTAGCAAAATAAATCTAATGCTAATACAGACTGACATTTTTCTTTAAATTGCGTTATGTAAAAATCGTTGCGCACAAAATGATACGCTTGATACTATCAAGCCAAAACTATTATCATGCTACAATGTTACTAACTATATGCTCGAAATTTAAAGATACTTTTTTCGTCAGGAATGAGCATCTACATTCAAACGTTGCTCAACTTTGCTTAACATATCAAAAATATAAACCATTTTCGCAGTCAATCACTTTTTCTCTTTAATACTATTCCTAAATTTGAGAAGCGAAGTTATACACTCGTCCCTAGGATAAGGGGACTGGGGTACTTGTGACTATTTATATCAATAAATCATTTTTTAGTCTTATAAACGAATGATTACTTTAAATTTTTTTTAAACAGTACAAACGAAATGACTTCATTTATGTTTTGACACATTTCAGTGGTGTAAATCAGGAAAAGGTTTCTGAGCTAAAGCGTTCAAATTCAGAATAAATCTGTGATTTTGTGAGATTGATACCCACCCAAGCCGCCTTACCTTACAACCATTGGCAGAGTTTGTACTGTAAGACTTGCCTCACAAAACATTCAAAATGAAAAGAATATAAACTCAGTACAACAGCACAATTAATTTTATTGACCAAAAATTAATGTTGTCATAGAAAACAAATGGTTTTATACAAAACAAATGTTATTATACAAAGCACAGAAAATGGAATAAAGTGACATTTCTTTACAAGTAACATCTATGCAATGGACATTCAATGAATCATTAATTAATTCGTTAATTTTTCTTTTTTTAATATGATTCTATGAGAAGCATACAGCGAATTAGCAGTTTTATAAGTAAAAATAATTCATTAGCCAAGACAGGGAGTTAAAAAACTCATATCTTCAGAAAGTAAAATGGATAATTATTCCATTCTCATCTTAAAAGATATGAGAGAAAAATGATTATTTCTATTTTTCTTTGCATATTTTACCTATGCAAAAAGTTTGCTGAAGAAATTTCGTAATTCTCATAACTTCTAAGTAGTATTTTTGTTTGAATTATAGCCAAAAATTTTCTTCATATTTTTAAAAAGTTTTAAAAGCTATGTTTCACTAGAAAATTTTTCATATATTTAACGATGAATGTAATGGTTTCATTTCAATATTTACTTTCTTTCATTTAGTGATTTTTGGTCAAGATTAATTACATTAAAGAAAAATCAGTTAAGTACCGTTTGTAAACCTTTCCATATTAAACCTTTCTTCCATTTCTATCCATCTCAAAGAAGGGTGACTTTTCAAGAAAAGAACGTCTTTTTTAAAACTATAATTGAACTCGTCGCTTTCTGAGGTAATTTTAAAAATTGCTCATTCTTTTAGAGTATGATTTAAACCTTGAATTTTCGTAAAATATAGCATTCAATTATTAGAATATGATGATCTACATTAGTATAATTCTTTGAAATATGTTAAAAATATTTCCTGTTTGAGATTATACATTCCAAAGAAATAAATTTGAAGCATTTGTGCGAAAATTTATGCTGAAAGAAGAACCCATCGAATCAATGAAAATAAAAATATATAGGGTGTCCACTCTAACAGTTAATTTCTAAACCTTTAGAGATTGCATTATACTTTTAGATGTAAAACTGCTTTAAATGAAATAAAGAAACTATTTGTTAAGTTGTTACATTGAATAAATCTACTGATGACAAAATTTCGAACTTTAATTTTTTACAGTCATCTGGTCGTATTAGTCAAATTTAGTGAAATAATACTGACCGAATAACATTTTACGGATCGATTTACGAAGCTTCAAATTTCATAATTTTAAGCCATTAAGTGGGCACGTTGATTGGCGGATAACGAACACGCATGAATTATTTAGTATGGCGTTTCGTGATATTGATCAGTTCTTAAGAGCATGAGTTTTTGGAAAGAAAATAGAATTCTTTTTATCTGAATACATTAGAACTCTTCTGACTATTATTTGATTAATACCTTACTGTATTGTGTTACATCATAGAAATATCAAGCTGAATGTTTTCGCATTAGCATTGTAGACGAAGTTGATGTGCGACTCGGTTTGCAAATGCGGAACCTTGACAGCGCTAATTTAGATTGAGTGTGATTTATAAGTTATGGAAATTGCAGCGTCTAATTAATTGCTCAATACTGATGAATTTCAAAAGTCGGTGCTGTCTTCTTCTTCCTCTTTCTGAATCTCTTCTTCCATCTGACGACCTTCTGGAAAATCTTCTCCATGATGTCAGTGAAAGTGAACACGGACATTCCGAGCCAGCAGCCAAGAAGTCCGCCCACGTGACTGAAGATTTCGCTGCTCTGCGCAAATAAAAGAAACATGAATGATTAAATAAATAATTATTCTATTCACTTCACGGAGAATATAAAGCGAAGGTGGGAGGACTCTGGCTGTAAACTTCATATCTAATGGTCCATTTTTTGCTCTCTTTTATTAGTTTAAAGCAAAGATCTTATGCGTTATAACAGGTGAAAGCCCTCGTCATTTGCCTCGGCAGCTGTCATTCGTTTTGAAACGACGAAGGTACCTCTGATAGATTTCCGATTTTCAAATTGCAACATCACACATTGGACGAGGGATTTCCATATTAAATTCATGCTTTGTCTAGCATAATTTCCGCAACTTCGTAAAGAAAAATTGATCTGAGACCCAAACACCCATTATTCCGATTTTGAAGTCAAAGCACTTTTAGCTGACCACTGTTGTCCAGAAGAACCCTTCGGAAAATATGATAACACGTTTTATTTTTTGTCCATTCCAACATAGTCTATTCAACAGAATAAGCCAATGATTCAGACATCCGGAAATTTAAATTCATAAATACAATTACAATGATTCCATCATATGGATACTGGATCGTAAAATATCCTGAATATATAAAATGCCCAAGAATTAATCATGACACGACAAATGTGATAAATCTTGTAATGATTATTTCTTCTCGCCAAGATGCTAAAAATTTTAATTTTGTCATCTTTCTTGATATAAGTTGCTTTTAACTATTTAATAGTGCTCCCTGGTTCGTCCTTGAACGGAATATTCTTAGAAATTAGAATGCTGAATCAGAGAATTGGACTTGATAACAATTTCCGTTTAAGCGGCATTCTCACTCTTTCTGCTTCCATGAGAGCGTCTTTTGCTTCTTTCTTCCTTGGGTGGATTTGAGTACTAATTGTAACAGACATAATAGAAACAATCCAACCGCTAAATTAAAAAGATTTCCGAATGAAAATAAAACTAAGATTATATAAAAGTTTTCACTCTTCTTCATGAAATGACGAATTACCCTATATATATATATATATATAAACATACTGTTTTTAATTGACCTTTTTTACGTAACGTTACTTGTTTCACGCCATAGGAGATGGCAATTTGTATTCGTTTTTTCACTCGCATCCAGATGCAGCGGTATTCTGAAATTTTGCACCATCAATTAAGGACGACAATTACAGATTGTATAATAATTTTAGAATTGTGATTATCAACTAACATATAAATTTAACTATACATTGATGTCCTGAAGGTGGTGTCATTTGGTAGTCAATTTGAGATATATTAATAAATAATATTTATAATCCTAAATTATTAAATATTTTCAAGGCCGAAGCATAGAAAATAAATTGTTTTTCCACGTGCTATTATTAGTGTTGTAAAAAGTAGGAAATAATATTTTTATTATTTAAAATCCAGCACGTTCATCAAGAAATATAGGCACAATGAATATCATAGAAAGAAATTCCTCGACATTCCTTTAAATTTAAGTATATCATGAAAGTCATTAAAATTCGAATGTTTTTTGTGTATTTCTATCTGCTTCTCGCGCTTCTACGTTTTTGCTTTGACATCAGTATTTATGATAAAGTATTAGTTGAATCGTTGATTGCAGTAACCAAATGATTCAATAATATCAAAATGCTGGCTGATTTTTTAAAAAATATCACCGATTAATCTTTCTTTTAACCTGGTAGATTTTATGCATCTATAATGTGACGTCATTTGACTCTTGTCATTTCTTCACTCATTATGTAAATGCTCCTTTAGAATGTAAAGGAATTTAAAAAAAAAATTACTCATTCGGGTTTCTGCAATTAGCTATTCAATTAAAATAAGAAATTAGGGATATTATAAGATGATAAGAAAAAATATTAATTCTCAGAATAAGAATTTTATTAATGCGAACTAGAATAGTTTATATACTTGTAGAATATTAAAAGATTAAATATTTTCACGAATATGTAATATCGATTTCTCAAAATGTTAGTCTTATGGTTGGGAAGTGACATTTACAGATGTTCGTTCTAGCTATCAGAGGAATGGAAGTCATCGACCGCGGACCATGATGACAATTTTTCAAAAATTGATGAAAAATTTTCCTAAAATATATTAGAATTTTCTCGATATCTCTATTAGGAGCGGAGATATACAGAATGTACTAGGTGATTCCATGTGACGTCACACCCTGTCGGGAAACTATAAATACCCACAGTTGCTAAACTTTTGGGAACGTGTTTATCCACTGGGATCGCCTTTGGAGTGCGACCGTATTTGGAATCTCTCTTTGGGGTGTTTTCCGCAGTGCCAGCCAGTAGGCTGTGAGAAGTCGAGCGGTATTGAAAGTACTTTTGCTGTTATTGGTGATTTGCTGTCTGTTTGTGATGCTAATTTCTGCAAGTGTTGTTTCCCTGTTACCTGTGCTTCGTGTTTTCTGGAATATTCGAGAATAAAGCGTCGTTTTGTTTAATCCTGCTTGTTGGATTGCATTCGCGTACACCCATCCCGACGAGTTTTGTAACAATGTATAGATTATGAGCCTATTAAAAAATTTATTCCCAGAATTTAAAAATACTAACAACAGTTCCTCCCTTCCAAGATAAATTTTTATATAATTGCTTAGATTATGGATGTAAACTTGAAGAAAATAGCACAAAAAGGAAAAAAAATACTATATTTGGTGAAAATTATTTGGTGGATGTATTAAGGCTAAAAGACTGAAAAAATAAATGCAAAAACTTTTATAAGAAAGTTTTTTACTGTATTAATGTGGAATGAATATTATAAGTAACAAAAAATTCTGTTCCTAGATTTAATCTTGTGTGTCATAAAAATTTTAATTAATTTACATACTTACGATAGATAATAAATAGAAAAATGTGCCGGCAACAAAGGCGGACTTTATGGCTTTAATTTCAAATTTAATGAAAATCTGTTTTATTTATAAAATAATTTATTCTTTTTAAATTTTTTATATCCGTTTGGGAAAACAACGAAGGAGCGAGAGGAGGGGGAACTGTTATTATTCCCTAATTTAATTTATTAATGCGATAATTGTTATAGGTTGACATGCTATCTGTAAATTGCCACAAGTTAAAAGCATGGTGCAAAAATCGTTCAAAATGTCGTACAGGGCGGAACGTTGGATTTAGAGCAATCCTGTTCGGCACGTAGTTAGTAGTAGCTGTTCACTAAGAAAGCAATTTTAAAAATATTAATTAAATTTTGAATTTAATATTTTTTTTAAATTTTTTTTAATCAGTGAAATTTTATCAATACTTAAAAAAAACTTTTGACGTAAAAGCGTTAAGCACAGAATGCGACGTCTGATGTAATCAAGCGAGTTGAAGCCAAGATAGACGAATCAAGTGTAAAACATTGTTATGCTATGATGTTTCGCTCTAGAGGTTCGGATCTCCTTTAATTTTTTATATTCCAACAAAAAGTGTTTTTCGACAACATTTGTTTCGCTGTGCAATAAATTCTGAGGAATCATTTCGGTAGAATGAATGTAAATCTATCTTGGTTTGATTAAAAATGCCGTTACGGTCAAATTTTTAATCCATTGAAATTGCACAATTTTTCTATCTTCACTCTAAAGCAAATGGAAAAGAAAGTGCATATTTGATCAGTACTTACACCGTAGAGAGGAACATGCCTTAACACTGTGACTTCAGGACTTTTCACGTAAAAGGAAATGTGAGAACTGTCAAAGAAATGAATGTATTTGAAATTAATCTCTGAAATACAACAATATATTGTAATAAAAACACTAAATACATTATTCAATAAAATATCCATACTTATACACTAAGAATTATAGAATCAGTAGTTTTACCTATCCTTTAATTATATTTCACATTTTTATATGAACCGCCACTTAGCTTGACTTCACAGATTGCCAAAACTAGATTTTTAACTATGATTCAACATAAATTATCCAAATAATTCATTTTATTTTAATATTAAAAAAATAGTATGATACCTATATTAACCTCTTCCAATCGGCGGTACAAACACTGTACCGTGAATATATTTTCCTTTCACTTCGTCTGCGGTACAACTATTATACCGAGCAATCGAGTGACAGTTCTTGCCCCCTTTCTCCTGGAAGGATTTCCAGTCCCATTCAAGACAGTGAATTCTATTGTCCGTAGTTGGGTGGGGAGATATTTCGCCAATGTTATCAGTTGAAAGCTGTTATTCTACATTTTTGGCGATGTTCAGGGACAACAAATTCCAAAAATCTGAAAAAATACTCTATTTTATAATTTTAGGCTGTCGATAAAAGCCAAAATTTTCTTCTCTCGTGTTTATTTCTTAATTTTTTCAGAATCCCACAAAAATATGTCGCGGTAAGGCGATTTAGAATTTGAATGAAGCAAATTTTGATCATAAAGATTCAGAGTATTGAGAATCAGAAAAAGTATTTGGAAAGATAATACAATATAAAAAGACTCTTTTTAAGAGCCAAAAAGTTTTCAAAAATAAAAAAGTTATTGCATATCTAAAACAGACATTTAAAAAAAAGTATTGATTAGAATTTTTCTTTCATTTTTATAATTCAAGATTTCAGTCTGATTTAGGAACAAAACTTATTGGAAAATATATATTAATAATTTTTGTTTAAAGATTAAAGTTTCAGAAATGTGTTTAACAAAGCAAAAAATTGTTTTAAATTATTTTCATTGGAATATAAAAAATGAGTTAAATTTTTTGCCTTTGTTTGCTGAACTTTGTGTTTATTCAGTAGCTTTGAAATGTATTCATTTACGTTCAAAACTGTTACTTCCTTCTTGGAAATGTTTCATTATTTTTTTCAATCGCAATTGCCTGTATTTCATCTCAAAAGATTTTAAGGATATTTATTTCTTTGTACAATAAACATGCCTTCAATTTGGGAAGTAAAATACTTAGGAAAACAATTTCTACATATTTTACCTCAAATTTTTTTCTCCAGTTGCATGATTCGTCGAAGAATTTTTATAATATGTGGTGATAATATTCTTTATGGCAGGTGACTATGTCAGCTTAATATCAAGCTTTATAGAGTATGCATACATACAGATCTGTAACTGGTCATATAATTTATTGCTACACTAAGTAAGCAAGCACCGAAATTATAAAAAGTTCACGATTGAATCAATGTAATCTCAGAGAAATGTAGTTATGAGACAAGTTCACATCTCACATATTAAATGTTCTTTTAATATATATACACCTTGAAAGTATGGTTTTTATAAAATATAAGGTTTTATAGACTACTTCTTTTAAATGTTAATTAACGCAATATATAACTTTCAGTTATGATAATTTTTTTCCTATTTAGTACTGAATAATTATTTATATCGTTTCTTAAGGAACTTGAAAAAAGTTGAATGAATTAAGAACGGATCATAAAAAAAACTAAAACTATTTAAACACGCAAATAACGATTCTCTACTGTATTATTTAACTTTGCATAATGTTTTTCTTATATTTAAACAATTTATATCATATCACTTTGTTTCAGAAGATGTTATATCAAGTAATTTGTGGAGATTAAAAAAAATTGCGAATGATACAATTAAAAATTATAAATATAAGCCCTTTTTTCATATATGATTATTATTAAATAACCCATTTAGTTCAATTTTACTCTCTTAGTACCTGAAATGCTCTACTTTGAACTCGAGTAGAAAATCTATTTTAAATTTAGAATTTACTTTAAAAAAGAAATCTTGTATATTCCAAAATACGTAAGAATTATAAAAGCAAAATAAGTACATGGAAGCGAGAAAATCATTCAAATAAAAGTGTGAGGGAAGAATTGAGATAAAAAAATTATTGAAACATATGTAGACAAAACTAGAGACTTTTCTGACACTGGAATGCTTACGGAAAACAAAACGATAGCTCTCCCCCTCACCCCTTTGTAAAATCAATGCCTTAACAATACTGCATGGAATGGCAATAGCCATATTGGTCTTTCTAGTGGGAAGAAGAAATGATCTCCTCCGCCCTGAATGTAGCCGAACGAGGGAGATATTTTCTTTCGTTTTGTGCCGAGTTTTAGAGGTTAAAAATCTCAACACCTGCTAAAATATGTAATACAATTACTAATCTAAATATTTATAAAATAATGTATTTGAACATTAATAATGCAATCTTGTTCTAAGGAGATTTTCAATTTATAAATCCTTGCACCATCTATGTAATGATTAAGAATGAAAATGGGGCAAATATTTAATACAGATTTTTCTTTTTTTATTACAAATACACATTTCACTTCAAGGTACTTAGGTCCACTTAAATTATTATTCTCTTGTTGAGTTTTTATCTCAATAATGTCGATCAAATTGGCAGAATTTCGAAAATGATGATAAACCAGATTCCTAAATAAATTATCTGCTTCAATGTGAGTAGATCCTTTTTGATATTTAGTTTCATATTCAAACATACTTAACTTTAATGAGCACCGAACTATATATATAACCTACCCATTAAGTTTTTAACATTCTTGAGCCAAACCAGAGCCGCATGATCACTATGAATGACAAATTTTTGGCAATGAAGATAATAGTAAAATATGCATCAACTACTGTAAGAAATTCTAATTTGGATATTGCATAATTTTTTTCATAATCTGTTCAAGTTCTAGAATGATAAGCTATTGGCTATGAGACATTAGAAGCAGCAGGTTGTTTCAGAAAAGCTCCAACACTCTTATGTGATGCATCAACAGAAGCATGGCATGTTACATCACGATTATATAATTTTAAAATTAGTTTTGTTGATAAGATTTCTTTTAATTATTCAAATGCATTTTGACATTCATTAGTCCAATTAAATTTGAAAACTTTTTGCAATAATTGATTTAGAGCTTATCTGTTGATATTTTCTAGCATACCAAGGAGTAAATTTATTGTAAACTTTTACAAGACCTAAGAACATTTGAAGTTCTTTTACGTTAGGTGGTGGTTTCAATTTTTGATAGTTTCAATATTAGTTTTATTAGGAAACACTTTGTCTTGTTCATTTTCATAGCTTAAAAAGTTAGTTTTAGAATGGGCAAAATAAATTTGGATAATTTAATTTATTGTTTTCTTTTTCACAAATTTCAAAGATCGTGTTAATTTGTTTCTAATGTTGTTGTTCTGAGGATGATTATACAATGATATAATTGAAATAATTGCATGCAAAATAAATTTGTATTTTGTTAATATTTAGCAAACTATCTTTTAAAAATTACTGGAGCTACTTTAATGCCAAATGGTGATCTGAACCAATCATATAAGATAAAAGTTTTGCAGAAGTCAAAATTTTCATAAACTTTGGCATGAATGGCCACATCACAATAACCTAATGCCAAATCCAAAGACGAGAAGAATTTTTCTTTAGATAGTTTATCAACTGTCTATCCATGAGACCAAATGGTTCAGAATCTCATTGGGATAGAGTATTTAATTTTCTAAAATCTATGTATCATCGAGTGTTTCTACATTCATAACGTTTTAAAGCTAAAATTACCGGGGATGAATAAGTACTATTGCTCGGTTTTAATAAACCAGCCTGTAATAATTTCTCAACCTGGTGATATATTTCTTGCTCTTCAATAGAAGAAGTACGATAAGGTCTCAGACTAACTGGGAAGTCAGAATTGAGCGCTATTCTTTGAAGTTCAACTCTGTTTTCATCAACATCAGACTTGTCCTTTACAAAAAAAGAATCATAATTTTGAATTATGTCTTTTAATTTTTTCCTTCACTCACATTTATTCTCTTTGACAGAGTAAAGAAACCGAACCTGATCTTCAGTAGTCTGAGAACAACGGGAGTTGAATTTTTCAATTTCAGACCACGTGCGATTTAGTTTTTTGTTTTTTTCTGTCTTTTTGAATTTTATTTAATTTTTCATTTGGATGAATAGTTTGATGACTGCAGTCTATATTAAGGTTGTGATTTGCCAATTCTGGTAAATGTATGATAGAAGGTAAAGTATGATCTAGAACATACTTAGTCGCATACGAATAGATAAGGGAAACATTCTAGTAAAGAAACAATAAAGGAAATATAGATGTATTTTTTAGGTTAATTTACCCAGGGCTTGATATACAATTATGCCGCGGGCATTTGTCTTTTTTAGGTGATCTTTTGCAACAAAATGATGTTTTATTCTCGAAATTGTCGAGCCAGAGCATAGAACACAAGGTAACGGTTTACTTTTATAGTATCCACATACTTTCATTAATTGCCATTGTGTATTTTCCAGTTTTGGAAAGTCAAAAAAGGTGGAGCAGGATTTGAAGGGGATAGTTGTTCTGCAGGAAGTCGAAAGGGAAAGTTTGTACCCATATGTAAGTAATTGGAGTTCCCTGGTTTTTACAAAGTCAGCTTGGAGAAGGGGTAATTTATTTTGAAAATGCAAATTGTCCTTATTAAAGAATCTGAAATTTTTCCTTGAGGGATCACTTGGTTGAAAGTTATCGGGACTATAATTTCTTTGTTGCCATTGTTTAAAGTTGTTAGAATTTCTATTTAAATTTTAAGTTCCAGAAGGATTAGGGTTTCCTACTTTTTCTTTAGTTTTTGAATTTCTACCAAATTAATGGCTGTTATTAACCATTCTGTGGGATTGTCATGTGGGTTATGTAAAGCAGCTGTCTAAGATTGGTTGGCAAGTCATCTTTTAATCCCTAAAAATTCATAAATATGAATAATCATAAATGTCTACCACTATATAATTTTTCATGAAAATATTGTGCAATATCTTCTCCATCGTTAAAGGATTCTAAAGTGAAATCAAGTTGACTATGTAGTTGCGATATATTTTTAAGTTAGGAAGTAAATTAATTCCTCCCAAGTTTTAATGGTTGCATAAGATTTAACATATACATTTAAGGTACTATTTTTTTATATAATTTGAAATTCTGTTTAATTTTCAGGTGTCATCTGAATTAAGTTCCTGAGATCTATTGTTAAAATATATTAGCCATGAGCTTACATTTATGGAACTACTAGCTGTTACCCGAGACTTCGTGAGCGAAGAATTTGAATTATTTTTATTTTTTTAATTCATGATTGTAAATGCTTCGTTACATGTTGAAAGGGGAAATTAAAAGTTTTGACAGTTTATAATACATAATTGGACGACTAACAGGATTGTCTGCTCTTATAGTTACGTAATTTGTTTATCTTTGCTAACACACTTTTGTATACTACGTTTTTTGTTTTTCGTTTTTTGCACGAATGTAGATGTGTCGTAGGTTGGAAACACGTGAACAAGCCATATACAGTTGCCCATGAGGAAAATAGGGTTTTTCCAAATGTACACCTGTCTCTTTGAGTGTCTGGCCCTGAGCCTGGCAAATGCTAATTTTAAAGGGAATTGTGACCTTTTGAACTTGGATGGTAAATCTCTCTGTATAATCGGAATGTGTGGAATTAAAATACTCTCTCCTCTCGCTATGACAGTCGTAGCAGTAGCTCGCACGACTTTTGGACCTAGGTGTGTAATTTGTAACCGTGTACCAATGCGCAGTCACGGTATATCGAGGTTCGCATCAATAGTACTAGCACATTGACTTTTAATGTCAGCTTGTAGGGAGGTATTCCTGATAATTCTAAGGTGTTGAGGAACTCTACAGAATATGATGTTACTTTTTATTGCCCATTAGCGTATCTACAGATAGATATTCTGTGATACCTCCCTCCATTTGTGACATATTTTTTTCATTTATCTGACCTGAACTTTCATTAGAAAGTGCCAAAATTACCAATTCAACTAGCATTCTCTATTCATCATATATTCTCCGTTACCGTAAATTACATCATTGTACTCAATGGTATCAGCAGGCCTTTACAATCTGTGGAATATGTCATCCACCATGCTATATGTCATCCGCTTCTACCATTCAACAGAATACATAAAACAAAATATATCTTTGTATATTTTCCTATAGATTTAATTAACATTAGTTTCTAAATTTTAATCTAAAAACTCTTGCAACTATATCATATCTATCAATAGATTTCTGTCCCAGCGTCAATTTATCGGCAATTTCTTGAATAAAATCAGATAACGAAAAGAGACAAATATAAATAACTAAAATTAAATAGACTGAAAACTCAGAAAATCGAAATCAAGCGTCGAGTTAAATAATTTCAGTTATTATTTCACAAATTAATTATTTATTTATTTTCTCAGCAATTTCACATAATCGCTGTTTTCTTAATGATCACGTGATGTCTGACATAAAAAATAAGTTATTCCACACGCATAAGCTTTTTTAAGTATCACGTAACATTTTATTTAAAAAATAAGTAATTCCAAACGTTTACGCAATTCTTAAGGATCACGTGACAGTTGGTTCAAAAATAAGGTAGTATTCTTTATCGCGAATAGATGAGTCAATGGCCCTTTCTTTGTTAATTATTTAATTTTTGCCTGAGGTCAACAATATTGAATTTATGATAAAATCACATATCCTATACGCATTTCTGGGTTTCAAGCTACAACTCTGCCAATTTTCATCCCAATCGGTTTGGTAGTTCGGTCGTGAAAGGGTAACAAACAGACAGAGAGACACACTTTTGCATTTATTATATTAAGGATTAGGTCAAAGAAATTCAACTTAAAAGAAATAGTAGTTTGCATTTCAGAATTTGACATTTTATTATTTAGAATATATATATATATATATAATTGGAAAATCTTATTTTCTTTTACTTTCATATTACAGTTTTATGAAAAATATTTGAAATTACTTTGAATACTGTTTAAAATTTATTATCGATATTATTAATTCCAAACTAATGACCATTATTGAAACACACTTTTCAAAATTTCTGAAAAATCATAAACCTGTTCAGCTTCGCAGAATTTGTGACAGCAAAGGGTCGCTGTCGTACGAGTGTTGTGTAGGGGGGGAAATTGTAATGATTCAAAAAAATTCCCATCTTAAAAATAAAGCCGTTTCAACGCCACCTAAATTTAAATTAAAGACGGTTTTCTGCTACTTCAATCTTAGATAATGGCACTTCTGTTTTCATTTAAAGACTTGCGAAAACATGAACTTTTCACGATCTCAGATTAGGGATTTTCTTCGGCCTCGAAAGTCTATTAAGTAATTTTAGCTCGCCCGCTACCCATGGGTTTGGTCTTAATTATATGATAACGTTATATAATTGATATAGCCTACATCATCATATTTAAATCAAACGAAAAAATTTAAATTAGATTACTGTTTTCTTCTTTAACCAGATGCTTGCTCAATCCTCTACTAAGGAATATCAATGCGGATATATATATATATATATATATATGATTGTCCACAGCCAAGCTGCTATATTAATTGTTGAAAACTCCATATACTTGGATTGCCTTTTTCAATACTTTTAATAACAACATAGTTTTTTACTTGTTGACGTATAAATGCTGAAACTTAATTTATTGTTCATGATATTTATAGTATTTTCAATTCTTTAGATTTTGTTTTAAGTTTGGTTGTATTGTTCAAATAATGACTTTTTAGTACAGGATTTGCTTCTTGATATGTCTTGTTTACAATGTTTCTGTATGATCATATATAATAAGTTATATTTAGATTGATATTAATATATATATATATATATATATAATATAAATCCAAATATAACTAGTATATAATCACACAGAAATCAAGTAAACAAAACAAATCAAGAATTAAATCTTATACTAAAAAGTCATTATTTGGACAAAACATCAATTTTAAATAAAATCTAATAAATTAAAATTACTAAAGATACCATAAACAAAAAATCAAGTTTAAGCATTATATGTCAACAATTGAAAGAACTTTGTTGTTATTAAAAATAATGAAATAGGCAATCCAAGTAAATGGATTTTTCAACAATTAATATAGCAGCTTGCCTGTGGACAAGCTTTAGCCAGGTTAAATTAATTTTGCTGTAGAAACTACCCCTGTTACTATTGTTGTTGAAAAAACAAACAGGGTAATTTACCCTAAAAATGAAAGAATTTAGAAAGAAAGGCCCTAACCCTAACAATAAAACATAACTGTATAGAAACGACTAAAATTCAGGATAAAATATGTAAATATCATTATATTGCATTAAGATATTGCACTAAAGACAATAAATATATAATTCAATAAAATACCTATACTTTTCATTAAACGTTAACTAATCTGTGTCTCCTCTTAAACTTACCAGAATTCATCTCTTTCAATATAGCCCGCCATGCACATTGACATCACATGTTGCCACAACCAAAAATCTTACCATGAATCAGCTTAATTTACCAAATAATATGATTAATTTTTGATATCATGAATTAGTAAGATACCTATATTAAAATTCTCAAAACCATATTAAAAATTATAATACATTTAGTTATCTAGAAAATAGTTAAAAATGTCTACTAAAAAGGAAATTTTCACATGAAAGATCCTGGCGCCATCTATGTAATAAACCTGAAACAAATAACTCAATAGCCAAATTTGTATAAAACAACACTTTACGAGTAGAATATGTGAAAATACTATCCCACTAACAAAGAAATAAAAATATTCTTTTATAAACCAATATGAGTGATTTATTTTAAATGACCTAAATATTTCTTATCTATATATACTCTTAGAAAACCCATAGGCATTCCATAATCCAGGGCAAAGGAATAAAAATTTCTTATGTTCTTAATTCTAATATCAATATCTGTTACTAAATTATTATTTCTAATTATATAATTTTTTACTAAATTCTTGAAGACAGAAATGCTAAGATTACTATTCCAAAAAGGGAATTTATTAATTTGAAAATTAAATGCATTTCTTTTATGAAAGTTATCTGTTACTAATTTATTATATATATATATATATATATATATATATATATATATATATATA
>BGPR01000958.1:43280-139357 GCA_013235015.1 Araneus ventricosus
ACAATAACGCTCCTTCAGGGGATGGATTTTTTTCTAAAATATAAAAACTTTGACATTTTCTTGCAATAAGTTACGATGTAAGGACTAACTCTGATTGTCATCCCTAATGTAAAAACAAGCATAGAGAGAGGAGTTTTGAATTATTAAACCAAATGTACGATTTGATGTAACATTAGAGCGAGGTAAGAATAAATTTTACGTACCAAAAGGAGGAATGTGGAAGTGTTAGTGTTTTCGTATAGTCAAGGTACAGACCGGCCTTGAAAGGGTGTGAACAGAGTATAGAGTTACGAGTTTCGCTCTTATGTTTGGCTATTTCAAGGGAATTGTAGTATATTGGGAACGATGAAGATAAAATAGAAAAGCTCTAATGACATAAAACGTAGAGAAATAGTGAAAGAAATCAGTAAAATATGAATAACCAATGAATAATATCTAAAAGATGCGTTTTCGAGGTAAAATATAAGATCTTATCGACTTGAGTATCCCTACTGCGAAGATTATACTGCGCGTTCACATCACTCTGATCTCAGTAAATCTTAAATCCATTAATCAGTTGTTCTTAAAGTGAGGAGGGAATTTTATTAATATTGAAGCTATTTCGTAAGTGCATGATTTGCTTTTTGTCAGAATTAGTGTTATTGCAAATTTTGTTGATTCTTATAAGTTTATTGATAAGTGTGTTTTCGTACATTTTATAGTTCCAAAAAATAAGTTTATTAATGTTAAATTCGAATTCCTTTCTCTTGACGTGAAAGTCAATTTTTAAGTCGTTTTTGCATTCTGTGCACAAATCAAGAAAAATCGATGGATATTTATTCTTGCTAGTTTCAATTAGTTTGAGTTCTTCTGGGTAGATGGTATTGCTAATCGAGCTGAAGTCTTTAAAATTAAAAATTATTAGATCGTCAATAAATCGGAAGGCAGAGTGGAGGTTTAAAATGAAAGTCCATTCGAAGAAATGAGGAAAGAAGTTGGCAAGTGAAGATGAGAAATTTGTTCCTTGTGGGATGCCTTTTTTTGTTGGAAAATATTTTCTCCGTTAAAGATAAAGATATTGAATATGTAGTAGTTGAGGAGGTCTTATCAGAAAGTTAGTGGGAATTTAAAAAAAATTTTAAGGTCATAGAAATGGTTCATTTATACCACTTGCAATTTATTTACTGGAATACTTGTGAAAAGATCTTGAAAGTCATGGGTTTCTATTGTATCAATTTTGTTATTATAAAGGAATTCAATAACTTTCTTATTGTTTTTGATAATCCATGTAAACTTTTCTTGCTCAATATTATTTAGGATAATATTAAGATGTTTTGAAAAAAAATGATTCTAGGTTTGTTCATGTAGGTGTTAGTACCGAAGATGATGTACCTGAATTTGAATGGTTGTTTATGAAATTTTGGATCGATAATATTAAATGAGAGATTACTATTTGCATTAAGGTATTTAATTTTTTTGTTAAGAGCTGAATTTCTTTTCTATTTGATTTGTTGAGTGTTGAGTTGAATGCACGAAAAGCTACAATTCCTAAAGCGCTGTGGTAGATAGAATATAAATCGTAAAATGAAAGGAGAGAAAAGAAGAATCGTAAATTGATAGAGAATAAATCGTAAAATGAAAAAATGACAAATTCAGCAAGATTCTCGAAAATATTCTGAATAATTTCGAAACATATAATCAACACTTCCTACTCCTTATTAATGATCTATCTAAAGCAAGAATTGCCAAATCGCAGAACACATATCCAGAAAAAACAATATTTTACATGGCTATCAACTTCAAAAATTCAATTTACTACTACCGTAACCGTAAATACAGCCCCCGACCTGCCAAAGCACACGGGGCTTCACTGAATGACAGTCGTTGCAATAGAAACGAGTACTGAGGTCGGGTCCAAATGGCCAACACAGCCTCACGGCCCAGCCCCTCCCGTAGGAGGCACGTACTATCACTGGAGGGGGGCTTCCGCCCCCCATTTATGTAACCCTAGGCGGGCGAGATCCTTCATATACAAACCTGAGCAACTCATCCACACTTAGTGGTGCCTACATCAGTAGGGTAATCAATTTACTACTAATTTAAATTCTTTTCAGTACTCCAAGAGTTTACGGATCTTTTTCCAATCAAAAATATAGAAGTTAATTAATACTTTAAATATGATACAAATATCGGTAGAAGAATCTTCAACAACAATTCCTTTTGTAAAGACGTTATTAACGATAGAAGTAGCATTCAATGCCTTTGCAATACAGAAGAATATATTAAATACATAGATACCATCCATAAACACATTTTAACCGGTAAACTAGACATTATTGACAATAAAGAACTAAGGGAACTAATGATCAAAGATACAAAATTCCGTCCTATTTTCAAGATGTTCGTAAATAACATTTTCAAAAGTCTTCTTAATTATTTGGATAACATTTGCGTAAAACTTGCCGCCAAATTAGATATACCAGTGCAACTCATTACCGAATGGAAATGGTCAATATACTTCAACGTTAAAAAGTTCATGAAAAACAATTACAGAAAAGACAATCCTAATTACGAAAAATATGACTACAAAAATATCAAGGATTACATCAAAGCTCTGCAAGAAAAATTCGTCATTATCCCTATTGATAAACCGGTCGGCAACTTTGCAATAATCTGTAAAAAATTCTATCTCGAAATTTTAGACAAGGAATTCAAATCTTCAGAAATTTAAGAACTCAACAAATCAAATATTATCACCATTAAGAAAGTTTTCAGCTCTTAACAAAAAAAAAATTAAATGCCATAATGCAAAAAATAATCTACCATATATTGCTATCTATCCATAATTTCATATACAGCCAATCAAATTCAGATACACCACCTGCGGCTTAATACCTACATGAACAAACCATCATTTTTTCAAAACATCTTAATATCATCCTAAATAATACTGAGCAAGAAAATTTTACATGGGTTATCAAAAACAATAAGATAGTTACTGAATTCTTTTATAATAACAAAATTGATACAATAGAAACCTATGACTTTCAAGACCTTTTCACAAGTATTCTAGTAAATAAATTGCAAGCGGTATTAATGAACTATTTCTATGACCTTAAAATTTTTTTTAAATCCCACTAACTTTCTGGTAAGACCCCCTCAACTACTACATATTCAATAACTTTATCTTTAATGGAGAAAATATTTTCCAACAAAAAAAGGCATCCCATAGGGAACTAATTTCTCATCTTTACTAGCCAACCTCTTTCTTCATTTCTTCGAAAGGACTTTGGCTTTAAACCTCCACTTTTCCTTCCGATTTGTTGACGATATTATAATCTTTAATTTTCAAGATTCCAGCTCTATTATCAATACCATCTGCCCCGAAGAACTCAATAATTAAAACCAGCAACAATCAATCTGCAGCGATCTTTCTTGATTTATGCTTAGACTACGGAAACGACTTAAAAATTGACTTCCACACAAGAGGAAGGAATTCCAATTTAACGTTAATAAACTTATTTTTTGAAACTATAATATCTCATATAAAATCTACAAAACACAATTATCAATCAACTTTTAAGAATAAGAAACTTGCAATAGCACTAATTCTGCCAAAAAGCAAACCATGCAGTTGAGAAATAGCTTCAACATTAATAAAATTCCCTCCTCACTTTACGAACCTCTGATTAATGGATTCAAGATGTAAGTAAAGGATTGCTTATCAGAGAGATGCCATTCGATGCATAATCTTTGCGGCAGGGTCACTCAAGTCGATAATGTCTTATATTTTAACTCGAAAACGAATTCTTTAAACATTTTTCACTCGTTTCTCATATTTTACTGAATTCAGTCATTATTTCTCTACGCTTTCTATCGTTATCGCTCTTCCATTTAATCTCAACATAGTACACTTCTCAGGCAGCAGCCAAAGTTACGCGCGAAACTCGTACCTCGATACTCTGTTCACACCTCTTCAACGTCAGTCTGTACAGTGACCCTCCGCAACACTGCTACGTCAACATCCGTCCTTCTGTCACGTAGAATATTTATTCTTATTATTCGCTAATGTTATACCACATCGTACTTTTGTTCTAATTATTCAGAACTCCTCTCTCTCTCTGTTTTTGGTTTGACATTAGGGATGAAAATCAGTGTTTTATAGGACTTACGGCATAATTGATTGCAAGAAAATGTCAAACCTTGCATATTTTAGCAATTCACTTTAATATTTTAGCTTCATCCTCTGATGAAACATTATTGTGCTTTAATTGCGTTTTTCATTTTACGATTTATACTGTATATATATATATATATATATATATATAGATAGATATAGATATAGATATAATTTCAACATTGATTGATTTTCAAGACATTGATATATATATGTGTATAAATACATATACATTTGTTATTAATATATATATATACTAGCTGCACGACCCGGCGTTGCACGGGCAATCTTGAATAATGGGATATTCCCGGGCGGAGAGAAGTGAGATCACGTGAGGCCTTCGGATCCATATTTTTTCATATGCCCGGCTCCGTTTTTTTTTCAACAAATATTGTCACTTACTTTCTCCAAGAAATGTAAATATTCTTTCAAATCTAGTCTTTTTATTACTAATTTTCATATGCCCGCCTCCGATTTATTTTTTTACATATATTGTCGCTAACTTAAACGTTACGTTCCCCCCAAAACGTATTATCTTTTCTTTATTCTTCTGTTTCTTCGGCTCTTATGTGCTGGCTACGTTGTCCCTTTACTGCCAATCGTCTATTTCTTTGTTCTTCTGTTTCCTCGGCTCTTCTCTCCTACCCACGCTGTGCCATGTCTGACAATCTAGCTGTGTGGCCCGGCGTTGCACGGGCTATCTCGAATAATGCATCATTCCCTGTAAAAGATTTGTAAAAAAAATTATTCCGTGTCCTAGCGAAATGAAAGGTATATCTCAGAGGTTCCCAACCTTTATTCCCTCGCGCACCTCTTGATTAATTTTTGACATATCCTCCCCCACCGTCTATGCTAAGATGTTTTTATCAATAGCTTAAAAGTTAAATAACTCGGATTTGACATTTGCCTGGAAAACATCTGCTCGACTTATTTTATTTTTTATTGCATTTTTACAATAGTATTAGTTTAACGCCAAAACAAATGAAATCAGTATTGTAATAATTTTGCATTAACTTATAAAGATTGCTAATAATTACTCTCCGTATTAATCAACTATTCAAGTGGTATAGTTATTAAATGCCAAGGGACTTGGAGAAACAAAGTTCTATAACTTTTTTAATCCCTTATGTTTTCTTGTTTCCGCCCTTAACAACTTTATTTCGCGTACTCCCAAATGGTCCTTTGCGTAACCCCAGGGGAACGCGTACCACAGGTTGGGAATCTCTGTTCTATCTAATTCTTGTCTAGCTGTATGGCCCGGCGTTGCACGGGCTAAATCGAATAATACCTGAGGTCACGTGACACATGCCTAATGTGTGTTATAATATTGTTGAAGTGTGTTGTATTAGTGTTTTCACCTCCTGCTTCAGCTGGGTGTGGATGAGAGGTCATGTGGTAAATTTGGCCATGAATTCTGAAGCAATACACTCCTCTCTTTGTAGACGGTACAATCTGTGCACCCATTGAAACACTTTTACGACCTTGTGTTATTTTTGAAATGCACTGATAATTCATCGGAGCCATCCATCAATCCTTTCATTTCCACTGGATAAACTGAAGCCTGCTCGATTATATTTCCATTATGACAACAATGAGTGTAAATTCCTCTGGTATTCTTTTCATCCCGGAAATACAACCCTCCGCATTTCAGACAGAGATTGTCCATTTCTCCACAGTTGTGTTCTTCGGTTCAGAACAGTTCTAGCTGCATAAAAAGTTTGTATCTGATGGTGATTTTGTCCTTCAATAATATTTAGACGGCGTTCTCTTGCATGTTGTAGCATGGCTGACAATCGGCTATCTCTTTGTTTGTCTGTTTCTTCGGCTCTTCTTCTCTGGCCACGTTGTGCCATTACTGCCAATCGGCTATTTCTTTGTTCTTCTGTTTCTTCGGCTCTACTCTCTTGCCCACGTTGTGCCATGTCTGACAATCGGCTATTTCTTTGTTCTTCTGTTCCTTCCACTCTTCTGTCCTGGCCACGTTGTGCCATAATTGCAATCGGCGGCTTCTTTCTTCTTCAGTTTCAACAACTCTCCTTTCACGTTTTCTAATTGCCTCCCGTCTACTGGCAGCATCCCCTGCAATTCCTCTTTTCCTTTTAGGCATCGGAAAAAGAGAGAATTGAACAAAACAAAAATAGTAACTTCCAAATATCAGCTAAAATTAGGAGCTTCACAAATATTTAAACTTGATCAAATCAATGAATAATGATTAAAATCACTAACATAACTAATCTATATCTTTCGGCACATAACTTTACAGAAACAAAACACCCCTTTTAATTTCGTTAAAATGATTTTGTTGGACGTTATATCACGGGATAAAAAAATAATTTATACACTTTCAACAATACATTTTTTTTTATTTCTGTCAGCGTCACTTTTTTATTGTTGTTGTAACAATGTTCCTTAAAGTAAACGACTTCAACAATAAAATAAATTTTGAATTGCGCTGTAACAATGAAAAGTATTGTTGTAAAGTATCCGAAACAATGAAAAGCATTGTTGTCAATTAGTTTTTAATTAATATCTTTTTCACTAATTAAAATTTCGATATTTAAATGGCCGAAATGGCTTCCCTGGATTATTCCCCATCTTTTGGTACCTTCCGCGCGCTTCTCCGTTCGGCGGTTCGTGAGAAGATAGAGGGACATACATACATACATACATACGTTTGTTTACCTTCGAATTTTAATAGAGTAGATATATATATATATATATATATATATATATATATATATATATTAATAACAAAAATATAACTTGTTATATATGAACATACAGAAGCAAAGTAAACAAGACATATCAAGATGTAATTCATAAACTAAAAATTTTTTAATTAAACATGACAACCAAATCCAAAATAAAAGTGCTGACGTGAACTCGGTTGACAGTTAACGGTTAACGTCACGAGTTTCGGTAAATATTTTACTAGGAGTGAGAAGTGAAAAGTCTGAGAAACCTTTTGCTGTCCGTGAAGTCTTAGAAACTTTATTACGAGTATCAGTAAATAAACATTACACAATTAACCAAAATGAGACTAACTGTAAAAAACAAAAGATGTAAGGCAAATAGAATAAAGGCAAATATAGTAAGTTTCTTTTCCTCCTACAGAACTCTGTGGAATAAAGGTAAATAAAGAGAAATTGGGAATTTTATTGTAATAAAGATTGTATTTGAACAAGTTCAATTTTTTATCCATATATATATATTTCCTTCGGATTGAATAATCTTTTGATGTGATTTTGTTGTTGAAGAGTAGTAGAATTGCTAAGCCGTCTGCAGGAACAGCTGACGGATGAAATATTCTGTTTTCCTGCGTCGACATTGAGTTAAAATGTGACCTTTTCAGCCATTTTTGCAAGTTGTTTTCCTGAGACTTTCTCATGTGCCAGGATACAACTCGTGTTGTAACCACGTTCATAATCACATGTATCTCTCTGAGATAAGAGAAGATGCTATTTTTAGTAGATAATTCTGACATTTGGTTTTAAAATAGTGAGCTAAAACTAGTTGAAAATCAAAACAGTCGAAAAGCAATCATTTGTAACTTCTATATGTCAAACATCCAACATTTAAACAAAAATGTTTTTTAAAAAATTTCAATATTTCGTAACATGAATGTAAGTAAAATTTATTAATATCAATGGAATTTCACTTCCTAGACTGAAATGTGTAAGTAAAGAAAATACAGAAACCTTAAACGTGATTGCAAGAAAATCCAGCAAAGTGATACCAAAGAAACAGAAAAATAAGTACTTACACTGAACTTCTCCGTAGCTGTAACATAGAAAAACAGGAATGAAAATCAATATAAACAAGAATGCACATTTAAAAGAGAGAAAAACTTTTCACTTCATGAGTAACTGATCCCAACTTGAGAAATATTTATCAATCCGCTTTATATAACAGAAAGCGAAGAAATATTTAAAACAGCTTGTATGATCGCCTAGAATCAGGCATGGAAGATTAGTTGCATGTATTATTTGGAGGAACTTCAGAGCAAATCGCTGTAGATACTCATTATAAATCGAGTCTGAAGTGAGGTCGATTGGTAAAGAAAAACATTTGGTGGTGGAGTCATATATCTTCCTGTGAGGAATTTGCAACGAATGCCCAGTTTTTGCAGCTGCTAAAATGCTCTTGAAGCTATCGCACGTCGCCTTACTGGAGATCATAATTTCGAGTTTAGAGTTTGTTTTTGTTCAAAGCGTTTTTCCTTTAATCGAATCTTGATAACTATGGTCAATTATTTCACTGTCAATTGAACACCTCGATAGATATATTATTGACGCAGACAAATTGATAATTATTGGCGTCTTTCTGAAATGTAGTGAAAAATGTCAACTTAAGCACGGCGTATTAGTTTTATTTGGTTGTGAGCATTCGAAGATCCCTGACATGACGAAGGTGTCAAAAGGGAAAAGAATCTGAAGTAAAGTTGTTCTTTGTAATTAGAATTTCATTGCTAGTTAAGAAATACGGAAATGCATTTTGAATCTTTTTCCTTTGACGGATTTAGTCAAAAATGAAAAAAAAATTATTGTCAATTTTGTGACAAAATTATATATCAAATTCCATGTATTTAGATTCTTTATCGCCCTGCAAGATTGGGAGACTCTGACTGCCATTCTAATATTCTTAATCGCAGAATTAAGAAATCTCGTGAATGTTCAAAATTTCGTTCATCTTATTTAGTTTTTTGTCGTTTATTTTTGAAGCAAAATTATTTTCTTTTATGGACATTGAAATTTTTTTTATTTCATTTTAAATGAGAAAAGAATAAATGAACAGGAAGAAAGTAATTAATAAAAATAAGAAAGTTTAGTAAAATTCAAAATATAAGGTTAAATTATAATTTGATCTGTTCATAAGGACGACAAACCTCAGCCCGAGCAGTTGCGTTATCGTTTACATTTATCACAGCATATTTGAAGAACAACACTAATTTAAGTTAAAACAAAACAAACTAAACTAAAGAAATTTAAATTCCTAATAACCTGAATATTATACAGGCTGCCCACTAATATCCTACACCCCCTCCCCTCTTAACTTCAGAACGACTGCAGCTACAGTCATAAAAGTGCAGTCTAAGTATAGTAAAGTGTGTTTGCGCGCTACTCCTTGAGACCGCTTACAGCGCCATCTGGCGACAAACTGCGGAACTAGCGATAATATCACGAAAACGAAACGATAAAGAGAAAAGTCAGTTAAGAAGTTAAAGAGCGTCAGTGATTTAGTACAAAAAGACACCTTATGAACATTACTACTAATAATAGAACACAACACATACTTGTTGATTCTCGATTTCAGAAAATGTGAAGTCACGAAAAGTAGACGTAAGGATAAAATGTTATCTTCCTGATAATAATGACAGGAATGTGGTTTTCCAGTTGGTTTTACCACAAAGAGCAGTTTCTGCGACCTCCCACCAAAATTGCAGGAACTTCGACAAAGTATTACTAATGCTAGTGCCATCGTGCCACCAGATTTGCTAATAAGTCTGAAAAGTGAAATTGAGAAACTGATCGAAATGTGTATAGAAATTGACGGAGTGCAGTTTCAACACTGAAAATAAAGGTATTTTTTGATAATTCGATTTTTCCTCTCTCTAATACGTTTCATCACCTAACAGTGTTGGAAAAAGAGAACAAAGAAATACGCGTTTTAAGCGTTGTATTTCCAGCATAAATACCCACAAATTATTTTTGCACAAATTCAGTGATACTTTATAGTTTCTTAATAGACTTTTTTTCTTATGGCATGATCATTTCGGGATTGGAACGGTAATTCCACCCTGTATATTTCCTATGCACTAATATGTTGCTAAAATTTGTATAACAGTTCCAACAATCAAATACATGATAAAAATGTATCATTCCAAATGATTTTTCTTACCCTTAAATCTTCAGTCTCCTTTATTTTGTACTTATATTGAAGCTTCCTACAAAGAGAAATAAAGTATTAAGCATTAAATTATTAGAAACGAAAATGCTTATAATTAAATAAGTTATATTTACTTATAGTTACTTATAGTTTTACTACAGTCAGAATTGATGTCAACAGTCATTTATAAATAACCTCGTAAAAATATATGTATGCAGATAAAGACACAATACAAGGGTATTTAAATAGATTTTCTGCTGAAATCTATTAAAACTGAGAGATTTTGTGCAAACTTCTAAATAAAAAATATTTTTCGGTTTTCCTTTCATTCGAGTAAATTTTAATTGAAATTTAAAGAAGGAAAAAAATAAAATTTTAATTTTTTTCTCTTTACTACAAAGGTTATACTAGAAATTTAAAAAAATAGCATTTGTGTGAGCAGCAAAATATTGATTAAGCGGAGTATTTTGTTTTTGTTGTAATCCTCATCGTTTTAACCCATAAATGATGCAGTTTTTTCAATTGCTTAAAATGAGAGTTGGAGGTGAGAGAATAAAACTGCATATTATGAAAGCAGATCGTAAATTTAACTGGTTCTTATTCAGAGTGCAAATTTTCAAGGGAAGTTGGATTTTGACATTTCTTTTCGAGATTAGAATGGAAGTGACGAAGCAGCATATTCTATATATTTTGATGTATGAGTTCAATAAAGGTAACAATTGGACGGAAACTGCGAGTAATATCCATGCAGTATTCGGGGTTCGGACAATAAACATAGGCCAGTGACAACTGTGGTTCCAGAAATACAGAGTTGGAAACTGCAGCCTAAAAGACGATCCTTGTCCTGGAAGATCTGCAGAGTTCCGCGACAACATTCTGTCAACCCCGTAGAATAAATAAAATCGTAACTCTTCAGGAACTAGCCTAGAAGATTTTAGATTTAGTCCTTGATTCTTTCATCGAAACCTGTGAACAATCGGAAAATTCTGCAAATTGGATCAATAGGTTCCTCACAAACTTTCCAGGACTTTTTGTGCGCCGGCAGTTAAGGTGTTTTCTTCTTTGCTGTCAAGATTTAGGAACCTTTTCTTTGGACGGAATAGTGTCTGATGACGAAAAATAGTTCTCTACAACAATGTCAAGCGCCAAAGACAGAGGATCGAGATAGCTGCTAAGCAAGTTCTTCTCCAACGTAAAGTGTTTTTATCTTTTTGGTCGGATGTGAAAGGTTTTGCCCAATTTGAACTTTTTAGCAGAAACCAAACGATGATAAAGGATATCTATTGCGAATAGCTTGAAAGACTCAAGTTAGATCTATAATATAAACGACCATCTTCGGTTTCAAGACGAAACCGATCATCACAACGCTCGTCCACTTGCGGCGAAGACGGGATAGAAAAGGCTGGAGTTGTTTGAATGCGAAACTGTACCCAACCCAGTAGACTTGAGTTGAGTGGTGAAAATGTTGGCGAACCGAATCCGTGTAAATATAATGGTCACTCTTTAACATCGACTTTCCTTAGAGTCCCAGTCAGTCATTTCCTATTGGATTTTTGTATATGCATTAACAATAATGCAATGCAATAACAATAAGAAATAATTGTAATGCAATAACAATAAGACATAAATTTTGTGTCGGTTTCTGATTAATAAAATTCCTGCTTACACACTTTGCCCTTATTATGCTATCATCTTTTTTCAATAAAATGTCCAGTAAAGATCAAGCGAAATTATGAAAAAAGCAAATGAATCCGACAAAACTATCTAATTTTGTAACTAAATTTTAAAATTTATTTTCTATCTTCAATACTTCCAGATACTTTTAGTTGTCTATAAATGTTTTGCCCCGCCCCACTTATAGCTTCCAATCGCAGCTACTGATGATAATAACAAGGATACATAAAGCAATTATAAGCGTTTTTCGTCAGTTAAAAGTATAACAAAAAAAATAATTCCCATATTAGAAAACAGAATGTTTTCTTTTTTTCAGAATTGGTTTCTTGCATACAATTGACTAATAATTAATATTTCATAACCTCACCATAAGTTTTAAATCACCTAAAAAAGTGTGTTCTATTATTAAAAAACTACAAAATATTTAATTTGGGGTTTTATAGTGCAAATAAGAAATTAGAGAAAAAGGCTGAAATAGAGGAAAATTTATGGGAATGCTTATGGAAATTAAACGTACTTGCGGCACCTCAAAACTATTCCGATTGCCATCAAATTATATTTTTGACTTCTTTGCATCAAAAAGAAAATTTCCCACGCTATTAAAAGTTATAAAAAAAGAAAGAAAACCTTTTTGCTGCACTCTTATGTGCAGGTTGACATTATCACTGCTGAAAACATCCATATGTGTCGACAAGATAACATCAACTTCAAGGCAACCCTGAGGTCCTACCATAGAAGCAAGAAAAAAAAAGAATCTGTTCACTCTCTTAACTTCTGAGCATTGAATGGGCGATGAGATCTGTAACTTTGCTTCAGCATTTACTGCCTAAACTATACTGTCATTTCAGAATTAAGTCTTGGTGCTATTGTGTGTTTATGAATTTCAGTTTAAACCTTGAATCCCTTTCTTGTCTTAGAATCAATAGATGCTTTCTGAAGCACAGATGGTTGCAGCTCTGTTGAAGGAGCTGAATCTAATAAAGAGAGTGCGCTGTTTTTAGCATTTCAATCAGGCTTTCGCGTCTGTCTTTGGATATCATCTGGATTTTGTATTCATGACTTTCCTTCTCAAGTATTCGCCTGGCGAGTTTACCGTTGCTTCGTGCAAACCTTCCGCATCCCACCAAATGTGCTGAATTGTCTTTCGGTGGCTCCTGCAGATGACAGTTTTTCTAAACAGCGTTGTTTTTTTTATCATGTGTTGGATTTTCGTGCATAAAATATTTTAAAAATATTTTTGTTTTCATTTTTCTGCATTCCGAATTGTTTGTTAGCCTTTCCCCCTTTTTCACTGATTTCCATTCATTAAAAATCAGCCAAACAGCATTCATTCGTTAGAAAACAAACCTACCGATACGAAATTTGAGTATTTACAGAATAAACGATGCAAAATAAATTTGCAAAATCGTTTAATTGCGGTGAGAAAGCGTTATCTGAAAATGCATGCGTGGAGTTAAGATTATAGGTTATTCTATAGTGGTGAGATAAGTAATTAGAAAAAGATGATTTCTAACGACGAACCTTAACGGAACTAAAAAAAATATTGAATGTCAATTCTTTTGCAGTTCACGTACTTAGAAAACAGTTCAAACCAGAATTACGGCATTCATGCATCGATTTTTACAGTTACGGGTATCCAGGTCTAAAATCTATCTACGGCACAATATATAAAAAAATCAGGAACACTTGCGATTTTACTTTTTATGAAGACCTTTACGTGAAATCACAGTCCGAACAATTGATTATTAATGCTATGATGATGATTATTTCGATTTCAGAGTCAAATAATTCAAAGTAGTGCATTTGTTGCCATGGACATGCAAAAGCCAGATCACGTCTAATATGCAGAAGACATGAGGAAACTAAGGAATGCGTTAATCAATACGGGGAATCATGCATTAGAGAATAATGTGAGAATGCTGATGATGATATATTTTTATTACAACCATTAAATAATGTTGGTTCTACAGGGTGTGAAGAATTTTTTTATTTATTAATTGCTCTCCTGTAGACTTCACAAATTTTAATTTCATTTAAAACAATATTAATGCAAAAATAGTATTTTCTACAAGAACGTTGAAGCTACATTTTTTTACGTTAAGGTATTATTAATTCTGTTAATTGAAATCCTAATTTTATAAACTAAGAACTTAAAATTTAAGATTTATTTTATTGCTTTTTAAAGATAGACGGATTAGCTATAACATCTCTCATCCTTAAAGAAATATAATAAAGTACTATTCTTATTATTATATATTTCGCTTAACAAACAACACCGCCTATCTCAATTTTTTTTTGAAATTTAAAAGAGGAAGAAACAACTGAATTCTTCGCAACGAGTAAAGAATATTTCTTAATTTTTTACAAAATCTCATAGCGAAATAGATGCTTATTGTTTAACACACAGAATACCCATAGAGCACTTGATGGTGCACTTATAAACAAGTTATAAATATGCAATTCTCATGTTAGAAACATGGGTAAATAGCCATTGAAACCGATAACGAATAACCATGTGGTCTCACGTTCCTGCCAGACGTGTAAAAAATTAAGAAATATTCTTTAGTCGTTGCGAAGAATTTAGTTGTTTCGTCCTCTTTTAAATTTAAAAAAAATGAGATAGGCGGTGTTGTCTGTTAAGCGACGATATATTAGATAAAAGTTTAATTTATAAAAAAAAAAAAAATTTCAAAATTCTTCAAATGGGTTTTAGCTTATAATATATCAAGCAAAATTTGTTTTATAATTTTCTTTTATAATCTTTAGGATAATGAATGCGAAAATGTTTAATTCGAAATGATAAACTGGTTTTCTTACAAAATGTTTTTAACATGAAAACGTTGAATGCTAAATGACATTGTCTTCAGATTATGATGTCGTGAATAGGCTCCATCGAATTTTAAATCTCATGTAGCAACAAAGCTATGTTAGATATCTTCAGTTCATCCATGACGCCGAATCTGACAGGAAGCGCACTAATATGTGTTAATACTGTTTTGAGTAATTGTGGATAATAAATCAACTTACAGACATCCTTGCTTGCAGTTTTGAAAGCAGATGAGTCGCTTATCCAGCAGTTCTCGTTCTTGCACGCTAGGAAAACCACGTCGCTTATACTCTGTAATGATTCATTTTAATTTTAAAAAATCTGAAAAAAACTGTTATCACAGTTTAGATACAATTTCAAATTCCAATTAATGGAAAAACACAGGTATAAACTTCTGAAAAGTGAAAAACAAAAATTATAGAAATTTATTAAAGTCATATACTCCATGAAACTGTCTTTTCTTTATGTTCTAAAAGTTATTCTTAATTATATCACAACGGAAATACCGTCGCAACGCGCGTGTGTATAAATGCAGTAAATAAAGAAATTATTGTAAAAAAACTTACAATATTTTTAAATTTGAATTGTTTTATTAAGCAATGAAATGAAAAGAGCATAAAATAATGAAGAATGCTAGAAAACTAGTTGCAAGGAAGCAACTCGTTTCTTTATTTTTAATGCAGCTCATTTCGGTAATATCAAAGGGACAAAATTTCTGTCGGCATTTGTAATGCGAGCTTGGCAAAACAGCGATGTTCTGAAGACACAGTTATACAAAATGCATAAACGTAAGAACTTGGGGTAACTGGTTTACTATATGAGGTAACTCTGCTGTAACTGTACCCAGTTGCAACAAATCAATTTAGGACAGTAAGCAAATGGGTGTACTTTTATAACGTTTTGAATGCCAAAAGAAGCAAGGAAATTACAAAGAAACTGAATATCCTTTGGGTAATTTTAATTATAATCAATGTATTTCTATCGTAAAAATAAAATTTCACTCACCAGAAAAAGTTTAACTCACACATTATTTTGAGTGGTTTTAAGTAATTAAAGTGGAATATTCAGGTTGCATGTATGAATGATTTACAGCTTCAGGTTGAAATTGACAATTTACTTACTTCCGCTGATGCACACATCACGTACTGACGAAACCATCGTCATTCCTATATCACAGCGGTAGCTTGCTTTGGAATATTCAGATCTGCACAAGTCCAGGCACATCTGAAACGTGGGATTCGGGAAATGCAATCTGTTAATTCGTATTTTTAAAAATCAACTAGCTGATATAATCGGTTTTGCACGGATAAAGAAAATTTTAAGTCTAAGTACATAAAAGACTTTAAAATTAATAAAACTGTTTGTTTTTCGCAGAAGCGTCTTTCGTTGATTTTCGTTCGTCCCCCGGTGTTGTCTGACCCCTCATACAGCAGTTAAACCCTTTTCTCATTGACGGCTCGTGCTATGCAATCCTGGGGGTGCTGCAGCTTTTAACTAGCCGTTGTACTCGGCTAGTTAATAATAAAATTACTCAAAGCTAATGAAAAAAGCTAAAAAATGTAATTGTTACAAATATGAATGGTTATGAGTTACAGTGTTTTGGATTAAACAAGGATTAAAAGTTATAGCACCCCCAGATTGAATAGCACGAGCTACCATTGTTCTCTTCTTTTTCTCTCCATAATGTGGACCACCTGGTACAAATCTAGCAGTCCCAGTTACTCCATTTTCCCTCCCCATCATTGCAACGGCGATAACAGAAGCTATTACCTACATTTGTTTCTATTGTCGTTATTCGGACAACGAATCTCTTCTTATTAGTGTTTGTGTGACTGACCGGAAAAACACGGCATAGTGTTCTTCATTTTTCTGATTAGGGATTTCTGATTTTTGATTCAAAAATTAAATGAAGCATCGTATAAAGAGAGTAAATAACTAACAGTATTTGCTGTGAAAAACAAATCGAAAGATTTGTTATTTTGTAAGTGCTACAAAATGAAAGCGGAAGCAAAACTTCTGTCTTTCTGTAAATATTCCAAGAGAGAAAAATTTTTATGATAACTTTAGCAGTGGAAAAATATGGAAATGAAGGATTTGATAAAACAATAAATCGTTGTGAAAGTAATTACAATAATAGAAATAATTGTTACAGGTTGTATTTAAAATGAATTTCGAAATATTTATGAAAACTCAGAAGTTTTCGGCGAAATTAATTAATTAATTAATTTTTTGTTGTTTAATTAAATATTTTAAGAAGTAATAATTTTCGAAAAATGCAGAATTGATCTAGAAATAGAACCCAGAATGGCATGCGAAAATTTTATTTCGATACTATTCATCGTTTAGGAAGACTTATTGAGAGAGATAGACCAGTAAAATACCTTTGTTTCCGTCCTAGTTCTGCTCCCTTCGATAGGAACTGGACTAAGTAATCTCGAAAGACTTAACACACTCATAAATAACATTTAAAAATTTTGAAAATCAAACAAATCATCTGATAGAAAGAGCAATTAATCCCACTGCACATTAATTGGATTAATGAACAACCATATTAATAGAGGTATGTGCTACGACATCATACCGGAAATGAAAAGTTTGCCTTGGAAATAAAAATGTCCAAATAAAACAATATCTTCTTATATTAACTTTAACAGTGGCAAATGCACGTGAATGAAGGATTCGTTAAATAGTAAAATGGCTTGAATTTAATTTAGTATTGTTTAACATTGCGTTAAAATTGCGCTTTGAAACTTAATTTACAATTAGAGAAAACATTCTACCATAATGTAATAATTATCATTCAGGAGATAATTGTTTGCTCTTTTAGATGATGTAGAGATAATTGCCGTACAATATATATTTCAGAAGTTATTGGCGAAAAACGTTTAAAAATTAGGCTTAAGACGGCTTACTTTTCGTTATTTAATTAAATATCTTAAGTGCTAATTAAATCTGAATGTTGAAAATAACTCAGTTGACCTAGAAATATATTTCAAAATGTCGTGTGAAAATTTCATATCACTACCGTTCACCGTCTAGGAGGAGTTCTTGTGCCAGACAAACATATGTATTTTTTGTTTTATATTATAGATGAACTGTGTTAAATCAACTGATTTCGAGACATTCAAGTGTCCAAATCTGTGGCGTAACTGAATGGAATTTCATTTCATTTTATTTCCAAGCAGTCGCGTTCATAAACCCACGGAACGGTGGAAAGACAGGCGGGATTACAAAATTACATTTATCGGACTCGAAACGTGGGCCAAAAGCTTATTTCTAAACCGTTAGAGATAGGTATTTCATCCAATTTGAAAAAAAACCTTACCACATATCTGATGTAAATATTATATTTAATGTTGTCTGGGATAATAAATAAACAGGCAAAAAATTAATGTAGTCTAAATTTTATACCCGCACCGGTCCTATTAGCCATATTTAGTAAATTACTCTTCACACTAACATACGAGTATTAAACAAAAAGTGTTACATTTTTCTGCGACTAAAACTGGCCAAGTTATGGAGCTTTATATTGCATAATTTTAAACGAATCAGCTGAAGCGTCGAGGAAGCTCTGCGCTTTGAATGGAGGATCTTCTTGATTGCGGCATTTGAAATG
The DNA here is from genome assembly GCA_013235015.1 of Araneus ventricosus. Lineage (NCBI taxonomy): Eukaryota > Metazoa > Arthropoda > Arachnida > Araneae > Araneidae > Araneus > Araneus ventricosus. The sequence goes on from BGPR01000958.1 coordinate 61,440, forward strand.
GTTTGAAGAGATCTGAGTCACCTATATTAAAATCTCCGTAAATCGTTCAGTTTTATTCGCATAAGAGCGGACCAATTTTGTATAAAATGTTAGTATTTGAAAAAGGTTTATTAAATTTGACTAACCGGTAGAGTGTATAAAATTTGGTAATTCCAAATTTTATATCATTCCAAATTTTACACCATTTTTTAAATGCGTAATCTTTAAGTTATGTATTTTGTCGCTCAAACAACATAAGATACACTTCTTTACGTCATTTAAATCACGTTTCCAATCGGAAGTACTTATATGCAGATCTCTAACGGTTTAGAAATAAGCTAATGGGCCTCAAATAAAGTATATAGCCTTTATGATGCGAGTCAATCGGACTATAAAATTTAAGCATCCGTTACATACAATAAAAAATCATAGAATGTATATATATATATATTTACCAGACACGTAGGCGATGATATTTCGGCAAGAATTAAGATCAAAATGCGTTCTACATTTTTTTCTTACGAAGCATTATTAATATTATTAGATGTGCAATTTTTTGTATATGAATCCTTTGGCAATGAGCACTTACTACTAAAAATTGAGATAAGATGTTTCATTTTCGTTCCTGGAAACCTGATTGCACAGTTCATATTTAAAACTATACCAATTGTATTTAATAATATATTGATAAGAATGAAAACTTTTTCAGGGCAAAAAAAGTTACGACTTTTCAGGACGGCAGCGGAGTATCTCTGCGAAAAGTTTTCATTCTTGGAACAATGTATGAACCACCTTCTGTGTGAAAACTGCGACTAGAAAAGGATTTACCTGGAAGGAGTTGGGATTGGTGGACTCTTCCGCATCTTCCGAGGGTCCGTTGTCCCTGCAGTCCGTCTGGTAGGGAGGAGGCAGCAGGTGCTCCTCTTTCTCCTAATTATGAGTGATTGTTTTAATGTTCAAGGGTAATAATGACTATAGACATAATAAAGTCAACAAACTGTTCGATGTTATAAAATTCTAATAACCTTTCAATAATACTGTATCAAATTTAATACATAAAACACATATCAAATTTAATACATATTTTCATGTTAATAATGAATAGTGAGTAATGAGTTTTGTCCACACGCTGTATGAGATTAAAAACATCATAACAGACCGGATAATAATCAATCGTTCCATTTTTCATGGATAGCACAGGTCCTATTGATAACTCTGTGGTAGTCAGTTATTCCTGATACATAATTCCTGATACACCTATTGAAATATTTACACAGCTTTTGGCAATTTTTGAATCTTTGATTGTTTCAGCAATTGCTTCGGCAGGTTTTTACCATTTGATATCACTTCCAAAATACTTTTTTATTGTTTAATGAAACAGAAATAGTGATTTGATACGTTCATTAAATTTTATTTAATAATATCACAATTCTATTTTAATTTTTTCTGAAAAGTGAATGATATTAAACCCGTTCAATATTATGACAATATGCCAGCTATTTAGTTATGTTAATACAACTGTGAAAATAGTAAAACGAAACATATAAATGTTAAGCTGAAATTTATTCAAAGTATTGTAATTAAAAATGAATTCGAATTGAAGTATGCAAAAATTAAAACGTACTTAGCTGCTTTTCTTACGAAACCGAAATCAAAATCCAATTTTTTGCAATGTGTAAGGGATACTTTTACTACTTTATAGCCACGTAGGAATCCATGGGGTCGTTTGTTGGCAACAATTAAGTATTTTGGAATATTCCTGGCTGTGAGAGGTATTACGTCACATCAAGTGTATGGAATATCTCCTTGGTTTTACTGTGGTACTATCTACTGTACTGTGTTCTGCCATACTGTATTGTTTCAATTCCAGCCAAGTTATGTAATCAGACAGCTTGTGTAGCTGTGATAAGATTTTATTTCTTAGTGGATAAGACGTCTTACTTGCCTTCTTTCCTTATTTAATTATGTCTTTCAGTAAAGAAATATTTGAAAGTTCGAACTTCCCCTATTTGAACGGCACCCAAAAATTATTACAATAAAATTATACTCTGACATCTGGAAATGCAATTAACTTCAAATCGCGAAATTTACGGAAACATTTCTGACTTTAGAATTCCGTAAAATCTACATAAGAACCAACCACACTTCCTAAAGATTGTTGGTTCACACTTAAAAAAGTTTGTAATTCATTACTCTTTCTTGGTCTTTACTTTCGGAATGCATAAAACGATGGGTGTTGTGATTTAAAAAATTGTGCAGAAACTTTATGACCAGTAAATGTTCAAATTATTTGGTATCTAAACTCAAAAGATAGAAAATATATTTTAATACCATTATTTAGCTTAAAAGAGAATTGAAAAACCAAAACAAAATTATTTTTGAGCCTTTTGTTATAAAAAAATAACTTTACGAAAAAGGCTATTTCTCTGGGTAAAAACTTTGAGACTATGAAAATAAAAGCAATATAATAATGCAAAAACAAATTCTCAATAATGTTTTAGACACATAATTAATAATAATGTCTTCAAATATCCAAACTTATTTTAGTTTTCGATTCTTTTCCAGTATTGCTTTGTACCATTCATATTCAATAGTGGCTAACATTTCTGCAGCTGAGGATAGCTGCGATCCATCTTCATAAACATATCCTGCCGGGTCACTCCACTTGGTCTGTATATTAATGGAACCTTCAGTATTATTAGTGTGGAACAAAATGATGTGAAAACGCCGTCACAAGACAAACATGTCAAGTCATGTATTAATGAACTGTAAGTTGTTTCGTGCTGTACTGTGATGCCAAGCATGTTTTCCTTCTAGTATATGCGCGATAGAGTCCAAAATTAAATTGGCGCTGTCCATTTAATCCTTGAACACGAATTGACTTCTTTGATAGAACAATTTGATTATCATTTTTCTAGACAACCGGTGCCAAATTATGCTTCAAATTTGTTTCTTGAAATATTACATACTTCAACTGGAGAGAATGAGGAATATTTTGAGCAGACGTTTTCATAGAAACACTACTAGCTCAATACCGTTCAGCAACTGGAGATCCTCTTCAGCATGGAAAGTCTCCAAATTAAAATATTAGGTATGGACGACCTCTCTTCAGAATTAAAGTTTTGATAGCCATCTGTTCGCTTTTTGCATTATTTGTATTAAATGTGATTTAATTTAATCTTGCAGTTTAAATAAGCACAAAATATGTTTCAATTAACTTAAAATTTTAAGGTAAGTTTCAAAATCAATAATCCAAATACATTACAATGGATTTTCTAGAGAGGATTTTCTTTTCTTTTTTTAAAATGTGTGAGAGTCGGGTGCGCAATATATAAATTTCTGAGACACTGGATATCAGCAAAGAAACAGCAAAGAATATGAGTACAGGTATTGACCGAGCAAAGCGAGGTCTACTTATGGACTCAACCATTCAGCGATTTGTATTTCTGAAAATTTGTTTCTGGGACCAAACACGTTCTTGCAAATCCTTCGAATTCGGCATAAATGTTTCTTGAAGCAATAGAAAACGATCATTTATTTATATTTTCAACTTTGTCCTACGTTCCTCCCATTGGGGTCTCAGGAAGGAATTCGATTCCCACGCCAAAACGGTACGGAAAACGTTGTATGGGAGATCTCAATATCTCGGTAACTACATATGTTAAAAACATAACTAATGCAATTAATATAACTAAGGCAATAACTATTTTAGAGATAAAGGGTAACAACAGAAAATACAAAAAATTTGAAAATCGGTAAACTGTCACGCGAGTAAAGTAGTCCAACGCCTTTAACATCAACGGCTGTTTGAAAAAGACAGCCATCAGTCAATTTTTTTAAAATTCTTTCCGACATGGATGCAGGTTTACTGATTTCGACGTTTTCGCGAGTTTAGCGCCATTAAACCGCTTCAATTATTTTGTTAAAGGCGAAACGTGTAATTGTAATTTTGTAAATACTGATAAAAACAAACATTTATTTGTAATTTTATTAATACGATTAAAGAAGACACATAATGGTAATTTTTTTAACAACGATGAAACAGATATTTCACTGCCACTTTGGTAATACTGATGAAAACAAAGAAATATATAAATAAATTTTAGATTTTATTATTGGGGGATATGAGGTCTATTGTTAAAAGAATCAGTATTAAAAGTTTAATTCAGAAATGAAACAGAAGTAAAACACTGTATTTTGAATACTTGGTGAACTTATAAAAATCTACTAACTGAAAGGAAAAACCTTATTTATGTTTCCGAGACCGCATGATTTGAGGAAAAAATAATGATTTCTCTCATTGGTTTCGTCTTCTATCAATCACCCTTTGTAACAAAAAATAAACAAATGTATACTTGCCAGATGGACATAAATTTTGTATTTTGTTCCTGGTGTTATGGCGTGTAAGTCGTCGAATTCGATGGGAACATATGATGAATGAATACCAACAAACACTTCAGGCTCATCTGTCAGTGCTATGTTCATTTGGTCCAGCAAAATCACCAAAAAGACATCCCCTTCTTTCCTGTCGAAATCTATCATAAAAGTAAAGATTCAGATGCTGCACCTGAATTAAATTATGGACATAAATTCAATATCGTATTCCTGGCTTTATGGGATGCAAATCCACTTCAGTATTCTAAAGCCTATTTGGAGAATGGATGCCAATAAACACTTGAGGCACATGTAGGGGATAAAATAATTCTATGTTGCTTTCTTGCAGAAAGTAACAGTCAACCCAATCTCCCTCTTTTACCCTGAATTCTGTAAAAAAAGTACATGATTATGTACTTACAGAATAACGAAATATATTTTGGAATATTAGTAAGAAAAGCAAGTTCACAACGGTATGAACACTGAACTTTAAGTATTAACTTTCTCTCACTTGAACGTCTTATCAACACAAAACGAGGATTTTTCTTTCCACAAAGAAAACATATTTAAGCGTTTTCTTCATTACACAGCATAATGAATTTTGTCATTGATTTTTGACATAATAGTAGAAAGAAAATATTAATTATGTGTGTGTATAACTTAAATTTTATAACTGATAAAGGCTCTTTCAAACCTTTAATTATACGAAAAAGGAGGAAACTGACTTTTAACATATGGTTAATTTTTGAAATTTTTAGATAATTCTTTCACACTCATATCTAATAAAAAATGGTCCTTCATTGGCAATTATTGGATTATTAGAATTTCACAAATATAACTATATTTACAATATTTTAGTACATATCATTGAAGTAATTTTGGAAAAAACGAGGAAAATCCTGAATAGATGCCGTAAATGTTTTTTAGTTCTGCTTTGGAATTTATTTGCATTCTAATGGACTTTTGAGTAACAGGTGGCCATTTCAATTAAATATACGATTATATTGCTGTAACTGTCACACTTGCAATTATTGATTTTTTACAAATTATCGAGTTGGTTCAACTTTATTTATCTGGACTTTGTAATATTGGAAGACAGCTAAATTCTTCAGAAGGAAATGATCAAATTCCATGATTTCGAGGATTTTGGCCTTGTTCTGACCTTCCTTTATCCGCCTTGTATATGTCCCTGATACCTGATCCTCAGTGAAAATATTTCATGTTCTTGTATTGAAACAAATCTGTTTGCGTCTTTTAAATGAAAAACTAATCAGCAAGATATTCTCTGGGTCACGAAATGTTGCTAAGGTCAATCAGTCTCAAAATCAATAAATAGTATTGTAGCAGTAAGGTAGCATCAGCATTAAGCTATCGGGTACAACATCACGTCTTATTAAACGAGTGAAAAATTTAGCAACATCCATTGGAAGTTCATTCGTACTATCTTCTATTTAATCCTCCGCATACAGCTCCCGCGAATACGAAATCGGTCTCCAAATACGGGTCGCGAGAAAACAGCGTGCGTAAGTTTATTTTCAATACAGTCATTATTTCACATTTTATTTTGCATTTAGATGGCGCTATAAGTCTATTTCATTGTCATTCATGGGCTCGTATTTTGTGTGAAGAATATCAAGCTGGATTATGTTTAGAACCGTGCTTCATAGTTTATCACACTGAAAAAAATTTGTATAAAAAGCAAATACAATTAATATTTTTAATTGTATTTATCAAGATCAATAGCATATATCAAAATCACCAGGTATAAAATGGTTAACAAAATGAGTCGCGCCTCCTGAACTATAAGGCAAATTTTTTTCTTTCTTTTTTTAAGGATTTTGTTATATCCATCATTTGTTTCAATGCAAAATTTATTTAGATGTGTTCAAAACAAATTAGTTAGAATCCACATTTATATAAATTAAAAATATCCTGTGCATTATTATATTTTTATTCCATGCACGTTGAAATCGGGTGAGCCGTATTGTATGTATTTTAAAATTTAAAAATAATTAATAAAATACCTTAATTGTATTAAACTTTTGTATAAAAATATGAATAGCAATATGTAGATAGAGGAGACAAAAAACAAAAAGAAAATGCCCCGTATTTCCCCAGATAACAAAGAAAGCTTGTATAAAAGGTTTCGGAAACCTTGACGTCTGCAAGGGTAAAGGGTTGTCACAAAGGTTTCAATGACAAGGGTTGAGCAATTCGGCAAGGTAGCGGAAAAGTTCTCTAGTCAACAAGAAACAAGGTTTTCTGTAAGGTTTTATTTCAAGCTTGTTTCAGGCTCTCCACAAGCTTCCTTCAGGCCTTTCAAAACACAAACCCCCTTTCCCCTCCGAAACCGTACTCCTACAGAGGGGTCCTACGTCATCTTCGTCCAATTTTGAGTTATCTGGAATGTCAACTAATTAGATCAATTAGGAATCTTAATTAACAGAAGCTTAATCATTACTTTCATTTAATTTTATTAATCTAATTTTTAATTGAACTTACTTGTACGATTTCGTTGCAGATTGTGACAAAACTCCAAACTCTCCGAGCTGGGGATCGTACCCGCGTTCATAGAGATGCAGGGCAAACGCAATAACCACTACACAGGACGGGGCTACACACGATGGGACAGGTGGTTCATAGAAAGCACTCGTGATTTTTGTGACGTGAATTTTGTATGAATGGTTTTCGAAACGGTTTGCGCGGATATGCTTCCACTGATAACCTATGGAAAGGGATATTTCATCATTTCCGCCACCTTCTTTGCTATCTGTGTCAGGACCGAAATATATTGAAATAAACCGGACGCGGGGGATATAAAAATACTAGAAGAAATCGGTGTTTTATTCTTTTATATCACGTACGCATGGGAAATGAGTAATTTAGAAGTTCGTTAAGCAGAAAATGTTTTGCATTTTCTGATTCAAGGATATTGTTAATATTTCCAAAAAGAAAGAACACGTCATCATTTTTAACGACAAACACATTATTAGTAATTTATAAAAGCTATTTTTGGCGGCAGCTAAAAAATTCACTATCTTTCCATAGAGTGATATTTCATACCTGGACTTTTCATAATTAAAACGGCACGTCATCCTATGCTTTGTTTTCGCCATTTTTTGCATAAAAGAAAAGAAGTTAATTCATTGATACAGATTCGAGACAATTGTAAACTGAGGTTTCAGAATTTTTAATTAAACTTTCTCGGACTTGAACGATAAACTGACATTCGCTTGTTTGAAGATAACGAAGATAATTCATAAAACTTATTGCCAAATGTGAGACTAATATCTGAAATTCTGAAAAAATAGCTTAAAACGTTAGCTAAATTCTTCTTAGGGCAACAGACGAAATGCATTTGAGGCATATTTTTTTTCATGAATTCACACTCATGAATGCGCGAAGAAACCGGAAAAATCAAACGAAACGTTTTGAGGGCAACCGAAAAGGAAACTCACCAAAGAAATGTTATTTGATTGACTTACCTAATTTCATAGTTTTCAGTTTCGATCTGCTTCGATACAGATGCAGATTTTCCGAGTAACATTTTGAGACATATTCGTAATTAAAAATGAATGTCCTTCCTTTAGAAGCGTATCTGAAAGAAAGTAGAAGAAAGGAAATCACAGATCCTTAAGAAAGATTATTGGGCTTAAACAAGCCTTAGTTATAAGTATTTCAAACATTCAGCAAAATCATAAGAATATGCAGAAATAATCAATGAAAATTTACATTAGCCAGTCTGTTTAGTCCGCCTCTGTTTCTTTAGAAAATGTGGCCGCTATAATATTTGGCTGAGGAAATATATATTTAGATATCGAAATAAAAAAAAGGGAGATATGAGGATCATAAATAAACAATGAGCCTAATGCTGATGTGAAACACTGAAGCACTTAGTGGGTGGGGATCAAACAAGAAAATACCGAAAATAAATGGGCATCATGTGAACCTCGTACTCAATTGACTAAGTAAATGGAGAACATTTAACAGCATTTAACGCCCAAATTAGCTAGAATGCTTCCGGTGGAGAAAGGGACAACGTTCTTTAGTGTGAGCTGAGAGTGTGGAAACATGGAAGGAAAGAACGTCGAGGGAAATCTTTCATCTCATTAAGGCGAGCATTCAAATTGAAAATTTTTCTTGCGGTATCATTCTCTTACATGAAGATGCTCAACAGCAAGTCAGTTCAAGTGGGATTTTCTGAATCATCCCAAACAACATTGTCATTTCACCTTGCTATCTCGATGTTTTTGTTGAACTTAGAAGAGTTTTGTTTATTTGAAGAAAGTGTTTCTTGGAAAAGAAGAGTGCGTTTGTGAACTTTGCTGTCCTCTGCCATTAATATTTGAAAAATTGCAAACTGAATTTTTTTTTTGTACAATAAACATTTAGTTCTCCAGATCCGTTTTTCGACCGAACTGTCTGAATTAGTGAACGTCCTATATATCTATTTCATTTCTATATACTCTAAAATTCTATTAGAAAATTTTATTGCAGATTCCGACATGTGATACAAAATATGAAATAAACCAGGTTGGTCTAAAATTTAGCCTTATTTGTGACCCATAACTTTCAAAATGAAATATTATTAATGAAGCAAATTGCAGCGAAGAAGATCCATACTCATAGTTAAAGAACAGTCGAGCATCGTTGTAGCTATCATTCAATAAGTAACGCTGCATGATGAGGCTGGTGTGGTCGTCTTGCTTAGGAATCTAAAAACATAATGACATTAATGTTATAATGGCACTCTAATAACTAATGGCATAATATAGTTATTTTTGAAAAAACAGTGTTCACATTTTGTCTGTTATTTCAGTTACCATACATAGGAGTGATGGAGAAATATACTAGCAAGAATCCCTGTGATTGCAACCAGTGAAAACTAGACCTAAATTTTAGCGGACCAGAAGAGTGTTGCTCTTCGGAAAGTAAATTCATGCCGTCTGGACATTATTATATCATTGTAACTAACTGAAAAGCTGCAGGAAAGGAAATAAATAAAATCAGCCTGGTAATTCATTATCTGTGTAATTTAATGTATGGTTTCCAATTTTGGCAGATTTAGTTTAGTTTAATTATATCGATGCTCCGTTTGGAAGCATCACGAGGTTCCCAAATTCTCTAAATATTGAAACGCAAGAAACGATTCCTTATGAAGGAAAGAAAGTTAAAAAATGCAGGTGTGGAACTATTTACCAGCTTGAAAAGATTGAAATCAAACTTTTTTTCTTCAATTTTTCCTTAAAGGAAAATATATAGTCACCTTTATTTATTTGTTTATGCCTTCTTCGGAAAGATTGGATTTATGTTTAGACCGATAAACTTCTTCTCCTCCATCATTCATTTCAAGTTTTCGCTTGAATTCCTGACCACATTCAGTTTGAACTTATATTGAATGATGCTTTCCAATCTTATAATTACTAAAAGAATAGCCCAGATATCTCGGTAAAGATCTGACGTCACCAACAGTAAAGCCATAGCCTCGCGAGCCACAGCACTGCGAGACGTTATACAGCATTATTTCATTGTTAGAGAACCTAAATTTCAGTAATTTTATATTTAAAAAAGTAATTGTCGTTCTAATTTCAAATTTAATAGCTCTAAAATAGTGAAATAAAATTTTTTATGGATTTATATAAAATTTATCTCCCTATGATCAATAGATCACGGGAAAATTTAAATTATATTAATCATATATTTCAAACTAATTTCCGTTTTTCAATAGAAAGTAGTAAATTACGTCAGTGGTATATCATGCCAGTGATATAGTTTGGACGCCACAATGCATCTCATTATTTATTGCAATCGTGATGATATCATTTGATAATATTTTTTGGCTACATTTGACAAGCAGAGAAGTGCTTTGTTTTGAAACTAGATTTTCTATCTATCTAGATTATATCTACTAGTTTTTCTAGATTGTTTTAGACCAAGACGTTTTTAGAATAACAAAATATGTAAATAAAAATATATATTTCTGTCATAAAACATATGTTTATTTTAATTCTTTTCAATCAATATTAAACATTTATCTCGCATATATATCTATTTAAACACGTCAAATATGACGGGAAATCTCTCGAATGAAGAGGCAATTTGCACCCGTCAAACCATGACGGATGATTTTCCTAGTTTAAAAATGATCTGATGAATCCGCCACGTTTATCCTCTATATAATATATGAAAATTGTAATACAGAGTTCTACACTTGAAAGCGAGCAAACTTATGAATTGTCTTAGATTGTAATTTAATGTAAAGCATGGATTATTGTTATACCGTCCGATCACATCTGAAGATATAACGAATGAATAATAACCTTCATTAAGGGGGCCAAATTTCTGCCAATAATTACTAATCAACAATTTTATCGAAATGTCTCATTTTTATACGTATTTGTTTGAATAAATTGTGGTTTAATCTGTAACTGCAATTGAAATGGGGTGTTCCCATCTGAAAAAGAATACATAAGTGCGAAATTTGCAACAAAAATAATCCCTTACCTCTGAATGTTGCCACTCATGTTTAAGGATAATTTTATATAACAGTTTAGTTATTCTTTTTATCTACACATACCACTTAGTCTGTAAATATTTAACACTTTAATTAGCGTGCTAGTTATAGTGGATACAACTGACAATAAGATTTTTTTAAAAACATAAAGGTTTCAAAGAAATAAAAGCATGGCGGTAATATTGGCATAAACTACTATATATGTATATTAACATTCGTATAATTTAACACAAGTATTTTAATATTTAAAAATTTAATATATGTTTCCTGATACTGAAATTATTTAAAAGATAATTTTGAAATTTGGCTTAATTCATTTGATAGTAGTTTCTGATGTTATCCTCGAAAATCTCAATAATACGAAAAAAATTAAAATGAAACAAAAAGAAAGAAAAACGTAAAGACAAAAAAACAGCAAATTTAGACAAGAACAATGACAATACATCTTTAATCGTACGAAAGCAACAGCCGCCTCAAGTTGTTGCATCAACAGAAGGTTGAAACGATAATATTTAAAACACATAAAAATATATATAAATGAATTTCGAAAGTAAAAATTGTTCAAAAAGGAAGAAATGAATAAGGAATCGAATGGTGAACTTTATCGAAGACCACTCACCATAAAGATTCCAAAATTAGACAAGATTTTCTGTCAAGGGTAAGATTATAAATCAAAATTATACCCTTTGTTTGTTATACTGTTGATGCAACAACTTGAGGCTGTTGCTTTCGTACGATTAAAGATGTATTGTCATTGTTCTTGACTAAATTTGATGTTTTTTTGTCTTTACGTTTTTCTTTCTTTTTGTTTCATTTTAATTTTTGTTTAGTTTATCTAATTTTTGCTTCTGTATTATATTATTGCATTTGCGCCTTTATATATAATACAATGAATTTTTATTATTTAATTAATTTAATCAATTTATAAATTTGTTAATGTATTACTGTCAATAATACGAAGTCCAAGCAAAAGTGGAAAGCACTTAGTAGAACTGGTAATTTTGGGTGTTTATTGATCACTTTTATTGTTGCTTATCGGCCTAGTAGCACATTAGTACAACTATTTGGAATCACATGTTTTAAGGGAATTTCTTATATGAATATTAACAACAGAGTCTTCTCTCGATTTTTGAAAGTATTCTTCATTCCAAATCAGTTCACAGTATTCCATGCTTAATTGGTAACGTAGGACACAAAGAAAGAAAATTGAAATAATTCACATTTTCTGCATTTATGAACTTGCATAATGAATCGATTTTCAAATAAATATTAAAATACTCAGAAAATATTGTTCATAATTCATTTTAAGAAGCAAAAACAGATTACCTTAGTTCATAAGTTTTAGTTCTTTTATATTAAAATATGTATCCACCTGTTTTATTTTAGTCCTGTGGCTCTTTCTTCAGGTCAACAGTTTCGCTGCCGAAACGCAACAGTAGTGATGGCTTAACTTACGTCCAATCTTGATGTTTTTGACTCAATATAAATATGAAAACGAACGAGGTAAAATGTGTCATTTTTATATTTATCATCAATTGGGACTTGGCAGCAAAACTGAAAATAAATATTATTGAGGCTACTTTTATGCCTTAGAGCTACTGCGAACTGCATTTATAAATCATTTAGACAGTGTTATTGTAAATATAAAATTAAAACCTTGTTGTAAGCATCAATTGATATTTGAATTCAAAATAATTATTACGGTTTTAAATATGCTTTTAAACATTTTCATCTTCTTCTGATTCAATTTAAAATTCATGCCTTTTTACACCAACTAATAAAAATATGTTGATGATAAGAACTCATTTAGTGAATCAACTATGTAACGAAACCGAAATCACTGTAGCAAGCACATAAGGGATCAACTAAAAATGAAACTGAGCCCCTACCGTTAAATTCGTGGTACCGTTTCTGCAGTCAATTCCGTGTTTCCTACAAAACTCTTCCATATTTCTTGGTTTTTCGCACTGATCAGGTTCGTAGGAGCAGAAATCCTTGAATGAAATACTGAAAAAGAATCAAAGCAAAATCAGTTTGAAAGGAATACCAGACTTTTGAAATTTTAAAGCTAACAGTGACAGAATTTATTTTTGAATTTTAATTCAACTGAATAATTTAGGAAAGGAATATTCAAGTTTTATTTTAATTTAAAAACTATATAAACTCTAAACGAAATAAATTTTGAATCATATATTGTTTGCTAGACAGAACGTTTCTTGCACTCTCTACTATTTGTGCCGATTAGATTCAGAATTAAATCGAATGCCATCCGAACATTTCTTGGAGTATTTTCCCACAGAAGTGCAAGATAGTTAATGGCTATTGTCTGCAGGGCATGCCTAATCAAATTCACCTTTGTCCTTGATTTTAAGAATGTGGTTGAAATAAATATAAAAACCGCTTTTTTTCAGTTTTGAGGATGCATAACTGAAAACGAATGTTTTAAAATTTATTGTCATTTTGCTTTCTCCCGTTTCAGTGTAAATAAAAATGAATAAAACTTTTACAATGTGATAAAAACTCCTTTTTATAAAAAAAACACTTCGCTCAATTAATGTATTGTGTATCTGCTGTTTGTATGGAAATGTTTCTTAAGACACACTGTAACTGTAGCATTTTGTTTGCGAATGAAGATTGCATGTTGACGAAAAAGGAAATCTACGCCTAACACAAAAATATTCTTTCTCAAAACTAGTTTAAAAAGTCCACAAGATGCAGCCAAGACTTGTCTGAAGGGTTTATTGCTAACTAGCGGCCTTTGGGGGCCACCTGGAATATTAGACTTGTTTCATCTCAATTTAATCTCTTATGCATAACTTGATATTAATGGATTCCTGAGCAAAGTGCTTCTGAAATTCAAAATGTGATCAAGGTTTAAGTCGTGTTTTTCACCTGTTCTGCTTCTTTTATAGATAAAGTCCCTAATGGAACCAGGCCACGGAGGCCTAGTGGTAAGGTCTCGACCTCGGGACAGGGGGGTCACAGGTTCGAAACGCGCTTCCACTGAAGATGCGCCGTGTATGGGGCCTGTTGCGCGCTAAATCATACGTAGTGGCCAAGCGCCCTCCCGTTGTTGTCGAGCAGAAGCTTGGAGAGAGGGGAGCCAGCTCAGGCGTCATTCTCGTCAGATGAACGTGGTTCAAAATTACGAGGTCCGTCCCCAAATAGCCCTCGTGTTGCTTCAAAACGGGACTATTACCTAATCCTAATGGAATCAAATAACATGACGTCATGCAAACGTAACTGCCCACGTCATCTAACAGGTAATTACACGTTGTCGAACGAAGTAACTTCACTTTCTTATATAGAATGCGCTTATTTTAATTTACACAACTTTTTTTTGCAGAACTTATTGACAAAGCCCTTAAGATATTAAGTAATACATTCGATATGCTGAAAGATTGTACCGGCTATTCTTTAATTTTCTTGTTGGCAAGCTTCAAATCACATAACAGGCTCTTCGACATCCTAATATAGTACAAATATAATGCTCAGTATCGTTTCAATGTTTGAATCAATTGCGCATTTTAATTTAGAAATAAGTAAAAATTAAGTTGCCGCATTCGACAACGTGTAGTTAGACGACGTGCGCAATTACGTTTGCATACAACTATGACGTCAAGCAACTTGACTCACACACGGGAAAGAGAATAAATGGCACTGCTAAATTTTTTATCACAGTTTGATGTTTAAAAATGCTTTGCTCAGAGATACATCGGCATAAAGTTATGCATAAGAGGCTTACATAAAATTAAATACAACCAATATTCCGCAGAAAAAAATGGTCGCCAATGCCGGCAGGTACTGATTATTGTTTTTCCTACGCTTTCATTTCATGCATTTTCGATGTTTCTTGAGTAATTGTTACTTAATATTCATTATTTAGGTTTAATTCCATTTTAAATTATGTGAAATGGTATGAATATCTTATCTGAATTATAACATTGATTATTTTTCTTATGGGATATTTTCATATGCAAATTTTGATTGCACGACATGACAGGCGTTTCACTGCGAGATGTCATTTTTGTTTTGTTCAGCGAAACTAAAGCTTAGGAAAAAATAGGATTATACCATTCAGCTTTTTTTATTCGCATATCAACTTTAAATCCATGTCCTAATTCAGGACAGAAATTACGACATTCGTCTCGAAATTATTTCGACTTGAATCCATATTTAACAAACTTTTGGTAAAAGTTATCTTTACAAAATAAAATATTCTGTAAACGACAGCTTCCTAAACAGTTGTCAAAGGAGCGCGGTTTAACAGTAAAGAAGCGCAAAACCTGTGCACAATGTTAATATAGTTAATGATGCAACGTCTGTATGTATTATATGTACAAAAATATCAGAAAACAAAATGTTTAAACATCTTGTTCAAATACATTTACAAAATAAAAAAGAAATTTGATTAGATATAAACTGAAAGCTTTTCGATGAAGTTAAATAAAATATTTATGAGAAAATCTTGGTTATTCATCTAATGTGTACAAAGTTCTAGAAGGATTAGTTTATCGTAAGACATATCGGGTTCACAAAGAATGCAGGGTCGGAAACACCTCTTCAAAAGATGAGCTGCTGAATGACTACTATTAAACCTAATGTAAGAAATATTGAGAAAAATTTATGTTACCCCAAGTCTTGGGATTTATCCGTTCAAGGAGTTACCAGACTTTTCTGAAAACCATCATGTTAAATCTTTTCTAAATGCAAGGGAAATGAGTCGAACAGAAGCTGAAGAAACAGTTAGGGATTTTTAAAAAGAACCTAAGCGGTTCTTTTGATGAAATGAATGGCAAGCGTGACAGGTTTTAAAACTTCAGATTTTTGCACTTTCTGCAACCTCAAAGCATTTGTCTGAGTAATGGGCAGAATTAAGAATTATCTGCAAATCTGTTAAAGTTTCCATTTATCGCCTGAGTACCATCGCACGAATATTGCATTTTTAATCCTGAATTGTTTGTAATTCTACTTGGACTTAATGTAATCTAAACTTTCCAGAAGCTTATACACGATTAATTGATTCAACTTTAATATATGCTGAAGAATTCTCACGTGTTCCTGAAGCAGAAGGTGATTGCAGGGAGCTTGAACTCTTTAGCCGCAGTAGCTTCCGTAACGATAGTGGTGGGGTACTTGTAATAAATATTGAAGAATTCCACCGACTGGATTATCAGGGAAATTAGGCAGATAAGGAAAACAAAACTCCTGAAAGTTTTCCAAACAACTGTTTTTTTTACATCACGTCTTCTACTGGTTTTCTCAAGAGCGGATTCTTCTTTCGCAATGGAAACTCTTCTGGATGCATTGACTGTTTTTTCCATGTTTGATATTCTGATGCTTCCACCAACCTAAAAAAAATATTAAAAGTAAGTACAGACACATTTATCTCTCCTCAAACTTTGGCATTTAATTAAAAAACACTTTTGTTGAAATGTGGGATCAATTTTATGAAACAGTTTTATTTTTATTATTTTTTAAGCTCTCCCTCTTTATAACACTTAGGACCTTTAATAAGACAAATTTTCAGGTCAAACTGAAGTGAAAAAGATTACAAATTTAAGGAAAATAATTAGTTCTTTTCATGATTACATATTTTTGAATACTGATAGAAATATTTAGTTTAATTCTAGCTGCGTGGTTCGGCGTTGCACGGGCTATCTGGAATAATGTGGAGAGAAGAAGTGAAGTCACTTGTCACATGCACAACATTCTCTCCTGAATGAATAAGGAGAAAAGAACGGGTCACACAATCCGTCTGAGAAAACGCATCGAAATCGAGTTAATTTAACAAAATTCGTTATTTTGCAAAATAAAAAGTATAGTGTCATGGTGAAACAAATGGTATATCCGATTCCGGAATTAATTTTTTGTCTGCCTTTAGTACGGGGGGAAGGAAATAACTTGGCGTTGCTCGGGTTTCATATTTTTCGTATGTCCTCCTACAGTTTACTTTTTTAACATATAAAGTCTTTCTTTCCCAGAAAAATCTCCTTTGAAGCCTATATGTTTGAATCCGAACTTTCAAATCAAGTCTCTTTATTACCTTAAAACTATATAGTTTGAATGAAAACACGAGAAGTTTGGAAAAAGAAATTTTATTTTAAACATTGAAACAATAAACCGTATAATAATTAATGCAACTTCAAAATGAACAATTATACTTTCACAGTTTATAAATTAAAACAAGGTATTAAAACCGACTCTGACTCCAGCGTTATTTTCAACCGTCTCTAATACAAAAAAAGCCGACTCCTCGACTCTCCTTCCCGATAAAATTAGGCAAATGTAATTACCATTTATTCGAACTGAAGTATATACGCACGAAGCGAGATACACTGCATACATGAAATCTCAAAGTAAAACCTCACGGAAAACAACAGTTTTAGTAAAAGACCTATTTGAGCGATTTAATTTTCCCTGTTTCTTTGCATCAATTACCAAAACCCGCACACAACGCCATCCACATTGCATTGTTGCATTGGGTTGCGTCATTCCCTGGTGGATAGAAGTGAGGTCGCGTGACACATGCCTAACACTCTCTCCTAAATAAATAAATAGAAAAGTGCGGTTCAAACATTCCCCCCTCTAAAACGCGTCGAAATCGACTTATTTTAAAAAATACAAAAATATTATTTTTTCGTAAAAAAAATTATTCCGTGTTTTGGCGAAAGGAATGGTCTATCTCTGGGATTCCAAACCTTTATTCTCTAGCGTACCTCTTGATTGAATTTTATATTTTCGTGTACCCCCATTGTCATATCCTCCCACCAACCAACCATTCTTCTATGCAAAGAAGTCTTTATCAATAATGTTAAGGACTTCGGTTTGCTTAAGAGTCAAATGACTGGAAATAATAACTTTGTAACATTTCCTTTACTTAATTTTCTTTTTATTGCATTTTTACAATAGCATTTGTTACAATAGTAGGTCAATGCCAAAAGAAATGAAGTCAGAATTGTAATAATTTCGCATTAACTTATAAGGATGGCTAAAAATTACACTCCGTATTAATCAACTATTCAAGTGGTCTACTTATTAAATAGCAAATATTCACTTCGAGGAACAAAAAATTCTCTAATTTTTTAAATCCCTTATTTCTTTCGAAACTTTCATTTCCCGTACCCACAAATGGTTCTTTGCGTAACACAAGGGATACCGTACCACATGTTGGGAACCTCTGTCTATTTTATTCTGAAATTGTTTTTGTCTGACTTTTAAACAGAAGGTAGGAAATTACCCTTCAAAAATCGCAATCGCTGCGTGGCCCGGTGTTGCAAGAGCCATCTTAAATAATGCGTCCTTCTCTGGCGGAGAGAAGTGAGGTCACGTACACATGCCCAACATTATCTCCTAAATAAATAAGGGTAAAAGAGCAGTTCAAATATTCCGTCCGTGAAAGCGAGTTGAAATCTACTTATTTAAAAAAGGGCCAAAAATCTTTATTTTGTTAAAAAACATTATACCCTTTCCTTGCGAAATGAATGATCTATCACATTCAGGGATTATTTTTTTCTCTAACTTTAGTTTCGGAGGGAAGAAAGTAAGACGGGATCCATATATTTCTATTTGCCCGTCTCCAGTTTATTTTTCCACAAATATATTGTCTTTTCTTCCTAGATTTATCTTCTTTGAATACTATATTTTTGAATTAATACTTTCAAATCAAGCCCCTTTATTACGTTAAAACAGCATGGTTTGAATGAAAACACGAGATGCTTGAGTAAGAAATTTTATTTGAAAATTTTAAACAATAAACTGTGTAATAATTAATACAACTTTAAAATTAACAATTATATTTTCAAGGTTTATAAATTAAAACATGGTATTAAAACTGACTCTGACTACTCTATTTGACTCTCCATCCCTCTTCTGATGTAATTGAAGAAATGGAGCTAAACATTATTTGAACTGAAGTATATGCGCATGAAAGCAAGGCACTTCAAACATAAAATCGTAAAGTAAAAAACAAAGCGAATAATTTTTCCCTGTTTCTTTGTATCAATTACCGAATCCCGCACACAATGTCATACATATGGCATGGTCGAGGGATGCATATTGCATTGTTGCAGTTTTCTACAATGAAAGAGAAACAAGCAATTTAAAACTTGTTTGAACAGTGGAAACAATTTGAATTGCGCTGCAACAATGAAAAGAATTGTTGTAAATTAATTTTTAATTAATTCATTTTTAACTAATTGCAATTTCAGAATTTAAATGGTCAAAATGGATTTCAGCGGTACGTGAGAATATAGCCTCGCATTCACAAATACATACATAAGAAAATTAATATTGTAGATTTTATAATCTTTTCATTAGTTCGGAGATTGATAACGTTATGACACATTGACATATGGTATTGAGATTGATATTTGTTCCACTGTTCATTTGAATATATATTTAAAATGAAAAGAAAGTACTTCTAAGGGGCACAGTGTTTAGGAAGTACTGTGAATTTTAACCAGAAAATAAGAAAAAATGATTTTTAAATATCACTGTATAAAAATGTATGAAAATTCCGCAAATAACATATCAATATTATAAAATGGAAGAATTAGAACAAATATTGAACGTCTTGATAGACAGAACGCTTCATATATGGAAATGACACATACTTCTCTCTAGCATATTTGATGTTCAGTTAGAATTATCAGTTGATTAGCCCATTAACAGCCAAATAATTTTAAGCCTTGATTTAGTCAGAAACTTTCACAAATGGGAATGACGCATACTTCTCTCTAGCATATTTGATTTGTTCTATTAGAATTGTCAGTAGATTAGCCAATGAATACCCAAATAATTTTAAGCCTAGATTTCAATAAATGTATTTTAAATTATGTTTAAAACTCTAAGATTAATTTAACTGCGAAATGAAATTGAATTAGGAGAAATAAAAATTATTTTTGGTTTTGTTTTCTTAATTTTTTTTAGAAAAAGAAATCGAAAAAATTATTTAAAACAAACTTTTTACATAAATATTGAAGATTTTTAAAATATAGTAAAATTGAATCAAAAGAAAAATTAAAAAAAATCAAAATAATTTTATTTTGACATCTAAATCCGGCTAACTGGTGTTATATTCCTAATGCAAACTGTTTTCGAGTTTGAAAATAACTATTGACTTGCTAGACAAAGCAAGAGAGAAACAATGGAATGCATTTGGTCCAGCCATGGAAGTGAAATGCAGCTTTCCCATAAATAGGACGCTGGGCGTTAGAATCAGTATATTCAATTAGTTCAGTTGGGTGGACTAGTGTTAATAATCGTCATTTCTTCCGTTAATATGTGTAATACGGAATTATCTTGATTGCAAGGGAGCTTTTACTTTTAAACTTTCTAACGCGTTATTTCATCCTTTTTCTTTCCAAACAATTTATACTAGTATTATATTAGAATATACAGGGTGTCCCAAAAATGTAACAGGCGCTTATTTCCTTTGACCTAGATATATACTTCCCATCACAAAGTTTCTTTAAATAAGGTAGGGATTTGTATGAAAACTCTTTTGGCTTCTACGGAGGTTATTAATAAAATATTTAGAAAATTAAATTTTTAGACCGCCCCCATAGAGTAAAAGTGTTAATGAGTAAAATGTTCCTCTTTCTCTCATCCATTTATAAACTAAATTTCACGATTCTATCTGCGAAATGTGCAAAGAAATAGTTATTTCTAAATTTTAAGGGGCTTCTCACAAATTTGGTAATCGCAGCTGTATTGACGATCACCCTAATTTATAATAAATCGAAAAATTTGTTTTATAAAATTGTGTGTATAATGTCTTTTTTTAACGCATGTAGAAAAAAAAGGGAAAAAAACAGTGACGGTATAAATGTCTTCAGATCTTTATAATCCTATACGCGCGCGAGAGAGAGAGAGCAAAAAAACCTTTTAACGCTATAATAATTAAACGATAAATCACAAAATTGAAAAACTTCATTAGTGCTGTGTATGAAAGGCTGGAAAAACACAAGAATTAATGACTTAATTCTCTGTATTTAGATTAATTTCAATCGCATAACAGTTACAAAGTAATCATTTCTGACACATTATTGTCTGCATTTCAAATTATAATTTAAAATTAATTATTGTAAATACTGTGGAATCGTAAAATAATTTTTTTCTAAAATTCATACTAGGTGGCACCGCATGCTACATATTCGAAAATTGAATAAAATTATTTTATTAAATGGTAATTATAAGTTCTTACAATATGTAAAAAGGTTAAAATCATCGAGAACAAACAAATGCACAAATTTTTAACTTTAACACATCAGACAGTGAGTGAAAAATTCATAACAAATTTCATTTTGAGAAACATTAAAGAAAACTATTTTGATGTAAAAAAGTATCTAAATAGCTCTTAAGGGGATGATATCTACTAATAATAAAATGAATATGTGTAGCGTCTTTCTGTTTACTCTCTACAAAACAGAACTCTGCACCTACAGTCATTAAATTTAGCAAAAATATATTTTGAAGGGTGAGAATATGCAATTTGGAGCCATTATAAAAATCTCATTTAATGAAAAATCAATCAAAATTAGCACTTTTTACTAGATAACTACCGAAAACATTATAACGCAAAAATAACCTTTACACCATCCGAAATTGCAAAAATTATTCTGTGAAACCAATGTATTTTTTTTCTGATTAAAAAAATTTTAAAATTATTTTTAGTTATATTTTACAGCAAACCCTTTCATTGATGTAATGAATTCAAATCTTTTTCCATTGTTACGAAAAATATTGTTATCCTGGGTTTTTCCTTCATTGTTTTTAACCAAAGCATGAAAGTTTGGCTTTCGTGTTCACTCGGTTTCTTTTTAAAGGATGGCTTGAATGAAATCTATTTATTTTTCTAGTTTTGTGGAAATTATAGGAAATATTTCGCTTCAAAAGTAAGCAATGATGAAAACTTTTATAGTTTTTACGTTTCTAACCACAACTGCTCACTTCGATAATACATTTGGATGCATAAAAATATATGTTCACTCTTTTAGTTTGAAATTTTGCTCTTTTATTGTAATGCTCTAATTATTTTACTGAATCTGCAAAAAAATTCTATAATACATTACAAAAATTATGAGACACGTTCGATATTACACAAATAACTCCGATGCTGAATGATTTCGCTTATATATTTTATAATCATGTTTCAAATCAGCAAGCAAGTTCTTGAGTTAGTAGAGCCTTAATGATTTCATTTTTCTGGTTAAAACTAAAATTTTGCATGCGATGATAGTTAGAAAGAATAAAGCAGCTCTTAAAATGAACAAAACAGATATAAGGCTTCCAAAATAGTTCGAGTTAAATCTCTATCAAAATTTGATAATTTTATAAAATTTGCTGGAGGACCCATTAAGTTCAAGGTACACACAGAACAATTTATTGAAATTTTTAATACCATTAATACTGATAAACGAACTGGTCGCCAAAGGCAGCTACTGAAGAATAAGAAAGTGAAGTTATAATTCGCGTAAGACAACGCGCAATCAGATGTTAGTCATATATACAGTTGATGCTTTTTCATGCGACGTCATGTGACTCAACTCCATTAGGGAGGTTCATGTACAAAATGGCGAGAGTAGGAGTACGAATAGAGCGGTTTAAATATCTGTCACAATTCGATGTTTAAAAAATACTTTGTTGGAGAATCATTAATTTCACTTTATATAAACGAGTTTTAATTGAAATTAGAGACAGCCAATATTTCCTGCCAAATATCTGGTGGCCAAAAGCGGCTTGTAAAGACATAAATGTCAATATTTTCAAAATGCAGAAAAACAATATAGAAATAAAAATGTCTACCATGTTTACTAAATTTTAATGACAGATGCTAATTTGATAGCTATAGTGTGGTAAAATAATAACAGATGTTAAATAATACTTAATACCAAATATTTTGCACGTTCAAGCTAGCTTCTATTTTATTATATTCTAGATCCAAATCGGATTTGTATGCTTGGAATGGATAGATCAAGCCTAGTTGTGCAGCAATAACAAAAGCAGGAAAGAGGGAGCTGAAAATGTGGAAAATGGAACGAAACTCTGGCTTCTTGATTTTAGTCCCTGAAGAAAAAACCGGACGCAGGCGATCATTTAGGAGCAGACAAATTTGGTAATATCTTTGGATTCCAAACTTATCTCTTTTTTGGGTATATTTATGAATTGACGTTGGCTGGTCAAGACAGCTGCATGAAATTAAACCGCAAACTTTTAGAATGCGCATCAAAGTTCTAGTAACAAAATATATATTTTTCATCTTTCGTATGTTTTCTACAGATTTAAAGAATATAATAAATAAATATTTCAGGAGTAGATAACTTAATATCCAACATTGTGACATTTAATAATGTCATATAAGTTCCTAAAAAATGAGTATCTGAGTTATACAAAGCAGAACTGATTCAAAAATGAAGGGAAAAAATCCAAATTTAGTAAAAACTGCTATATTTTATAATTTAAAATAAATGGATACTCCTACAGTTTTTTATTAAATTTCTAACATTTTTTGTACAAAGTTAAATATTTTTAAAACTTTTAATAATTCAGAACTAAAAGAATGAAATCTTTAATTGATGAAAAGTGCACCAAAAAATTATGAAATTCCTTTATCAAACACAACTGTAAAATAAAGAATGGATGAAATCATAGAAAGTGTGAAAAAGGCTGTGATGACTGTTTTCAAACAAAGTGAATATTTCTCGCTGCATCTTCATGAAAGTACAGACGTTGCTGGCCAGGCTAACTCATTAACTTTCGGTACTTTTCAGTTCAATGAAAATATTGAAGAAGAAATGTTGTTTGCCAGCTGTTTCCTACCAAAACAACTGGCGAAGAAATTTTCAAATGCATTGACAATTTTATAAAAGAAAATGAAGTAGATTGGTCAAAGTGTGTAGGTTTGACAACTGATGGTGCTCGTGCTATGTCGGGAATTCATACTGATTTAGTCTCCAAAGTGAAGACGGTTGCTCCTTAGGTTCAATTTACTCATTGTAGCATATATAGAGAGGCTCTTGCAGTTAAATGTTTGAAATAGTGTCTGAAAAAAACTCTTGAAGATGCAGTAAAAATTGACAACTTTATTAAAGTAAGGCTTAAAAATTCCCGACTGTTTGGTGATTTTGCGATGAAATGGGCAGTTAACACAAACTACTTTTACTTGATTGTGAGGTTCGGTTTCTTGTCGAGAGGTAAAGTGTTGTGAAGATTGTTTGAATTCCGGAACGAACTCATGGTTTCAGATTGTGATGGGAAACATGAAAGTTACTACTTAGACTGGTTGAAACGGTTGCCATATATGGTAGACACTTTCAGTGATCTCACCTCAACAGCACTGCAGGTTAAGGACATCCATAAGTGTTTTGTGCAAAACAAGGTAGAAGAAACGATAAGTAAACTTCAAAAATGGTCTAAAAAAGTGAGAAAAATTGCTTTGACGCATTTTCAGCCCTAAATGTCTTTTTTTAGAAACCAACGATGTCAAAATTGAGAAGGCAACAGGCAATAACTATAGAAGATCATCTCTAATATTTGGCTTCAAACTTCAGGTAATTTAAATTATGTATTTTTAAAATTTTTGTATTACTATATTTTTAATAACTGAAAAGAGTAATAATGATAAAAAATTTATAAAATACAAATAATTAATTTTATTTATTTGTTCTGTGGTTATTTCTATTTTCCTCCTTTCATAGGAATGAGTATTTGAGCAGTCATTAGGCCTTTTCTTATATGTTTTCGGTGCTACTTTCCAAAAATTCAAGTCGATAACCGATGGGTCAGAAGAAGACTACATAAAGAAAGTGAAAGTATCATCCAACGAAGAAGACTGAAGACATGAAGACTCATTAATTGAACTATAATTTGACCAAACTCTAAAATCGTTTTTATAGCAACATCATCGGTCCAATTCTGGGTAAATGATCGGCAATCCCATCCGTCAATTGTAGTATCCATCAATTGCCAAACATGAACTGACACATTTGATTGGGTTCACGTCCCCTTAATTTTGTGAACGTGATTTCTCAACTTTAGTTTCTTTGAAACATAAGTTTAGTTCAGTTTAGTTATATTAACGTTTCGTTTTGTTTCAAAAAGAGAGCTTCTGAAACATAAGTACAGAAACATACTGAATGTAGAAAGTAATTTGAGGCTCAATCTGTCAAGTTTTAATCCAGATATGGACTCTCTGGTTGAAATCAAAAATCCCATTGTTCTTTTTATATTGAATCTTCAATGCTTGTTTTTGAATTTTCTTACGTTAAGAATGCTAAATAATAACAATAAAGTTTTTTGCTTTATGAGCAATATATTTTCAATCCTTTTAAAGTAAGCTTTACTAATTATTGACAAATGCGTGCATGTAATGTATATGTATTATATCTGTTTGTATTTTTTATTTGTATAACTAGTAAGTGGGCCTCAAAATATTTTTATACACAACAAGTGGTCCACGAAACCAAAAAAGTTGAGAAACGCTGCCTTAGAGCATCCTGTGCAGTCAGGGAAGCGAAAAGCGTGAGTCGTAGAAAGCAAACTACCTTTTCCTGTTTGAACGTGCGTGTTAGATTGCAATTATGCAATAACATAATTTTCGGCTTCGCCATTACTATTTAAATAATCAATATTTTCACAACTAAAGTTTATTTCATGACTTGTGGCAACTTTTAACTTTTCAACGGTTTTTTAAAAGTTTTGTTCAATTTCTCAATAAATCATTTTTCTTTACGTGGTGATTAACTGAATTGTTAATTGCTTTAACTTTTTATGCAATTTTTTTAATGTTTCGGTGTTTAATAAGTTTTTAATCCTTTCTCTTGCACCGAACTATATGCTCGCCATTTAAACGACGGACGCTTTTTGGTGTAATCAGGCCCGGGTATCCCCTGACTGGGATATTTTTCTTGTGAAGTATATTGGCTTGTCTGACAAGGTGCAAGGAGGTCGTGTGTCTGCGGGGTTCGGGTGCCGATATTCTTACATTCGGCTTAGTCCCTGCAGATGCGCCGATGATTCGGGAAGAAGAGAAGTCTATAGTTGTCTGCAATATAAAGCTACGAAATACATCTACTATTTGTTGGACAGGAAGAGTGCGCAACAAGATAATATTTAGAAACAAAAAGTAAGTAATTTACTATGATGAACTGCCGCGAACATTCAGATAAAGTAACGATGAATTGCTAAGAGGCAAATAAGACTGCGATAATAATATTCAGTGACCTCGAAGGAATTAGACTAAATTATGGCAATGATCTATAAATGAAGATAGTTGAGATTTCCGATAATCACTAAAAGATTCACTATCTTTGCCAATGATAATCATGGACATTCAGCGAATTCCAGTCCAATCATTTTCGATGGCTATAATTCTTCTTCGAGCAATGATGCATATATAAGCTAGCTAACTCATTCTACCAATCCTATTCACGAAAGCTCTACGGTTAATTTATTTTTTTAAACAATCAATGCATTCAAATATGTTTCCTTTTTTTAAAAAACTCTAAATTTTTATGTAAGTTTTTGATTTTTGATAGCGGTAATGTGCCATTTAAAAGTCTGCAGCAAAAGAGTAAGAATAATTTAATGTATGTTATTGTGTACTACTATACCTCTCTATTTCGCCATGTGTATCAGCGGAATCTTTTTTTTAAATTTATTATCTTGCTATAAATAATCAAGAGTAATCCATGTTGTTAAAGTTGGTAAAATAATTTATTCAATTTTGTAAATAAAGGTATATTAGCCAGGAACTCAAATATCTTGTCTTTTTCTATTAGTGCAAAAACCATTGTACTTTCATGAATGTCTACCACTAGTGGCCATATTTTCCAGACAGTAAAAAAAGTTGGGTAATAAGTAATAAAGTGAAAATAATTGTACTAATCCCACAGCCATATATATTTTCTCTTGACTCATTTTCGAGTCACAATATAATCAGTACCTTCTAATATAACAGATGCGCATCTTTCAGTGCAGCCGGCTTTAGCATGTGCTTTTGTCTTCTAGTTTGTAAGCAAAATTGAAGGCATTGTCAAACAGATATCAAACTGCTCATCTACAGGGTGTTCAGAAAGGTCGTTAGTCAAATTAAGAATTCTCTGCGTCACAGAAACTTTATTTTAATAATTTTATGAACGATAACCGAAAGATTTTTCTTTCCGAAAATGTAACGAACAATAAACTTTTTTACTATATTTTGTGAATCATCAGTGGATAGTTCATAATAAATATGTCAAATAAATCAGCTGTATAATTTTGGAAAGTTTCGTCAACTTAACTTTGAATTTAAAGTATCACAACTTACCTAATATAATTATAATTTATTAAATAGCTGGAAAAGTGAACTATGCAAAAGCGTCATGCATCAATTTTTTAGGAGGGTCCCTCAAACATTTTGAGGGAGGGCCTCGATTTGTTAGCGCCGCCACTGGTTCTTTGGCGTCTCATAAAATAAAAATATTAATAATTGGGTACCTTTTGATATCCATGTGCTTATTGCCCACACCTTTCCAACCTAAAATTTACAGGCCATCTTTTTCATTAAATAAAACAACCGACCATTTATTTGAACAACCTGTTTTTCTTCGCACACACATCCAAATTTGTTTTGTTCCAAAGTTAAGAGAAATTCATCACCGTGAAACCGCACTTCTAGGTTTTCTATCGTATCGGCTAGCAAAACTCACCGAATATCGCCGATGAGACACTTCGGAGTAATTCCCGATGAGAATTCATCCCGATCTGATAAGAATCCGTTCATCGACCGATCATTGTGTGATCGGGTTTTGACGAAAGACATTCCAATGGCCAATGACATTTTGCTACTAGGGTGCGTATATATATATATATATATATATATCCCACCGAGCGACGCATACGTCTTTATACGATTTCCATGTTCAGTTCAGAAGCAGGTAGCTCGTATTTATATTTATACTTTCTTAAGAAATCGTGGATAAAGTATTCTTAAAATTTAAGAGATATAATTAAATACGAAAAAGATCGACACCTGACAGCTAAAAGTTGAAAATAATTGGGCGCTCAGAGGGATATATAGTTATTTAGTGAAAACTTCATTAAAATATTTTATTTCTACAAACATGAATAACGTAAAGCTGAAAAATGTGTTTAAAGTGTATTACAACACCTTTTTACAAATGTAAATTTAATAAAAACGGTTTCGAGGGTTCAGAAATCCTTTTTTTATCTCAAGAGCTTCGCTGATTTGGCACTGTGCCAAAAGGTGGAATAATTAGCCAGTTATAAGGTGAATTTTACAGCTGTGCTGCCAAGGGTTTGAGCGGTGTTATTGATATTTATTAGTGATCTGCCGTCTACTTATGTTATTAATTTGTAAAAGTTTTCATTAATTCTGTTGCCTGTGCTGCATTTTGTTCTTCTGAAATATTCGTGGCATAAAGAGTCATTTATCTTTTATTATCCTGCTTGTCGGACTGCATTCACGTGCACCCACCGAACGGTTTTTCGTAACAGTTTTTAGAACAACTTTTAATTTTTTTGCCTCCCTTATTCAGTAATTGATTAAAATCTTATTTTGTTGATTATGAATGTAATCTAAATATTTTACGAATCAAATTCAGGTAAAGAAATCTCTAAGACAAGAAAAAAACTCGAACTTGTTTCTTCATCGCAGGTATTATGACGAAGCGCTGAAATCATAAATATAATCACCTTCCTGACATAAATGATGATAACGCTGTCGCAAACTAGGTACGTGGATCTGCGATGAAATTTACATTTACGTAAAATGAAATCTGCAAAAAAAAAAAACCCGTTGAATTTACGATGATGATCAGACTGCGTTTTTGTAAACATGAACAACAGAAAAACTGCACGAAAACTTAAATTTTGCGAAAGACCGTTTTTCATGAATGAAATGCGACAAATTGTCTTAAATACGTGTTACAATTTTATCTTTAAATTATATGAATCACTGCTCTTCTTCAAATAAAGGGTATACTTCCCTTGTTAGTTGCTGGAGAAAATTAAGTGCAACACCCAAAAGGGTTCCAAAGATGATATTTTAGTGCAACCTTAAGTAAAATCAGTTCCACGACGAAGGCATATACCTCTTTCAATTTGACGCCTTTGGCGTCGACCACACGTTGCTTCCTTTAATCAACATTCTCAATTTTATATACAACAAAAGCGTTTCCTATTGGCTATTTTCGGAACTAATTTTATTTTACAGAATCTTTTCTCCCACCTCGAAGTTAGGCCCCCTACCAAATTTGATGGCTCTGAGTAGTCTCAGTTTTTAAAAAAGACCTCTGAATTTCTGATTTTGTATTTGATGTTGTATCTGATCTTGTTGATTGATATTTATGCATACCATTCAAGGGACCAAAAATTTGAGGAGTTTTCTATGAAAAGTGATAATGCTCACTCTTTTCTGATATATGTGTGTTGACAATTTTCTATTTTTTTTACCCAACTATACAAGACTATTGCCTCATTTTGTCTCAAAACAATTTTTTTTCTCTTTGTGATGATCCAAAAATATCCATTGGTAAACGGATGTGTTCACGTTTGATAAGAAACTGATCCTAAATTGTGATTGGATTAATTGATTGGCTTCAATCGTTTACGAAATTCTGAAATAAGTGTCTATAATTTTGGATATTGTTTTTCTTTGCTATTTTTAGGTTCCATTTCTAAATTTCTACGAATGACTGAAGTCCTAAAGTTCCAAAGTGTATTGTTCATGATACGAAGGAATTTGTTTTGTATAATCTTCAGTTCACCCTGTTGGTTTCGTTTGGGAGACCCTAAATCGATGTAACGAACGTCAGAATAGTTCTAATTACCCGCTTGTAAAGATGAACTTTGCTAGTAAAATATACTGAGGGATGTCTTCCTATCGGATAGTTAAGAAACTGTATTTTAGACAAAATAATCTTTTTTTCCTTGAATGTTAGCTTTTACCCTCCGTTAGGAGGCGCGCGAAATTTTGTTACGCATTTAGGCGCGTGTGGTACATATGTCTCTCATTTTTTCTACAAATTGTTTTCTTCTCAGAAAAGATATATCAGCTGCAAATTAAAGAATAAACGTCTAAGAAATCCATAAAAGAGAAAAAGTAATTTTAGATGACTACTTTGTATACTTTTATAGAGATTATAAAAACACTCTAAAAAATCACAACATTTTACATATGCTTCATATAAATGCATACTATAAGCTCAATGATGTAATTTTTTTACCGTTTTTTGGTTAGTTTTGTCCTTATTTCTTCCAAAATATTTGCATATACCTTTACTACTCATTAAATTCGTTTGTTTTTAGTCCGGTACCGTTGATTCTGAAAGCAAAACAAAAATACACATTACAGGTTTCCCCGCTTGTTTTTCTGCGCGATAATGACATTTAAACTGTAGAACAACAATACAGAGTAAGTTAATCCGAAACAATATTAAAAAATTTCAACGTGAGAATGATTGTTATACTGCAAGTAAAATATGCGAGACTAAAACACGTTAAGCCACTGCCGAACGCACGGCGTTGCCCGTGGAATTAGGACTTCAACAAAATGAAAAAATGTCCACAATGACATAAAAAAGTTTTGAAAATAAAATCAAAATTAAAGATGCACATTATTGATTTTCCTGCTTCTTTTTTCGCGCTACAGTACAGAGTACGTTAATCCAAAACAATATTACAAAATTCGAACGTGAAAATGACTATTATACAGCAAGAAAAATATAAAAGCGAATCCGAAAATAATAATTGAAGTAATTCAGTCAGTTGAAGGTCATGACGTACCCTGCGCTTTGCACCGTCAGCCAATCAAATTTGCCCGCAACATTCCGAAGAAGTGCCGCGGCAGGAAACTCGTTATAGGAAAAATATCTTTCAACTGACCAGGGAAAAATTAATGAAAAAAAAAACGGGAAAAGATATTTTAACCATTCTTGTTTTAAATCCGACAGTACCGTTGCAGTTATAAGCTGAAAAAATTGAAAATAATAGTATTATGAGAACGCTGGATGCAGCAAATTTAAAAACAAAAATAAAATTTAGAAGGAAAAACTTTCTATTCCTAAAAAAAAATCTCAAAATGCAGTAAATTACGTTAGACGTTCAAAACAAGCCTCATTAGAACGAAAATTTTTCGTTCAATACGATGGTACATGATTGTTTTTCAGCTATCATTAGGAAAGATACTACGAACTTAAACATGCCAAAAATGACACAAAACATTAAATAAAAATTTTGTAGATTAAATTTTAAAATTCCGACTTCGAGGTGCGTTGAGTCGCCATTACGACGACCTGTGTGCCAAATTTCATGGCTGTGAGTGCGATAGATTCGTCTGGACATCGCGCGCACACACAGATTGCCTTTTATAAGTATAGATATATTATATATATACAGTAAACTCTTTCTAATCTCAAACATATGGGGCAGGATACCTGCCGGATTATAGAGAGTGTCTGGGCTATAAAGGGCCCAAAAAAGTCATGTAATTAAAAGTGGAAGTTTTAACTTTTTAACAGGAAATGTGAACAGCTGTGGTTGTCCTTATTCCGAAACCAGACCAAAATCTGGAATTACCCCAAAATTATCTTCCCATCTCACTGCTTTGCAGTCTGAGCAAAGTGTACGATTCTGTGCTTCTCAAACGCTTAAATCAGTTCCTTGATAGTAATCGTATTATCATATCTGAACAATTTGGTTTCAGGGAAAACTTATCCACCAGTCACCAGCTACTGCGTGTTACTGAACTAATTTATGACGGCTTTGCGAAAGTCCGAAACCACAGGTGCCCCTTTTCGGGACGTAGCCGCAAGCCTTCGATAAAATATGTCACGTTGGCTTATTAGCTAAGGTCATGCGACTTAACTGTTCGGCTCAATGTATCAAAATCACCCACTCGTTTCTGACCTCACGGAATTCCAGAGTACGAGTTAATAATATTTTATCAAATCCGAGACCAATACTTAGCTGCTGCGCAAAAAAAAGGGGATCGACAATAAAAGAAGCATTAAATGTAATATAATAGCTATTAATAATAAAAAGAAGAGATGCCATAGGAGCAACATGGGGGCATAGAGGAGAAATATACGTAGAGGGAGCACAAGGCTTGAAACCGATTCTCGAGTAAAATCACGTGACTTGCGGACAGATCTTCTACTCGGAGTTGGTTGGTTGGTTGGTTTGGGATTTATTGGCGCAAGAGCCAAATGTGGCCATGCTGCGCCAAACGTACGGTGAAAGTACAGCATATGGTGGGATATAAAATCATGATTATGGTGCTAAAATATTCGTTTCAAATGAAAAAGGGTTAAAAGGAAAGAATGATAACACGGAAATACAAAGCAATCAAATATGATTTAAAAAACCAATTGATTGTAGGAAAGAAAAGACCCCAGGATGAGGATTCTCTCCCACTACGTCTTGAAGTGATAAAAATGTTGCATTAAAAAATGACTGACGCTGAAAGGTGAAAACTGGACATTCAATTAAAATATGAAGAACTGAATAAGGTGCTTGGCATGAAGTGCATATAGGTGCGGGCTCGGCAAAAAGCAAGTGCTTATGAGTAAACCGCGTGTGTCCAATACGGAGACGAGTCAATATGACATCTTTTCGCCGAACTGGAACACCAGGCCACCTACCAAGAAAGGGTTTTAAGGAGTGTAGTTTGTTTTGTTCTTGCAAATCCCACAGTTGTTGCCACATCTTATTGATATGTTTTCTGATGAAGCATGTAACATCAGACAAAGGAACCGCACTATTGAGGGGGACAAGTGCAGATTTAGCAGCAGAGTCTGCCAACTCATTGCCCTTAATACCCGTGTGGCTGGGAACTTTTTACTCGGAGAACGTTCTCTATAGGATTTTTCATAGGGAAGGCACATTGACACGTCGACAACAGCGCATTTATTGAAAAAAATGGTTGCATATTACTGAGCCTTCAATTGAAATGAGAGGTGAACTGAAGGATCACACTACTCATTCCACAGATATGTTAGCATTTACTTATCTGCTTCTTCTTACTATTTAACTCTTTTTAAAAAGAGTAGCATTGCATAACATCATAGAATAGTCACTGTTTATTCGTTATTATGAACAGTTTTTGGTATCATTGGATTTCTTCAGAAGAATTTGAACATCTGCAATCTGATAGAAAACATTTTTGGAGCCATAAAAATTTTGTGTTTTATGCCAAAATGAAATGTTTTACGGTGTACGCAAAAATGCTGTCTGGCGCCTTCCGTTTCTTCTTCAAATATCCCGTGTTTAGAAAGTTGTTTGTAGCTCCTTGTATGCAGATTGTGCAGTTCGTTAATTTTAGATTAATATTGTTAATATATAACAAGTGAGTAGGTGACTCTTTGTAACTGTTCAGTTGAATTTTGATTTGCAGAGTTTATTTGAATTGGAAACAACACACTTGTGCGTTTGCGGTAAATTTAAAAACGTAAAAATGATTATTTTTAATGAATTATTTAGTTTTTAAATAACAGAGATATTTTCATTCGAGTGCATCAACATTTTAGAATAGGAATTGATTTTTAACTTTTTAGATGTTTCATTAGTTTTTTTTAAACGATTGTTTAAAGCATGGATATTTGTATAATTTAACATATCCGTCTAATCTAGTTATAATTCGTTACGTCATTGCAAAACATGTTTAAAATGATGTACGCGTTACTTTCGCAAGTATATTTTGGTCGTAATTTCTGTTTTTAATTTATATCTGATTTTTTCCATTTATATCTTTTTATATAAATTTTCTATTGGATGTCCCATGTTTCGTGGAATTGCTTTATTTTATTTATTCAAATTAAAAGTGAGTGCTTTCGGTGGTGCATACGATATTTCTGTTGATTTCAAGTTATTTAACTGACTCATTTAAAAAAAATCAATGGTCGCTGTGTTTATCCATTGACCAAACGCTTGTTCAAAAGCCGCAAAATGTTTTAGCATTGAAAATATTATTTTTGAAAAACAGATTTTGTTGTATAATCTAATTATGTTTTCTTTCTGGCAGCTATGAATAAAAAAGCTTCAAAAAACTTTTTAAATATTCACAAAGCAAAGAGATCTGGAATAATTAACTTCAAACTAAATTTTTACTCTGCATCACTGTATTTTCTTTTTAAATATTTTGCATTACTTCGGAAAAGTTTCATGTCAGAAAAGTAGCAAAGAATGGCAAGTCGATACCCGAATAATCACAAAAAACAGTATTTGTAACAAATTTAGAATAATTCGTTTGTTCTGCTTTTTGGGTTAAAAAAAAATGAAAGCCCGAAGTGTCTGCATTACGTAAGCGAAGATATCGTCAAGATTGTTTACGTTTCATGGTGATATGACGTCAAATGTGGTTTAACCCTCTGAGTGTTTCACACGTATTTCTACGCTGACCTTGGAGTACTCCAAAAGCGTAAAACACGCGTTTTAACCTGTGGTTGAAAACACCCCGAAATCGGTTTGCACTGAATTTTACGTTCATTGTGAACTGTTTCTAAAGGGTAACACTCGCATTTTTCCGAATTTCTTACCCCCATTCTTGGTTTGACATCTTGATTGATTATCTGGGGAGAGAACGGTCAGCACAATGAAGACTGATAAGGATGTACTTACTGCAAATTAGGGATGTCACAGGATCTGAGACCCCTACTCGTCTGCGGTTTGAGGAATTTTAATGCTATTTGCAGTGAGGTTATTTTTCAGGAAGAATTGCGGTGTCCGATTTTTTTTCGCATTGTGTGTGTCGGAATTTAGAATCGCATTCCGGATTAGTTCGGTTTAATGTCAGCCTGGTTTGATGCTGTATTATGCTTCAAGTGCTATTCTTTTAATACAATTTATGTGATATAAGATTTTTTTCAATGCCTCAATATTTTAAAGATCCATCTCGAATGGTTACGTAAAATAGATATTGTGGTTTAAGTAAAATAGATTTTGTTCCAATACCGCATTCAAGCATAAAAAAAATTGAAAGCCTGGGGGGGTTGCTAAGAAAATCTGCTATTTTTATATAGTTGAACAGTGTTCTTGAATCAACACATTTTACCCGCATTCAACTAGTTTTATGATATTAATGTAAACTTCTTTCATATTAATAATCTCCATGTACTCATTTTCCTTTATAAAAATAGAGTAAAATTAAATTTTTGTCAAAAAATAGCGCACATTTTAACCCTCTGACTCCTAGCGGGCCTCAAAATCTTACTACCTTTGTATACGGAGATTTTGTTGACATATGGATTCATGAAATGGACTCGTCCGTATTCTCCCCTTTTCTCCTCACAGTTGGTGGTCGAAAGCCCACTGGGGCGTGACTCTCGGGTAGAGACTGGGGTCGCTAGTTGAATGATACAGTCCTGGATGAGAACATAAGGGGATTTTTTCAATTGTTACCACGATAGTAGGGCTTTATAATATTTTTGTTTCTAATGTCATTTTGCTCAATATATTCAAACAATTTATTTAATTATAAAATAATGTGGAGCACAGTAGTCAGGAAATGAAATTTGCCATGGATATTTATATTCTTTTTACTAGCTATTTGATAAACTTTTGGATTGCAATTCTTCACAATTCTTTTTTACAAAAATGGTATCCTTTTTAAGAGAGATAAATTAACCTGTTGCATCCTAAACTGTTAACCTTCAGAAATGATTAAGAATAAAAAGGGAATATTTAGAACATCCCCTTCGGAATTCAGTCGTGTCCTGTTCAATCCACACTGAAAGAGAAAATAGGCTCCTTTACAAAGCAAGGCTCCCAATTATATAGCAAAATCTCTCTGACACATGTTCCAGTAATTTTACCACTCCTTACTAGATAAATGATTCTGAAGTAGACTGTAAAGGCCAGATGTAGCGTTTTCTTTTCTTGGTAATTTTTAACACTAATTATAGTGACATTCGGTGATTGATTTGATGGTACATTTTGTAATGACAATGCAACAGGTTAACAGACTTCTTTTCACATAGAGAGACATGTGTTTCTGTATGAAAAACACACGCTTCTTTCTTAGACTAGGGAAGAAATATAAACAATTTTAAGGGAATTTATTTTTGAGGAAAGCGCAAATGTTTGTAAGAAATAAAATAGAATTGCGAACGTCTATATTTCCTTTGTACGAAAAAAGATAAACTAAAAAACTGAGAGTACTGTAAGTGATTTATATATATGAGTACAACATATAGATGGAATATAGTAAATGGATTTAACTAACAAAACTGATACACCATTCATTATATCTCACGATAGTTGATTCGAGATTAAAGTCTTTGCGATTAATTGAATTTCATCTAGTATTTTTAATACCTAATTTATAAGAAAAGAATTTTTTATTAAATAAAAAGAATATAAAATAAAGTAACTTATCAACAATATAAGCAGCAAACTAGAAAGTAGTAAATGTGTTAGATTCGGTGGGTTTTATCATATTTTAAAATTGTTTGAGGTAAAATATTTTAGTCGAAGCTATTTCTATTTTTTTCTAAATGTTTATTTCGCCGGTAAAAATGCAGTAAAGTTTTTGATTTTTTTTTTTGAGATTTGCTAAAATTTAATGAATTGACTAAACAAAGTTTCCGACAATTTAAAATTTTCCAAATCCTAAATCAGTTTCGAAAGCTTTTCGAGTGAATGTGTTTTAATTATTGTTCCCTCAAATGTCACGTAGAAAAACATCAATCCTTACCTTTTTCTAAAAAATGATGTTAAATCACTGATATATGATTTTATAATATGACTCCTCATCGCTTAGAAATAAAATTTAATGTCTTGTATTTAACATGTTATTGACCAAACCATTTATAGCATTGTTTTAAGAAAAAATAAATTTAATAAAAACAATTTTTAAATGCACACTTTTCTTTAATTG
Organism: Araneus ventricosus; assembly: GCA_013235015.1. NCBI lineage: Eukaryota > Metazoa > Arthropoda > Arachnida > Araneae > Araneidae > Araneus > Araneus ventricosus. Next base: position 98,183 of record BGPR01000958.1, read on the forward strand.
TATATAAGGGAAAAGCATTTTATTTTAATTATTCTTTACTGATTAATCTTTTTTTAATTCATTGTTATAAATATTATGTAATCTTGAAATAATTTTTAACACAAATTTGTAATTATGAAACGCCTCTTGTAAGGAATTGAAATTTAGTTCAGTTAATCGATTAATTTATAATCAAGTTATAAAAATATAAAACCCGTTGTATTGTCATCGAGAAGAAAAATTACAAGAAATTTTAAAAATCAAGTACATTACTAATAAAATTTAGCACAGCTTGCGAGTGTTTGTTTTTGTTTGTTTATATTTAAAATCTTGATTCCTTCAATCAAGCCCAGTGAGTCTATAAATTACATATTCATGAGTAGATAATTTTAATTATATTTTCTGGAGTAAAAGGTAACCTGTTTTAAACGAATCATTGTTAATCTATTAACGTTCAAAATGATATTTGTCTTCATTACAAGAAATTCGAAAAAAATATTCTCTAATAAATGAATTTCAAAGAAATTTAAATTTTTAAACAGTATTCTTAAGCTTTAATATTTTTTCATTCCAATAAACACAGATTTAGTAAGAAAATATAACAGGTTAAAATTATTTCAGAATCTCATTTTGAAAGTTCAGCGTGTAATTCTTTCTGAAAACATTTGAAGCTTCCCGCAGGCGAAATCAATTCATCACTGTCAGTCATGAATAGCAGACGTTTCCCCTCCCCGAGGAAACCCTTGTGGGAACTTCGCTTTACTACCCAAACCCCTAGTTTGACCCTTGCCCGTCCAAAAATCCGCTTGGCTCGTATAGCCGGCGTACCAAGCCGGGTGGGGCGGGTGTCGTAGTGAGAGTGTTAAGATATATGAAAGTGATACATTATTTTTATTGTTTTATCTTTCAGATCAAATCGAAAATTTCAGTTTTACAATGATTATTTCATTATATAGTTTTGATTTTTATTAAAAATATTAATTTTCAGATTTAAGTGTAATTTTTTTAGAATAAAACAGATTTTAACTTCATTATTACACTACTTAAAAAATATCTTTTAAATTCATAACAATTACAATGAAAAAATTCATTCCGAAAAATAATTATTATTTTAGCAAACAATTTTTAGTCGGAAATTTATTTTTAGGTGACTCTGAACTGAAAAAAAATAATGTACATGAAAATAAATGTTAAAGGAAGTCGAGAAAATTTTATTTTTTAAATTGTAAAATATTTTCTTTTTGTTAAAGGCAGGAGAAAATATATTTTAGATGAAAACGTTAAGAACAATATCTACTAAATTCGATGTTTGGGTGCGTGATCTTATCAGACTTTTAATAATCTTATTATGAGACTGATAATATCTGCAGCCTAACTGTCTTACATTTATTTCAATAATCAATGGAAATGTTTATTTCTTGCTTAAAATAAAAGAAGACATAAATATTTTTCAGAAAATATTAATACGAACTTCAAAAATACTGTATTTGCGCATTCCTTGAAGCACAATATTTTTTCTTATGAGCTTTTAATCATTCTTCTATAAATGATTAAATTTATATAGTTAAATTGAATTGCTTCGGTTAATGTCATGCCAACTGAAAGTTAGAGTTTCATTAATGCTCTGAGAAAAGAAATCCACTAATATATGTTACAAACCTTTGATAGATCCAGATCCATTAATAACAAATTTGAAGACAGTTCTTGCAATAATAAAAGCAGTTTCTGGCTTTCGATTAATTCAAAATATTATCGTAATATGCCAGATAATGTGTTTTATCACAATATCTTAAGTGTGCGTGTTGTAATTTGTAAGGTGTATATTTTTTATAAAATTCTGATTTATCTGCACCATTTTCTTCATTCTGAACTTTAATAAATAATATTTCAACTGTAAATAAAATATTTATTTTCTCTGTGTTTTGACAATTTTTAATTATATATACATTTTTATTTTATTTTACTTATTTGAAGAGTAAAGGGCTTACTTCAATGATACTGCATTTATGCATTAGTTCCTTGAGCGTTATAGTTTTGATGATATGCATTCTTCAGTAAGTGATCAAATCTAAATGCCTAAATTGCATTGCTTTTGGTAAATCTTATGCTAATTGCGAGTTGAATTTTAATAAATGCTATGAGACAAGAATTCATTAATATGTGTTACAAACCTTTGATGCATCCCGACACGTTATTAAAAAGTTTGAAGACTGTACTTCCAATAATAATAGTAGTCTCAGGCATTGAATTATTTTCAAATTCCACCGTCACATTCTAGACAATGTGTTTTATCGCAACATCTTGCGTGTGTGCTGTAATTTGTAAAGTATATTTTTTTAATAAAATTCTGATTTATATATACGTTTTTATTTTCATTCTGAACTTTAATGGATAATAATGAGACTCTTATTTATTTTCCAAGTTGTATGATATATTTGAATTAGATCTATAATTTTATTTTTTTAAAAAAAGAGTAAAGTGTCAGTTTTATGTTAGTTAAATTTCCTTTATATTTGGTATGAAAAGGCCCAAAAATATTTTTGAATACCACACCGACAACGTCCAAGACATCTATAAATTGTGAAAAGGCACCTGAAAAATTTCGAATAGGTGTTAGATTTTCTCCTTATTCTTTGATTTTGCCAAGTTTGCAAAAAATTGTCTGTAGAAAAAAAATTCAATAATGTTTTACTTCGTAGCTAGCGCATTTTCGTAAAATTGATAGAAAAAAGTTTGATCGTTTTTACTTTCTAGTAAACGAAGTATACAAAGAGAAAGTATTATAATCGTCGATCGTAAATTTCAACACGAGATTTTGATTAATCTCCACGTTTTAGACCTCCCTGAGTCCGAAAAACACAATTTTGGAATTTTGTTTGTGAGCACGATAACTCAAAAACGGTTAAAGCTAGAAAGACGAAATCTTTGGACTTTATACAATCTATGGACTTTATACAAAATTAGTATATTTCAATCAATTTTTGGATAAAGTCCGTAAACGAGAAATTTGTCTGTTAGGGTTAATATGAACACGATACCTCAAAAACATAAATAGCTAGATAGATAAAATTTGGTACACAGTTTCAAAAGTTAGGAATGTAGGTCCGCATTAAATTTTGGACGAAATCCCTTGAAACGTTGACTGTCTGTCGGTTTCTGTAATCGCATGCTTGTGAACACTATAATTCCTAAACGCAACGACTTAGATAAATGAAATTTGGTATGTGGTCTTTTAACCCTAATTGTCCAATTTTCGTTTCAATCGGGTAAATACAAACTCTAATACCCCTGAAACTCAATATGTCATTACTTTTCGATAAAAAAAATTATAAATAAAGAATTAAATTTAATTTTGAAAAATTGGCGACTGGATGCTCTAGTACCTGGACCTAGTATCAAAGTTTCAAATTTCAGGTGAATTAAATTTCCGTTTATTATAATAGAAGATAATCTCTTGCGTACTAAATAAAGGTATATGAATAAGCTATTTCTTCCAACATTTAGTGCATTGGTTTTCTAAATGTAATCTTTAGTTTGAGGATTATTAAAACGCCCTCTTAAAAAGCATATATAATGAGTTTCAGTACAAAAGGCTTGTAGTATATTGTTTTATTTAAAACATTATTCAGGGGTTAAGAAGATTATTTATAATCCTTCATATATATTAATTATTACTGGCTATTTTGGAATATAGATTATTATGTGACTATCTATATAATAAATGTTTATGTGCATACAAAACGGATTAAGCCATTTAAGCTCCGCTTATATTTGTGATCGGCTCTAAATTTTTTACCTTTTACCGAATACTAAATCAAGAAACAATATGAAAATTTTTATAGTGTCATCAGAGATTAGTAAAATATATATAAATGGTATTGTTGTTAATCCTTAAAATTAAGGAAAAAATTTTTACATTCGTGAACTAATATGCTGACGTGTAGACTGAAAATAAATTGAAGTCAAGAATATAAAAACGACAACTAATAATATGAAGTACAGCCAATATCTAAAATACAACTATTAATAAACATCAAATAAATTGAAGTCACAGACATCTAAAGAATATCAACTTTCATGCAACTTCAATGATGTTCATATTTTTAGAAACTCACAACATGAAAAATAAATAATATAGCCTTCATTTTTTTGGCCCAACGGTCTGGCATTTGTCTGGTCTAACGGTGTTTATTTTTGTCATCTGGTGTTATGGACACGGGCAATATGCAGAATGAAGGCAGTGTAATTTTGTCACACAACAGGTGGGATCTCCGAAAGCAGTAAAACCTATTTTGAATAGGTTCCAAGCTGAATAGAACGGATTCTTGCGGTTAGCTCGCCTCTTCCAGGAGGATTGCTGATTGTCCACAGTTCAGAGGGGAGGGGGGAAGAGACTTGATCTGCTGCGCTTTTGGGAAAATCTTCTGTTGGGAGGAAGACACACTTTTAAAGATAAAGGTTCTGCAGCCGCTCGCTTTTCGAATCGCTTTAGAAAGAAAACCGAACCACTCAGAGGGTTAACTGTGTGTATAAACGCGAAGTAACTCGTACAACAACTTTTTCGACCGCTTGAATGGAAATGCTCTCTCTATGTATATTCGAGCATGGGGTATGTGTTGTATTTAGGAAAATGAAGGGATGAACAATTAAAATTTCGATTTTGAGCATTTAAAGTTAAAGGAGGAATTGGGGGCTACCTTGATACCATGTTTGGTATCCCCCAGACTAGTAGTGCTTTATTAGTTTATGATTAATTTACAATGATGGGGGGTTGGCATTGAGTGTGTTGGGCATAGATTGTCAGTAGTATACCTTAGAAGTAGGTCTTAACCTCTTTTTATCTATAAATGTTAAAAGGGAAAAAGAACTATATATTTATATTTTGGAAATTCAAGAAGTTTGGGAGGATATCTTTGGGCCAAATTTGGTAGCCCCCGGGCTTATAGTTCTTTATTTGTAAACGCTTGCAAATTCCGCATGTTATACCTATGGGATAAAAATTTACCTTGAAAGGGGTAAAAAGAGGGAAAGAATTGTAATTGAAATAAAAGAAAAATTGAGTTATTTATTAGAACGGGGGACCTGTATACCAAATATGGAGGCCCTAGGGCAAAAGAATAGAAGTTAGAGAGATAGGAAGCGTCCATGTTAAAAAGAAGAACACTTGTGTACATAAAACTTTCGCAATTGATTTCTTTAATTAACTAGAGAATGAAAAGTAATTAAGATATGAAATTAATTGAGGGTGTAAAACGTGATTTTTTGTGACCTTGGTGCCAAATATGAAGGAACTAGAACAAATAGTTTTTGAGTTATAAAGATATAAAGTTTGACATGTTAGTCGATGAGAAAAATAAAAGGGGGAAATAATTATAATTAAAACCAGCGGGAGTGATCACCCCTAAACTTTCTCGTATCTCCTAACACATGCAGGAAAAAAATAAGTTAAACCCCCTAACGCAGTGGAGATAGAAAAATAAGCGAAATTAAGTCAGTTCCCCGCAAACTCGCTCAGATAAAAATTTCGAAACTGATCTATTCCCAGAACGCAACAAGTTTCTCCAGCACACTTTACAACGACAAAACAAACGGAAATAAAATAATCCGAGCAGGATCAGAATTCGCCAAAAGGCAGAAGAAGGAGCCAAAAGGGATGAAAAAAGAAGGTCAAACAGGAGTCATTAATATCATGAAGATGATTGCTTGCAGTACGCATGCGCGTGGGGATAAAATTTTCGTTTCAAAAGTAAACAAGTATGCGATTATACAGACCGACAAACAGTCAACACGTTGACGGATTTGGTCCAAAATTTTATACGGACCTACATTCATGACGATAAAACTGTGTACCAAATTTTATCCATCTAGATATTCAAGGTTTTAAGTTACAGCGTTCACATGCCCGCGGACGACAGACAGACTTCCCGTAGACGGATTTCGTCCAACATTTGATAGAAACCTACAAAATATGTGTAAAGATCACATACGAAATTTCATCCCCTTAACTCTAATAGTTTTCGAGTTATCGTGTTCACAGACAGACATACATAATTCCAAAATTGTGTTTTTCGGATTCAGGGAGGTCTAAAACGTCTAAACGTAAGGAGATTCGTCAAAATCATGAGTTCGAATTTTTTGACGATTAAAATACTTTCTTTTTGTGTACTTCGTATACGAGAGAGTTATAAAAGAAAAATTTTTGATGTTGATTATAAGGGAAGGTACCTCCATACCAAATTTGGTGGCACCCGGATAAGTAGTTTTTGATTTATTAAATTAAATAGTACACCATGTTAAGTCTATGGAACAGCTGTCTAGCCAAGAGGGGAGAGGAAGATATTTTAATAATTTTGAATATAAATGTTGCCATTAGAGTTTATATGTTTAGTTTTGAAAAGTAATAAATTGGAAAATGCCAGATTTTAATTATAGTTGAACCTTATGTTATATATTGTCCACGAGACTATGTTTATTAACATTATTTAAGCAAAGATTTGTAATTTGAAGAGAAATGAGTGGCAACTTTCGATTGACCAATTAGGATAGGGATCTAAGGCCGTGATGAGATGAAAAATTTGGTTCCCTCCGCGCCACCCAGTCTGGATCAAACAGCAACTCCCAGAACAAAACACGGCGGACAATGGCAGAAAATACTATTAGACAATATCAAAGGTAATTAATATGTATTAAAACACTGTGATAGAACATGAATGAAGAATGCTATAATGATAAAAGATGTACCGGAAGAAAAAGTTAGTTTTAATTTAAGATTGGTCCCCTTAATGAGTGATAATTAAAACATATGAAAATAATTAATTAAATAGATGATGAAATCACCATGTTAATTACTCAAGCTTTCATTTCTTCTTTCCTCCAACGGATTTCGTGTTTACAAGGGAAAAGGTGAAAAATTTTAGCGACTGGCTTCATTTTGAAGCATTTCAATAATTTAGCAAAGATAGAAAGAAATTAGTGAGAAATATGAAATTAGACATAAATTAAAGTAAAACGCATAAATGACAGTGATGTGAAATTAAAATATATGTATTTAATTAAACTATATGATTTTTTGAAAAGTGAATTTATGAAAATCGCCGAAACAGTGGTGATTTTTACACTATCAAGTTTACTAACATTCTTAATAACTTTAAAAGTTTTCAATTTAGAATAAAAATTTAAACAGGAGTCTGGTATGTGATGTTATATGTATATTCTATGAAAGTTTAAAGTGATTATAAATTTAAAGTCAGAAGTTATAGAGATGCAAACACAATGGTAGAAAGAAAGTCGGAACTCCAGCCCGAGTACACATTAAAAATTCAAAAATACATAGAAAATTGACACAAAATAGTACGACCTAAAGAAAAATATGAAAACGCTCTGCATGATATTCACTAAAAGATGGAAAAAGCTGATAAGCACTTACCCAGGCCATCTCAGAATGGATTAGCCGGCCACTCACTTCATGGATTTTGGAATTAATTATTTTGCTTGGGAATAATTTTTTATTAATTTTTGAAATGGGTCCAATAATTTAAGACTACCCTGTTTATTTTCACTTTCTTACACATGGACTTTACTCCACGTTGCCGTCCAACAGCTTATTTGTTATGTAATAACTGTATGTTTTGATATGGTATAAACACTTAGAATTTTTCTCACTGCATTCTAAAGCATAAGGAAGATTTTAGTAATAATTTGATGGCTATTAATTAAATAGTTTATTTTTAATAGTAAGAGACATGAAAACATTCTCATCCCGACCAGTGCCGGGTATATCGGGTAGTAGTTCATAAATTTAGTTTTGGTGATTTAATAAATTTTCCAAAGCTTTATTGTTTCCGATTAAATTCGACATGATCATTAAGTTTTCATGAGGATAAAGAAAGTGGTTTCCATAACAAAAATATAAATTTTTATTTTTAATAAATCCTTCATCTAAATACATTGCTTGTATATTTCCTTGGATACCAAACAGAATTAATTGAAATACATGGGGTATTAAATCTACATATGAAAGAATTATTGATTTGTAAACCAATTGCATTTCATTGATTTCAACTTTAAAAATTCATCTGATAGAAAAGTAGTTTTATCTAAAATGGAATAATGATTTTGTTTATGTACTTTTCTGTAAGTAAAATCGGTTTTGGGAATAAATTATTTACGGCTTCAAATTAACTAAAATAAAATAAAAATAATTGCTTCCTGCCTCATACAATAAACTGCTTTATTGCAACTCTCAAGGTTTTTTCCTGAGGTGAAGTAATCTTTTTTTCAAATCTTGAATTAAGTTTATCTGTATAAGTGTGTTTCATTTCTTGAAATCATAAATTCACTCTTTATTGCCTTAATCACTTTAAATTCGAAATCCTATTTGTTACTCCTTTTAATTTTAAATGCAATATTTGATTCTGAACTTTTTAATACGAACTCTTGAATTGAAATGGTGTTATATTTTCTATTTCTTTTTCTAATTCTGTTTCTTTTTCTAATTCTGTTTCTTTTTCTAATTCTGTTTCTTCTTCTAAATGTGTTTCTTTTGATATATAATTCTGCTTCTAAATATTCCTTAAAACTCAATTTATCCCTACTAGCAAGAGATATTTTACAATATCTCGACGATGCGATGCTGCTACGATATGCACGACACTGTTAAGATACACGCGAGGTCACGCGTTCCTTACACTTACTCGCGAGCTTGTGAAGCTCGACAAGCGTCGGGCCCGGGGTCCTGTTTTTTCAACAAAACGTGTAGAAAATTATATTTACTTTAATAGGAAGCATTTGTTAGACAAGTGTACATTATATGAAATATTTTATTTATTTATTTATTTGTTCAAAGAAAGCACACTACAGAGATGACTCCATTTACAGAGTGCATGATCAAAAACATGCAAAGAACACGAGCCACAAAGTGAATTAAAACACAAAAAAGTAACAGCACAGAATATAACATTTTAAAGCTCAAAACCACATTATTATAAACATGTAAACACATAAATGTTTTAAAACGAAAACACGCAGTTAAAAAAGCACCAAACACACACGGAGGCTCCAAAAGTCCATGCCGCACACCGTCACATTAAAACTATAAAAAATCACACACTTTTTTTTCAAAATTTAGAACATTAAATAAAAGCCATTAATAAAGCAAGGGTCAAAAATTCAAATTCGCACAAACAATAGATCAACGGATAAAAATCTTAAAATGTATAGTCAAGCGTAAGAAAAGAAAAAGAAATGAGGTCATATATTTAAAAGTTGAAAACAATTGGCTTTAAAAAAGCAGGAGACATATGATAAATACCTAGTTCACCAGAGATCTGTTAAAAGTCTTGTAAAATTTATATAACTAGAATAAAATTTCTATAACGAGAAAATATTAATAAAATACTTTTCAGATAAATTTCTCCTGGTGAGCGCATTAAATTGAAGAAGTTCGAAGAATGCTTATAATTCCAAGGTATTTATTAAGATCTTGGCTTTCCCGTCCAAAATTACATGAATTCGTGTGCATATAAGTATTAATGCATCATCTGTTTCATCGATTAGCATTTCCAAGACTTTTGAACCGGTCATACAACTTTTGTTTCACCAAATCTTTCGGATAGTTCTATGACGATGTTGTGTGAAAAAGTGAAGTTTTTGAAAAGTTCTTTTTAACACCATTTGTTAATTCCACCTAATTAATATAATCTAATTAATATCTAATTAATAAAGAAAGCCTGCTGAACACTGCTCGTTTATCAGGAGCTAATTAACGCACATTGAAGCAAAAACTGATATTTCTTCTAAAAAATTGTCAGCGATTAAACCTTAAAAAAATTTTATTCTCGCTCACCCTATGCCTGAAAATATCATACACCAAATTATTATAAGTCAAAACAATGAAATGCGTACAGAAGTAAATAAAAATTAGATGCACTTCTTAAAACAAAGAGAAAAACAAAAAATCAGCAACTATTGTGAATTCTCTCTATAGCGTCCATCCTTCTTTCTCAGGAAAATCAGCCGCTCAAAAGGAGTTTCGTGTTTGGAAGTACAAAATTCTTTATTTCTGACAAAGCGAATTTTGAGAATCATCTAAATTAGAAAGTACTTTGAAAATTTATAATTTTGTTTTTTTAAAAAAGATACAATTTGCGTTTGCTTAGATTTCTTACTTTTTGGAGGAACCTTTTTTACATTTTTGTGTTTTTAATTGGAAAAAATAAATTCCTAATCATTTTATAGATAGATGTTGAGGAAAGAACAATAATATCAGCCATTTTTCCTAAAGTCTGAAATGAAACTTTCCGAGTCCGACTCAACGCTTGTAAGGCACACACTTGAATGCCCTGTCTCGATAGAGTTCCAAGTTCACTTTTCTCTTCATATTGCGAAAATTATGATTAAAACTCTCTAAGCCTCAGCCGGCTTTCTCCGTTTTTCATTAACAGTTCGTTGTTTTTTTTTTTTTTTTTCGTTTTCCTGTTTTCTGATTTCATTTTTCAGCGTATGAACTTCTTATTATTCTCTTCTTCCTGTTCTCTTAATAAAGGGTCCAAGGTCAGAGAGACGAACAGGAAGGTTTGAGTGGCCGTTAATAGAGGTTAACTTAACATTATGTCTCTGCACAAATTTGCGTTTCAAACAAAAGTGGCCGTTAAGAGGGGGTGACCGGTAAATAAGTGGCCGCTTAGAAAAGTTTTAATGTGCCTCTACGCCTGTTTACGTACGAACTGAAAGGAAAGCAGAGCATGGTACAGTCCATCAAAATAAATATTCAAACACTTCTGTCGTCCTAAATAACGGTTTCTAAAAGTGTATGCAAATTTCGTTTTCTTGGACTAATATTGACTAATGGATACAGTTTTTCATTGTTTGAATGTTAATAAATTATTAAGCAAATAAAATCATATAATTTGGAATTATTATTTTATCGTATGTTTAATTGCTCTCTTTAATAAACGTACTTTTTAAAACAGAAAAAGACGCAGTGAAAAAAATTATCCTATTAGCGTCAGAAATGAAAACTTGAATGAATGAAAGCATTAAAAGGATGACCTATTTTCTACATTTGTGTCGATGGATGTGTTTGATATAGCCCCTAAATTTTTTCTTTGTTTGTCTCTGTTTTAATAAGAATAAGCTAAAATTTTATATCTGGATGTTTCTAATTATACAGAATTATTTGAAGAAGAAACAAATGTGAGTTGCTATAGAAAAATTTGAAGAAAATGAATATATATATATATATATATATATATATATATATATATATATATATATTCATAAGATTAGCATAAGATTAACTGCCACCTTAATTTTAAGAAATCCGAATTCAACAGGCTTCCAACATTAAGGAATTTCTCCGTTTTAAAATACTATTTAAGCTCTCTGCGATGTTTAACTTCCTCTTTTTAAAAACATGTAAACTTCATACTAGACGCTGCTTCATAGTAACTTTTTTCTTTGTTTAATACGTCGCCAGTGACTGCTCTTTGCGTCTCTATATACTTCAACCATGGCCTGATATTTCCCTAAATGACCCACAAATAAGCTGAAACCTATAAATTAAATAAAATAAACTCTTCATCGTTTGTCAACGACTGCCATCTTTTTTGGAAATGCATGTTTGCACTTCACCGAAACCACGATATTATATATATAGGGGAAGCTGCTGTTCCTTGGCCAGGGTTGTACCTGGGCCAATTGTCGGTATATCAAAACGAGAGTGTAGAGAAATTTCTTTTCCCGTGTCAAAATGTTTTGTTTAAACTGGCAACACTGTCACCTTGCACGTATTGATCTCAAGTTATAAGTTTTGAGCTGAAATGAAGAAACAATTTTTCGGATGGCGGGGCGAGCTTCTGGAGGTGTTGAATTTTCTTCATTTTTAATAATTAATGATAATAGCGTATGAATTTTACTTTCTTTTTCATGCATAAATTTTTTAAAAGGTTGTAAGTCGTCTTAGATATTAAGTAGATAGGGAGGTAAAAAATTGTTTATAAAGGAACCATGAATACTAAATTACTCATAGCTGATTCAACTGAATAAATCAGAACAGTATTCTCGGCAGGCAAGGTGGTCACCGAAGGTGGCTAGTAGTTTTACCGTGATATTTCTTTAATGATTTTCTTTATTTTTAAGACCAGTAGATTTTTTCCTTGTCCGAATAATTTTAAAGTTATTATTATAATTTGCTTTAACGCAAAAAAAGTTTCTAACTAGTTAAAATTCATATTTTTAAGAAAACCAACATCCTTTTTCAGTTGTTATATAGTTCATCTATCATATCCACCTAAATATCGTGTAATGATTTGAAAAAGTTTACTTTTGTACAGAATTCACGAGTGATAATGTGCATCATAGAGTAGCCAAGGTACAAAGTAGTTCTGTACCTTGGCCAAAAATGAAAGATTTTTTTTTTTTAATTTTACATTTCTGCGCGATAGGTTGAAGGAAATACTAAAGGGGATTAAAATGCAGATTTCCTGATGCTTCGAAAGCATTCAAAATTTTCGGTTTTAGACTTGATTTGACCACTTTTTTTTTTCAAGTGAAAAAAAAGTTGTCGAGGTACAGCACCTTCCCCTATATGTTTTGCCGGCATAATATGCAAATGTTATTCACATACATTTAAAGAAAACATATATCGAAATTAAATGGCATATTGTTCTTAACGTTTCTATATCACGATCAATAAAATGTGTTAGGATAATTTTTTAACGGACTACACGAAATGCATTTACAACGGTAGTTGTATAATCAACAAAAAGATATAGCAAGAAATAAAACAAAAAAAATAATGAAGAAAGGCATTATCACATGCCTCATATAACAAAGGACATTTTGCAAAGCAATGTTAAACTGCTTTTAGCAATATTTGGTATCAAAAACAATGGACACCAGTATATTTAATTATCAAGTTTAATATATATGTGTAACGACGAGTTTGATTTCTGTACCTTTTCATATATTTCGAAATAAATGAACAATAGATTCCTTACGTTTATGAAATCTGGCTACTAATTTTAGGCAAAAAAGTTAAATAGACTAATTAAATTGAATAGTTGAGTATTATAATAATTTTACTGAATGCATGATATAATCTTAACAGCATTTTCAAGAAACAGAAAGCATTATCGATATAATGTCCAAAAGAAGCATTCATTCCCCAAAGCAGCCAAACTCAGATTGAAGAATGTAGCTAGAAAGTGGAAGAAGAGGACAAAGGTGTCAAGGGGATCGATTGTCTGGAGACTCTTGAGGGGGATCATGTTCATCTTATGTTTAACACTCTTTTTCTATCAGTGTGAGAAATTCTTACTGGTCTACTACAAATATCCAACCCCGAATAAAATAGAATTCACTCATCCTGATGAATTTGAATTTCCTTCAGTTACATTTTGCAACAGAAACCCATAAGTAAAAATAAATGAAGAATTTCTTTTATGTAATCTGACTTTATGACGTTCGCGGATTTGAATGCTATAGCATTCATTATCATTGTTGTACACAATGACATGAATGCTATAGCATTCAATTTTTTCAATTCAATTCAATGCAAAAATCAATCACAATGATACGATATTCTTAAGAATTCGTTAATTTTCGAAAAATGGCTATAACTGTTCTCCCTAATTTGTTTACTATTAACATATAATACATACAAATTTGCATTTAATGCTTTATTACTTTCCCGCATGCCAACAGAAATTATGGCAATCGACGAGATATTCGACGACTACACGTCTTAGACCGTGAATAGGAAAAAAATTGCCTAGGTCGGAAAAAGCCACTTCCTTTTTTTTATCTGTCTGTTTATGAACACAATAACTAGAGAACGAAACTGGTTGGACAATTTTTAATTTTTTTAGGGCCAGGAAAAATGCTTTATAGCGTATCTCTAACATTGGACAAAATCCATGAAAGCGAAGTCTATCTATCCACTTTTATGCATGTCAATACGACAATTTAAAAGTACAACAAACTATTTGGATCAAATTCCCCACATAGTTTCACTACTATAATTATAGATGAGTAACAAACTTGAGGCGAAATCCCTCGAAGGGGTTTATGGTCTAGAGAGCCATAACTGTAAATCACAGAAAGTAAGAAAACCAAACGCATACTCGATTCTCTTCACTCTGATACGGGGTTCAACACGAAATATGTGGTATTATTTTTGCATACGAAAACGTCAAAGGGAAAACGCCACCACTGGTTTTGGTAACTAAGAATTACATCCGAGGTGAGCATGTCCAAAAGTAATTCCTTATACAGAGGAAACAACGCATCATTTCACATAAATTTCAGTTAGTAGGCAACTCCTCAAGTTTATTTAGAACCTGATTACGTTCAGTGAGAGCCCTCATCAGTGACTCTGCTGATGCCTAAATTGCTAAGAGATCGCTTGTTCTTTTATATCAAAGTTCTCATTTATCTCATTCTGTATTTTGTCCACAGATAAAGATCCCTATTCAGACCTACCTACAGACGTAACGATTCCTCAGGAAAACGCGAACTCGTGTAGAGTAATTAAGAGAAGGATGGGGAAAGCATTCAGGGAAAAGTAAAAATTTAGTTCCAAATGAGGTCACCAGAGGGCATATTACCGTGAAAGTCGGTAGTACATATGTCAATTTTTTTCAGCGTGATGCAGTAGCTATTGTTAAACCTGCAAACATTCGCAGATAACCTGTTTTCATTGCACTCGCCATTCATAGTTGCCTCGAGTTAATGATATCGCGCTTTGTTTTGTCAAAATGCTGATTCCTCACCAGCTGCTTTATGGAAATTTCGCACTTGGGAAAGGCTTTAAAAAGATCTAATCATTGCTGCAAGAAATGATCTAATGGACTCAAAATATTATAAATAAGTTTTAAGAAACAGATCGCTGTCTGTCTATCCTGGAAGAGGAACAAAGTCGCTTTTGTAGAAGTAACAGCTTGAGAGGAGCTGGACAGAACATGAAGTCCCAAACCAGCACCAGAGTCCTCAACAAGTTCTCCACGAATGTTTGTATGTTTCATAAGAGACTCTGCATCATATAGAAAAACAGTTACATCAGTATAAAGCTTATACACAGCAAGGAAGTTCCCTCAGCCTAATTCTTTATAAAATCTTCAACTCAGATTTTCTCTTGAATGGCAAGATGCTCAACTGTCTATTCGCGGACGGTACACCGTCCTCACGCAGAAAAGCAATATTAAATTCGTAATTCAGACTCTTTAGCTTGAACTATGCAGAATTGAAGATTGGTACACCAGTTGGAGAGTAGCAAAAGCCAAAAGCCACACACACACACATAATGTTCGTAAAGGTTCCTCTGAAAAAAGTTCTCAAGCCCCTTACTTTCTTCTACGAAGAATTCGCCTGAGAATATCTAATGAAATATCTTGGCTTAGTTTTAGATAGCAAACTAAAATTTAAACATGTCAAATACAATAACGATAAATTTTGGAACAAAGTTCATTGAATCATTCTCCTCATCGGGCACAACTCTTCTCTTCCACTTAGAAACAACGTTCTTCTTTATAAACAAGTTCTGAGACCAATTCTTTCCTAATCTGCCCATATTTGGGGTTTAACGTCTAAAGTCACTACAAGAAAATCCAAACCCTTCAAAATTAAATACTCAGAATTGTGACCAAACCTTCCTGGTTCGTGAGGAACGAAATCATTCTCAGCGATCTACATACTGTATGTAAAGAAGATCACATCAAGAAGCTATAGAGAAAATTCTTTCTCCAAATTGCAGAATACAAGGATTCACTTATCAATAGCCAAGTCGTGTATGCTAATAGTAATGGCAAATATCTAACCCCATATTTAACTACGAAATGGTTTCTCCTACTGAAGCCTTCATAACTTCTAGACCAGTGATGGCGAACCTTTTTGAGAAGAGGGTCAAATTCTGCTCATTTTTTTTAATACCAGCCCGTGGGTTGAAGGTAATTACTTTTTTGTCTGGAAAGAAAATTAATTAAGAAATATATGAAAATTCGTTAAATTTTAGGTCCCTCAAACATCGCTTCCTCCAATTCAGAAAAATCAGAATCCCAAAACGTCGTTGTATACTTTAAAAGATTCGTGAGCACATAGGTCAAATGATAGTGCTGTTTTATGTTTACCAGTTCGGGTATTAAAATAGAAGCTTTAAAGAAAAGAAACAAGTTGATGTTTACGTAACTGCAGATGTTAGTTTTATTGTAAATTTTATATAGGAAATATTGGTATTAAAATAGTGGTAAAATTTTATAAATACATAAATGTACATCTCGACGTTTGATTTTACATACGTCCTGTAATGAACGAGCACAAAGACTTTTGGAAAATGATTAGGTATACGAATGATTCTAAAGCAAATCAATTCAATCAATACTAACTCTAATGTCCCTGTATGTGAAATTTTAAAAAGAAAAGGATACACCAGAAAAATTTAAAAATACAAATTAAATGGCATCAAATTCACAATGACAGTGACGACATAGTTGCGCTTGAATAGCATTATTCATAGACTTCAAGGATACATAGAACGTGTTTGCTATATATTGGCCACATATGTCATGATGAGGTGATTTACAAAAATACATATTTTATTTACAACGTAATAAAGAAAAGTAAATTATTTACATGAAGACATATTTACATGCTCAATTATAGTTCATTAATGGCGTACAGAAAGTGAAAACAGAATAATAAAGAATTTAAAAGTTAAAGCATGAAGGTAATTAGTTTCTATCCTTGCTCTCCTAAGTGATAAAACGCCACCATAAATATTCGGATTAAAATCATAAATAGATTTCTGTGGGTTGTATTTGGTTTAAAAATATTTGCTTTCAATATTTTCGATTTTGCTGATTTCTTTAGGATTTTAGCGTCTGCTGAATCGAAATTATGTTAAAACTTTTCAGGTTTTGCTATTTTGTTCATTAAATCTTTTTTCTTAAGGATTTCAACTCATCCAAGGAACATGAGATGCGATTTAATACCTTTGAGGCACGTCGAATTGTATCTTCAATAGTATCAGTGCTATCTGACATTTTTGGTGAAACCAAAGAATATGCATAGAATAAATTGAAATTTCATTAATCTAATGAATGTCCACATGCAAGAAATCTCGCCGGTTCCTTCAGATACTTGCTGTGTGTTGATTACGATGCGATGCAATTGCTGAGATTCTGTTGAAAGGTTGCGAATACTTTATTTACTTGAATCTTCTGTATGTTTCATATAATATGTGATTCACGAGATAGGTGGTCACATTGAAAGGGGTTTATGCCCTCGCCGTAGAAGAGATTTTATAGGATAAAGTGCTATGGTGCACTGAAATATCATCTATGTAACCCTTTGGGTCAGTTCATTTGCTGTATTAAAGCTGTGGATCACTGAATTTCCTCCTTTTTCATTCGTCCGTCCGGAGTTTCGCCTGTCGGTGATTTTCGGAACTAATCTTGCTGTATTTCAGCTGATAGATCGAGTTACAGATTGCAGTGAGAAGTGTCAGGTTAAAAAAAGCACCCTAATAGGTTGATTTCCTATAAAATTGTAATTAAATGCATCTTCTTTTTCTTTAAAAGAACTGAAAACCGTTTATTTTTGTAACAATTGCCATCTGTACTTTGCAAACATGAAATCTATAGCTACCGAAGACCTCTGCTTCTTTTTTTAAGTCAGAATAATATCAAGGAGTCAAGAATAACATTTTGTCTCGAATCGGAGAAAAAATTCAAGTTACGTCAGATGGCGATGGTGCTGTGGGTTAACGGAGTGCTTGAACTCAGGGTTCTATATCTCCGGATCTTGATATTGTTGGGGGTAAAAGTGGCATTACAAATTCAGTTACATAGCAAAATTAAAAATGCCTTATTAATATTATAAAATCACAATGTTTACTCTTGGATAATATGTAATTATAAAAGAAAAAAATACGTTTGTAACTAAAGAGGGGCAATACACCTCTGGATGGTTATCTGGAAGTAAGCAAATTTGTATAAATTAAAAAAATTCTACTGGTATGCCAGCTCGTGTTCTCCGAAATTCCACTTCACAACAGCTGGAGGACGTTTGACCTTTGATGAGATTTAGAGGGAATCAAGCCAACATACACAGCGTATATTCGTATAATCAGGTTTCGAAGCAGGGACCCTATGAATCATCAGGTGAAAGCGGTGCTAAGGTTGAAAATTTCTATTCAATAATATCCCTCGTATAACTTCATAACAATATTCTAATGTAAGAAATAAATAAATAAACGTCTTTATGGTTAAGTACAAACAATGATAGGATTATCCGTCACATATTATAATAAAAAATCTAATTTTCGCTATTAGGGCTAGATATTTTTTTAAATGCGCAACTCATTACGTATTTGCTAAGTTTTCCACATCAGCAACAAATAAATTCATCTATTTTTTCATATTTACTCTTCCTGATTGAATTTATCATCTGTAATTGATGAGAAAGGAATGATTATTCATCCAGTTCATCTAACCAACTCTGTAATTCTTATTCCCTTTTGTAATTGTGCTTTGCGATGTCGCTTTGTCGTGTTTCAAATCAAATGTGCTCCTTACAACTTCACTTCTTTTATCAGAATAATCACAGATGTATTTCAGCAATCGGCATCGGTTCAAAACAAATTTGTGAAAAAATCTTTTAAGAGTATATTTCGGATAATTCACTAGTATAATTAGTAATGCTGTTCGAATACAAGGAGTTTATAATTCTTGAGAACAGGCAGTAGTGTCCAATAAGGACAAGCCATTCTTGGTTTTTTTCTATATTATTTATGAGGCTGACGCAGGCACTTGAAATATGAATAAAATTAATCAAGATAAGTCAACAAACAGACAGCCACTCAATCATGAGTTGGTGTTGCAAAGGTATTAACGTTACTTTCTTTCGAACATATTTACTTTTTACATATTTGCCCAAGCTAGATACATATTGCCATATTCATAAAAAAAATAGATTAAAATGTGCGTTTTCAATGTCCACTTAACTGTACTTTGATGGTTATTTTCCTTAATTATTTATTGATTTTTGTATTTTCTTTGAACATACATCTCGCAGAAATTAAACTCGGGTAGAATTTCCAAGATTTTACACCTTAAAATCTTCTCTAGCAAGATGGATTGTAAGATTTCGATGATATTTTCTTTAGGAGAGCAACAGGGAGAATTTATGTCGCTGATTAGTCCGAATGTTTTTGAAGGTCACTGTCTTAAGCGATGTCATCTAAACAAAAAAGGGAAATGTTCCGTCTTTATTTCGGACTGGTGGCGCGGGAGGCAGCGATTTCGTTTCAACATTTTTGGATGACTCATTAAATGGCTTTAGATTCAACTTTATTATTTTTCTATGTAAAAATACAAACGGAGTGAGCATTTTAATCGATAAAATATTCCACAACGAAATTTTACAGGCTTTCCTCTTTTCAGGGATCCCAGCTACAAATAAATACCGTTTCTGGAGTCATGACTGTCTGTCTGTCTGCGAGCACAGTAACGTAAAGACGCAACAAGCTAGAAAGGCGAAATTTGCCATGCTGTCTTAACACTAAATTTTCCGTTTGTATCGAATTTGGGTAAACTCCGTCTAGAGGAAGTCTGTCTCTTCGTCCGGCCGCTTCACAAGCGAACTCGGTAATTCGAAAACGCCACAGGCTACATAAAGAAAATAAAGTATGCCGAATTCGGAAGTAAAAATCATAGAAATGTGTCAAATTTTGGACACATTCAGTTACAGAGAAAAGTTTCAAAATCCACAATCGATTCTCTTCACAATCCTAGGAAGCTTAACAGAACACTCCCGCTCGTTTTGTTTATTTTCTGAATATTATCCTTCTCCAGCTCTCTTCCGAATTTTCCTCATCTAATATTTATCTGTACTTATTTTATCTTTCCTTCGGGTTACTCTTACATATTTGGGAATCTTCTGATTCAATGCGCAGCGGAATCAAAACTTCTATGGACGAGTTTCTCCATTGCTTATTTGGGTAATGTAGAACTTCCGCTCTAAAGACCAACTTCCAGTATAATGCTACGTCGATGAAAAATCTTGAAAATTTCAACACTCTGTTTGAAAAAGTTAATTAATATATAAAATAGAGTTTTTGAATGTTATGGCTTAAGAATAGTTTGAAATTGTTACATTTGAATGTTTTTAGTGCTGTAGGTCTGAATGTTTACTTAAAATAACAGCCTCATTTTGTGCAAAGACAGCGATAATTGTTCATTATCGTTTTTTTCGTTGACTTCTAATGCTTGTTTGTAGGCTATATTTTTAAGCAAACGATTTAATAAATTACATTTGTCCTATTTGGAATTAAGCTGCTTTAAGAGACGTTTTTTCAGCCGTTTAAATAAAAAAAAAATTAAACGGACTCACAGAATACAGAATTACACGCTTTGTGTACTATAGAAGAACTGGTTCGAACTTGTCACTTGAAACAGTATTCAAATTGATTTATCGATTACTTAAATTCAAAGATTGCCGGAAAATGGTGTGAGAATCCAGAATAAACAAAACAGAAAACTCGTCCATGTCTATTCTCTCGTTTGTTGCCGCCAGAATGAAGGATTTGAGTTAAAGAGATTCTGTAAAACCCTTTGTTTTCTTCTGATGATTTCGTAACACTTCTCACTTCTGCCTGAGATTTATTTTTTAGCTTTGAGTTTAGTTGATTTGATTTCTTTTTATTCTTCATTGATTTATAAAAGAAAATTTTGCTTGTTGATTCCGATATCTCTGATTATATTTTATACCTGCAATGATATTCAAAATTGTGATTTCGTGCATCAACAAGCATCTTTGGTTACAGTTCTCGCCGTAACCCTCAAACTCCATTTCTAAAAGCGTGTTTTCCTGTCAGATTTTTTTTTCAATGTAAAACATATTTAAGAACCTGTTGAATATCAAGCTTAAGTAAAACAAAAAACTGAATTGAATAGGGAAGAATTTTAGTTCGTAATAGTTTAGAATTTCAGAAGTATGATCGTAATCTTCTTATATTGCGGGTACATTTTTTATCTTACACAAAAGAATCAAAGCCAAGGTATTCAATCAAAGTATTAACTTTTGATAGGAAAGTTAACTGATAGCTAAAGTCAAATGCTCCATTTTTCAGAAATTGCTTCTGAATTCGCAACTCTCTTTCGAATATATACCAATTGCTTTTGAAACTTTTCATTGGCGGCTGAGTAATTTTCAGAATTTTTCAGCAAAATCCTTTAAGTTCTTATTGACTCCACAGCAGATAAAATACTGATTAAATATTCTAGAGTCTTGTTCTCTAATTTTTGTGAGATTTTCCATAAATCGTCGATATTCGGAAAAAACACAACTTCTTATTGACGGATTTAGTTAATATGTGGATTTTACTCATTATTTCCATTCCCCTGTACAAAAACACAGACATATTAACTCAAAATATGAAACTAACAATGGAATCATACCCTTGATATAAAAGATAGCTGTATTTGCAATAAATTCAAGAAAAAATATAAACACGTATTAAACACCGTATTTCAAAGTAATGAACAATTATATTATTATTTGTGCTATATGTTATGACATTTGCGAGTAAAATACGTGTGCTAGTTTTTTTTGTCTTAGAGATTTCTTTACCTGAGTTGTTCTTCAAAAAACTATTACGAAACTTCGCCCGGAGGGATTACATGAATTCTGTCCAACAAGCAGGATAATAGAAAAATAAATTACTCTTTTTTTCCATGAATATTTCACGGAACAAAATGTAGCACAGGCAACAGAACTAATCAGCACTTTTACAAATCATTAACACAATCAAACGGCAGATCACTAATGAATATCAGTAACAGCGCTCAATGGCATCAATCCATCAATTCAATTCTGTATTCTATCAATTCAATCAATTATTCTGTAAATGTTTCTAACAGCTGAACAGCTTTCACTGCAGTCAACGCTCTGAAGACTATTCATTCCTCTTGGGAGTAGGTTCAATTTTATATATTTTCCATCTGAATGTGAAGTCACAGAGAAAGCTCTCGAATATTCTATAAGTTTACGTTCCCAGGAGAGAGTGGACCATGATTCTTGAAATTTCAAGAAGCTTCATTTCGACGTCAAAATTGAAGCCAAGTTTTCGCGAAGGTCGGGAATAGCTTCCAGGAAAACTGTCAAACGCATATATCGAAATCCATGATGTTTCCTGAGGCAGATGCCAAACAGGAAAAGAAGATACAATATTAATTTCATGATGGATTATTAAGAATTAGAAACCTATTCTAAATTTCTGGAATCAGGGCTTCCAAAAATGGGAGAACGATAGAGATATGATAATACGATTCGGTATCAGCAATATCCACTTTGCACCGATCAACCTGTCGTTTATTTGCCCTTTCAATAATGATTGGTATCTCCTGTTTCTCACACATTTGCTCTTGGTTTAGTAAGAAATGTCTCAAATTGATCATCTGCATTTTTTATGATGTCTAACAATTGATCTTGAAGCATCTGGGCATGTTTTTCCGCGACAGCTAAATTCAAACCTCCTTTTTGGAGGTATGTACCTAATAAAATGCTTTCAGCCTCGTCAACGCTGCAAGTACGCGTGAAATGACTATAAAAGCGGGAAAGGTTTAGAGCATGTCAAACAAGAAAGCAATTATGCTATGTTCTTTTTAAATTAAAAAAGTTAAATAAGAACAGGCAGGTGTAATGACTTTTAAAAAATCGAGAATTCTGATATAGCTCTGGTGGCTGCAGCCCTATAGCAGCCGCACCTCCTTGGATTCACCACTGCACGCCGCATTGTGGAAATATGTGAGAACGTCGAAAAACACTCCCGTTCGAATTGTTTATTTTCTGAAAATTTTTTTCTCTTGCTCTCTTAGGGCTTTTTGCTCGTTTAATATTTATCTGTACTTACTTTATCTTTCCTTTCACTTCCTCCTCGCAACTTGTTGTATCTTGGAGGAGAGGGTGTACTACTTTTTAAATTTCAACCTAATATTTATTCGCGCGTGTAGTATTTTCAGAAAGTAACAAAATTTCAGGAAGTAAAAAATGATAAATAGTGTCATTATATAAAATATCCTGTCTAATTTAGTGGACTATTATCCTTTAATGAAAGTTTTCAAGCATTTAAACAATCTGAACTATCATAACAGAGAAAACTGATTAGCTTAGACTATGTAACCTCTTCGCTTTTGACCTGAAATGTTGCTCATATCAGCTTAAACGCGTCATTAGCTTTAGGGAACATTTTGGACATTTAAACTCTAAACACAGCAAAGTAATCAAACAGTTACTCCATCTCTTATCTGATATAATTTTAATCCTGATTGAAATTCTCAGGATTTAATTTTTGGTACTCCATTCCAAGGAATGTTAAAATAGCTGTGCCATATAAAGTACTGATGATAAAAAATAACAATCGTTCAAACAAATATGCTTAGCTCAAATTAACTTCGCTATTGTCTGAAAATAAGGCTCGAACATCCACACATTTTGCTAAAAATTTTCCAACTGCTGTTCAATGATTGAAAATAATTTAAAAATACACAATAAGTAATCATACATTTGTCCAGTCTGTTTCTGTGTTGCCACCATAATCGTGTCTCAACTTTATAGGATTAATTTTTAGCACACGAGGGTTAATAGAAGCTAAGATAAAAATAAGAAGTTATATTTTAGTCAAATCTAAACCTGGCTTCAGAGATATCTAGAAAATTTGTGGCATATTTCAATTTCTGAATGTCAGGTGTTAATTATACTTAATGTAATTAATTATACTAATAATCATACTTAACTTTTAAACCGCTGCCTTTCAATGAAAGTTTCTAGGTTTCCACTGATCGACAATTTAGTGCAATAAAAATTAGCTCAGAGTACCTTCGGAACGAATTCGTTCTACGCCGGAAATGTTGCCAACTTTCATTAAAATGACATAAAATGATTTGAAAGTGAACAAGAAGAGTACACTAATAATACAGATATCTGAATTCTTTCCTAAGATAACTATAATCGTGTTTTAACTTCACAGGATTTAGTTTTGAGCACGAGAGTTTTATGTAATTTAAGATGGATGTATAGTCGCGGAGAAAAAATGGATCCACCCAGCATTATTCCGCCGATAATCATTTTATCTTAAAACAAAAAAGTACTAATTTTCAGAAAATATCGTCTATTAATAGATTCGAAGTCTAAAAAGTTCAAAAGGGGTCGTCTACCTATTTAAAATTGCACGAACTTCAAACTTTCCAATAGAAACACATATGTTTCTTAAAATATTTCGAATCTACATAACGATGTATTCTAGAATACCAAGTTTCATCATTCCAGCATTTTTGGTTTCGGAATTATAAGCAAATGGAATTTTGTGTTTCTTACGTTAAAGTAAAATTTTGAATTTTTATTGATATCTTGAAAAATAGTTTAACTATTTACCAAAAGAAAATTATGTAGTAGTTTGAATTATTATGCACATTTTACACTTTTATTTTTTTATTTAAAATTTTTTAAGCACATGCAATATTTGATCAAAATTGATGTTAAAAATTTTTTGAATAGCAACACTTATAAATTTTATCAGCACTCGAAGCAGATGGCCATTTGATAAGCCTATGCAAAATTTCAGCATATTCGTACGAGAAGTTTTGAAGTTACAATTTTCGCTGTAGAACGATGCACTTAAGGGGGCGTCTTATATTTCCTAAACGTTTTCATTACTAAATATAATCAATACACCACTTTATATATCAAACGTAAATCTATAAAGATTTTAAATATTTATATATATTATTAAAACGTTATAAATTAAAGTGGTGTAATATTAATCTATTTATTTTCTTACGTATCAACTTTTACCGTTTGTAAAATGTTGATCATTACTTTGAAAATAGCATTTAAAGTGGGAATTAATTTAGAATGCTACTACCGACATTTAAAGGCAAGCAGAGAACTTTAGTAAGTAAATGTGGAGACGACCCCTTATATATCGAGAACACAAACTGGCAAATATCTTCTAATCTATTAATGATATATTAACCAAAATTAATATCGTGTGGTATTTTTGCATGAGAAATTTTATTTATGGCATCAAGAAACGGAGTTGCCATTGAGAATTTTGAAGTTAGTGCCATTTTAAATATATAGAATGCCCCTTAAGAGAATTTCAACATTAGAATCTTTCAGTATACGTTATATCCTGTAAAACGGTATCTTTAGTTTTAAGAAGCAATGAATAGCGGCTGAATAATGCTGGGTGGATCCTTTTTCTTTCCGAGTCTGTACAAAAGTTTTTAAAAAATGTTAAACATTCATTATCAGTCAAATTTCTAACTGACCTCGTATAAGTCCTCGTAATTTTGTTATATTCCACTTTCTGAATCGTATGTTAATTATATTTGATGCTGGTATCAACTGTTATAAGAGAGAATGTTTTATGTTATTGTATCTGATGCACCTATTTTGCCTCACTATGTACGAGAATGCAATTCAACAAGTAGATAATAAAAAAATTAAGCTGTATTCCAAGAAAATTTCAGCAAAAACTCTAATGTAGCACAAGTAAGAAAACAGAAGAGCACTTGTATGAATTAACAGCAGAGATCTCCAATAAATCTGAGTCGCAGCACTTTCAATAGCGCTCAAAGGTTTCTCAGTTCTCACTGTTGATCAGCTTGACGCTACTAAACTTATGAAAATTAATGTTGTAAAATATACTTTTCATTATTTTTAAATAAAATGTAATTTTATTTAAAAACTCTTAAATATATTATTTTAAAATATACTTAAAATATTGTTTTAAAAATTTATTAAAATTGGAGAAAAAATTGTTCTTAAATAAAATTGGTTTTCCCTGAAAAACTAAATGTTTGAATTTTTCAGCGGTGTAGAAATATTGTTTTCATTATGCTCCGAAGTTAGTAACCACAAACGAACCAATTACACCTTCCAGCCAAGGCACGTGGATAACCTGAATTTCCCGAACACCGCCGCGACAATTAATCGGGCACTGTGGCCCTCGCATAATAGGCCTTATTTCGAGTGGCTTATGCAAAGACCCTTCAGACAGAGGTACGACCCGTCATCGGCGGGGGATAATTCAACCCCCGCCAATACTAGATACCACAGGGAAGCGAGACTCCGCTTATACTGCTGGTAAGAAGGTTAAGCAGGTAAGGTCCGAAGTTAGAAAGGGAAAATGTTATACTTTTGATTAATTTTAAATAAACACTTTGAGAAATTCTCTCTTAGTGAGCAAGAATTAACTTCCTACCAAATTTCGTAATACTAGAGCCAACGATGTGCCCTGTAGAGTGTTTTGAATCTCCCGTGCCGCGATTTACAGATTGTGTTCCCCCATGTTAATAAGATAAGTTTGCTTGCTTGGTCTAAGGACTGGATTAGACTTGCCTGTGGTGCAGAGCTGCGGATATGGCCGCTTGGCTGGAAGTTATTCTGTTGAAAATCAAGCATATATTCTAGCAGCAAAATGGTACACATTTCCCGGACATACATCGTATGTGACAAACATATTTTTGAATATACGGAGTGTTTAGGAACAACCTTTACAAACATTAAGGGCAGTCTAGGCACATAGAAAAAAGTAATTTTCCTATATGCATAACATGGGGTCTGAAATGCAAATGGGATCCGCTTCAAGCGACTCTTCGCCAATGAATTAAGTTAGTGGCGAATCTAGGATTCGTGTCTGGGGGAGGAGGGTTATGGGAATAAAAATTTTGTATCGTCGTGACGAATGTCAAACCTCAAGGCTAAAGTAAACCAAAACTGTTTGCCTTTACAGGCTTTACTCACCTGACAATAAGAATCATAAATAACAATACAATACTTTCGATAATTTAATAAAAATTACAATGAAATAACTAGCCAAAAAATGTCTTCGACCGCGTCAAAACTACATATACAAGTGGAATGACAGCTAAAGTAGGAAAAGTTTCGAGCCTGTATAGCCAGAAAGCAATGTTGAAACGTTTTAATTCTTTTTTAAAGAGGGAAATAAAGAAAAAACAGTTGTACTCATTTTAAATAAAATCAAGAATTCTGGCTTGGCTGTGGGGGGCTGTAGCCCGATACCCGCCCCCTGGATTCGCCACTGAATTAAGTAAAAGGAAAGGTAAATGGCGCAGCAACACATATGCATGAATAACGGCGAGTGAAGCGTTTATCTCTTCAAACGGAACGGCCTTTGACGACACTTATTTTAACTACTCCAAAAAATTGTAGTATCGTGTCCTGCCTGCCATTATCGTATCTATCATGTCTTATAAAATTGCTAATGTAGTTAGTTATTCATGTAAATGGGCTGTTGTATAGTTTTGACAATTTGTATTCCACTCATGCTGTGTTGCCCATTTCATCTGGTGGGTCTTCTTCTTTGACTCAATTCACTGGCAAAGAGCCCCCTTTAGAGAATTGCCTTTGCTTTTTCAAGCCCATGTTATATGTTAAAATGTCTTTTTGATATATATGTCTGACCAATCCTTCAAGATTGTAAACGACCATTCGAAACACTCTGTATAATTATGTCATCTATTACGTAATTTTGGAATTTATATTTTATGGAGAGTAATATTAAACACATCCAGCAGTAAAGAAAAGTTTCCATTTTAGAAACTACGTCGTCGAAATTTTTTCAGAAATAATTATATAGCAAAAATACTAAACAATATTTCTGCCAATCATTTTTGAAATGTTTTTTTTATTAAAATAAGCATTATCTCTGTCTTGCTTTAGAAGTCAAAAAATTATTTACTACAAAAACTCATATTTACTCTGATATTCATAATATTAATTTCCAATTTGAAGGGAATACTTTTCTGACACATTCTCAAGTATTCTGTAGGTTTCATATATTTTGGTGGGAATCTCTGCATGCTCAAAGCAAAAAACATGTAGGGAAATTTGGGATTTTTAAAGAAAACCTTTATTTCATCCAGAATATACTTGCTATTTCCACGAAATTGCATGTAAACAATGTGCATATTAAGCAAAATCATTGATGAAATTTGTAAACCATCATCAATTTCCTGTGGAACGGGGTGAACCCAAATTTTTTTCTTCTTCACCAATTTCTGGTATGTCTCCTAAATGCCTTCGTGGCCGAATCGTCGCAGTAAAATGTGGGTTAGAGCCTTTTCATTACATTGACGAAGTTCAAGGGCAGTTGTCGAGCCTTTCCAAAGAAATTCTAAGAAATGTGAAAACCGAAAGTGTCCGGATACTTTTGATCATATAATATATTCTCTTTTGAAAGGAAGAAAACAATTGGCTGAATATGTTACAGATATTCCCCAAAATGCCGTGCCCACAGCTTTGAATGTGCTATTTTGCAGAATAAAAACAACTTCTGAAAGCGCAATAACAATTTGTAAAATGTCTTTATCAGGGCGGAGTTGTGCATTTGCCATTCTAAATAAAAGAGACCTTTGTCTATTCCGACACACCCACTCGAAGGGCATTTGCACTCGCTGTATTTTTAAGAGAATATTCATTATTTAGGTGATAATTCTGCAAAAATCTGTCGAAACGCATTCAACACGTATACACAATCATATTCAATAAGTAATTGCACTTTTTAATCTAATGGTCACTGTATTCTTTAATCTCACATTTAAAACGGGGTTCGATGCGTTTCGCACGCATTTATTTTCGCACCACTTCATCATATACGCACGTACATTAAACTCATAACGAACAAGAATACAGGCGAAGGCGCATTTTCCATAAGGCAGTAAAATGCTTTTGGAAGAACACTGAAGAAAAGTTTAAAAGCTGACGATTAACAACTTCTGCCAACATAGTATTTGAATACAACAAGAACAAGAGGAGCAGTATTTTAATAATATGAATTTCGAGTGTGATCTACAAATTCGATAGATGTTAATGATTAAAACGGAAAATTTTACATTCAGAAGTGTTTATCTTTTTTTATGTCCCAAAAATGTGAAAAAAAAATTTAGTTTTAGTTTTCAAATGGTTGTTGTAAACAAGAGCCCTCGATTTTTATCGCATACTTAAAGAATGGAGCGTTTTGTGTTGACAGTCAGCATAGTGAAGAATAGTGAATACAATTTTTATACCTCTTCCTTGACTAATTATGTGAAACATTTGATGCAGATGTAAAGATTTGGTATCTTAACGACATACCGAATTTTATTAATTTTGTTTGTTGTGTTTTTGCGTTATCATGTTCCCACGCAAACACGTAGACAAAAAAAACGGTCTATCCTTCCACGGATTTAGACCAAAATTCTACACAGATATACCATTTGTGGGAAAAATCATGTATGAAAAATCACCCATCCAGGTTGTTGCGTTTTCAAGTTACATTCAAATACGCACTTATGCACAGATCAGACAGTGACTTTTTGATGGATTTCTTCCAAAAATCTTCTCTGGATTTATATATTTAAAAAAGCTGCCTAAAATTTAGACAATCCTTTTTCAGTTAACGGATTTGTAAAGTAGTCAGCAAAGTTTAATTTAACATTCTTATGTTTTAGACTAAAAACTCAATATTTTATTTTATTTTTATTTACTTCATTTAAAAAATAATATAAGGTATTAACAAAATTGCAAATTGTAACCAAAATGACTCAACTGTTGTAATGATGCCAAACGAGCCAACAACATTGAAACCTTTAGAAATGCCGCCATCTCGAAACGGAATAAAAAAGAAAGATTCTTACATGTACGTCGTGTTTGATTTCTTCAAGGAACATTTATGTCAAATCTTTAAAAAATCGAACAAGGCATTTTATCGCGACTGCGTAGAAAACAAATTTACGAGCAGACGAAACACCGAACGGTCAGAAGCAAACAGAGACTCGCTTCGCATGGTCTATTGAAGCGTTCGGATGAACTAGGTCCGGATTGGTTAGGAACAGAGACAAGATATTAACAGCAAGTCATCCTTCCTGAAATGAACGACAAACGACCCAAAATATTTCTGCCGGGGAGCTCTGATATTTCCAAAATTTCAGCTTCAGTACTTGAACATTGCTCTTTAGAGAGTTGTAACAATTGCAATGGATAATGAATTGGCATGAAAATTTTCATATCTCTCACAAACTTTGTGGATATACTGTATATACACCGAGTGATGAATAAAATTTTTGTATTCCGTTTCTTCAAGTTTACCTCCAAGCAATTTGAGACATTTGCGTAGCATTCCGAGAACATAATGTGCTCTGAAATGATTATTAACATCTTTGAATAATTGCCGGCTTCAGCAAATAATGCTACATCATCCACTTAACGAAGTAGTTTAATCTTATCCTTATATACAAATACACAGATTTCCAATTCCAGATTCTTAAAACTTAAACTTTCAAGTACGGAGCGAATTTCTAAAAAACATTCCCTCTCAGAATGATGCAAACATTATAAAGCTTCATTAAACGACATATGTGGTTTAGATGGATCGACAAATCCAAGTGGCTGGGTCATAAAACTGTTCTTCTGCAGCGAAGTGTATACAGGGTGTTCAAAAAGGTCATTTAAGAATTTTAAGGATAGGTCAGCTATACAGAAACAAGAAAATTTCACAATAGAACATGGGGACAGAAATGCAAAAGGGAACCCCTACCGGAGGTTCTTTGTCAAGTAAAAGAAAAGGGTACACTAGATAAAGTGGAAATCACAGATTGAGTGGAATAGAAATTTACAGTAACACAATAACCCAGCTGCATGATTAACACCATGCGAAGCGTGTATCGCCTCCGACGGCATCTCCTTTGAATAGTTAATTTGAAAATTCCAAAGGATTTTTCGTTGACACGGCGTCCTATTTGCCGTTGTTGTACCTGTCATGTCGTTAAGGGCTTGAGATGTTGTTATTCGTGAAATTGCATTGTGATATTGTGAGTATTCAAGTCAATGTGTGTTCTACATTTCATCTTGGGTGATGCTTTTCTTTTTCTTTAATCACCGACACGGAACACCTCAGAAACATCCCTTTGCATTTTAGACCCCAGGTTCTATTGCAAAAATAATTAGTTTCTGTATGTCTGACCGACTCTTAAAGGTTTTAAACAAACTTTCTGAACACCCTGTAAATAGGCAATTTGATATCTGATTGACAATGCCTCCAGTTTTGTTTACAAAATGGACGAGAAAAGCACATTCTAATGCCGGACGCACTTTGAAACAGGGAAGGTTGTTGGGCTTCTACGACTCACTGTTTTCGCTACCCTAGTAACACAATATGCTGTACAATATTGTTTCGATATCCTCACGATATCGTTAGAGGTTATATTCAGATCATGTAATAACGTCGTGGAGATACCGTACATTATCTTTTGTTAATGTATTACTAATTCGCTGGAAGGCCGAAAATTGCCTCGCAACGAAGAGCAGGGCAGTACTGTATAACACGTGGCCTGCTCAGCGAGGAAATTAGCGGTATTCCCCTCATTGGTAGCCAGACCTATATGAATACCGTGCTTGGTCACTCTTATAACGAGTGCGAAATGTAACCTGCTCTTCACTTGAAACTGCGGCATAGAAGCTGTTTGACGCAGTCTCACCCGCAGTGATGTAAAAAATGTCCCTTTCGGATTGTTATCCAGTGTTTAACTGCACATCGCCTTGCTCTGATATGTGACCTCTGTGTAAAATGCGAAATGGGTTTCAAAATTAAACTGACGCTGTCCATTTCGCGTGCATCACGTGAGCATGAATTCTCTCCAATCAGTTTTCATGAAGCTGATTTGAAAGCATTTCCGGCTGATACTTTTATTGGAGCATATGCTATTTGATCGAAAAAGTGTTAATGATAGAACTGATGCAGATTTTTTTCAGACGTTGTCTGATCAAAAATTCCTGTTCGCCGGGAATATGATTTCTATTGAATCTTGTACCATGTTATTTTCATGGTTGTCTCAACAAGCAAAATATATTAGGATATTAATTCAGCTTTCAAAAATGAAAGAGAAACACGCAATTACATATTTATTTAAACAGCGAAAACGGTTGGAATTGCGTTGCAACAGTGAGAAGTATTGATGTAAATTATGCCAAAAAATAATTTAAAAAATTTATTAAAATGAGAGAAAGTCTGAACGGGAACTTAACCTTTAGGCAACGGGGACTTAAACAAGAAGAACTGCGTTGAAACCGGAGAGTTGAATCCTCCCTTCTATCTGGAAGAGCAGTTGTAGCCCGACCAGCATTGCAATGTAAAAAATGTTAAATAATGTAAAAAAAAGGTTAATCGATATCATTGAAAAGTTAATTTTATGCACTTTTGTGCTTTAATATTTTTGGAAGTTATTAAGGAAAAACGCCAACATTTCGCTTAATTTCTAATTAATTAAAATTCTAATGAAAATTTTAAAAAAGGGTTCCGAGGTGAACATTCTCAACCTCCAAAGTATGTTTCTGCTAAATTTCTTACCTCTAGGCCCATCGGTCTGTCCTGTCGAGGACCAAAGCACAGGCACACACACACATTCTCCTTTATTCTTTGCAGGGATAATGGCTACTTTGTGATGGAGCTCGTAGATTTGAATCATAGAAGATGAAAACCTGAGACGCCACTCCCAACATTCCAAGAAACATGAGTAGTCGATGGGATTCATGTCGAAAATCGTTTCTTTGGCGGAATATGAAAGTCGCGAGAGGGGTGACGAGAAAAAGTCCTACAAAAAAAAAGTGAAAAAAGCTACAGTAATAACTCACAAAATGAAGAATTTATCACCAATTCAGTTACGTTTGAACACGCAACGTAACTAGTTCATGAGCCCTACTTTTCATTCTGTGTGTCGTTATAAAATTATGTTTACTGCGCGTTTTCGGAGAACTATTAATTAAAACGCCCCAAATATTAGTTTCCATAATACGGAAATGGTTTATTTTCATTTGTGCAAATGGAGGTCCAAAACATATAAAAACCAATTTCGAAGTTTTCTCCCCTACAGTTTAGTTGAGGTCGTGAAAAACTAAATTCATCATGACGGACACCTGTGAAATTGATGTCCAAGTAAGTTGCTATAATTATTGCTTCAGCGGATTTTCTGAAAACATTTCTGCTTTCTTGTTATGAGATATTATGCTGAAATAATTAATAAACTCTTATTGTCTCACTCATTCTTACACTTTAAAGGGGAATTGAGCCAATGTATTCGTCTTTTTTTAAACGGTTTAGAAAAAAATATACAGTGTTCATTATTTAGCAATTATAAAATTTGTAAATGCATTGAGTATAGCCTTCGGATTTTTTAAAATTTTTATATGCGTACTTTAATTTTTTTGGTTTCAAATTTAGTAAGTGTACTATGAACGAAATGGTAGTATTTCTCCAATAGTTACAACATATCATAATTTAGTTAGCTTCGAATTGAATGAATCTTCTGTAACAAATTTCTGGAATGAGAATTTAACCCCGGAATGTACAGAAGTTACAACGTTATAAAGGGGAGTGTTACAGAACATTTCAACATAGTAAATTTTTTTCATTCAGGCGGGAATCGGTCATCGCATCTGAGAATTGAAATTTTTCTTTCAAACCCCTTGTATTCAATAGGTTTTATGTACATACATTTGAAAGACGATTTCTTTCTGCTATATAATATATCTGTATACCATTGTGCGCAAATATGGCGCAATTTAGGATATTAAGATATTCTTCTCCTGAAATATTTATTTATTATCTGCTTTAACTCTGTAGAAAACATACGAAAGGTGAAAAGTATATATTTTGTTACTAGAACTTGGATGCACATTCTAAAATTTGCGGTTTCATTTCATGCAGCTGTCTTGACCAGTGAACGTCAATTCATAAATAACTCCGAAGAGTGTCAACTTTTGAATCCAAAGGCATTACCAAATTTGTCTGCTCCCAAATAATTGTCCGGGTTGTTCTTCAAGGACTAAAAGCAAGATGCCAGAGTTTCGTTCCATTTTCCACATTTTCAGCTTCTCTTTCCTCTTTTGATATTTGTGCTGCATAAATATCCATTTCAAGGAAATAAATCAGATTTTAATATACAGAAGAATAAAATAGAAACTAGCTTGAATGTAAAAAAATTTTGTATTAAGCATTTTTTAACATCTGCTATTATTTTACCTCACTATATTTATTAAATTATTATTTATCATCAAAATTTAGTAAACATGGTTAGACTTTCATTTCTTTATTGTTATTATGGATTTTAAAAATATTGGCATTTATGTCTAACTAACCACTTTTGGCCACCATATATTTGGCAGAAAATATCAGCTGACTCTAATTTCAATTAAAACTTTTATATAACGCGAAATTCATGAGTCTCCAATAAAGTATTTTAAACATCGAATGGTGACAGATAATTAAACCGAGCTATTTTAGTAAGCTTACTCATACTTTCGCCATTTTGTACATGAATCTCACTAATAGAGTGGAGTCACATGACGTCGCATGAAAAACATTACTGTATTATAAGTGAATAGCATCTAATTGCGCGTTTTATTAAGCGAACTGTAACTTCACTTTCTTATTCTTCAGAAGCTGCCTTTGGCAACCAGCTATTTTGATAGTATTAATGGTTTGAAACGTGTCATTAAATTGTTTTATGTGTACCTTGGACTTCATGGTTCCTCCAGCAAAGTAAATAAAAATATCAAATTTTGATAGATATGTGACTCGCGCTATTTTCGAAGCCTTATATCTGTTTTGTGCATTTTATTCAGCTGCTTAATTCCCTCAAACTTTCATCTCACGTAAAATTTGAGCTTTAATCTGAGAAATGAAATCATTAAGGCTCGACTAACACAAGAACTTGCTTGCTGAATCGAAACATGCTTATAAAATATCGAAATCATTCAGCATCGGAGTTATTTGTGTAATATACAATGTCTTATAATTTTTGAAATGTATTAGAGAATGTTTATTTTCCGATTCAATGAAATAATTAGAGTAATGCAAAAAGAAATCAAAATTTCCAACTAACAGAGCGGCAATATATTTTTATGTATCCAAATGTATTACCGAAGAGAGCAGTTCTGGTTAGAAAAGTTATAAAACTATAAAAAAATTTCATCATTGCTTACTTTTAAAGTGAAATATTACCTGTAAATACCACAGAACTAGAAAAATTCTTAGATTTTATGTAAACCATGTTTTAAAAGAAACCGAGTGATTACGAAAGCCAAACATTTATGCTTTGGTTAACAACAATGGGAGACAACCCCAGAATACAATATTTTTTGTAACAATGTAAAAGATTTGAATTCATTACATAAATGAAAGGGTTTGCTGTAAAATATACCTACAAATAAGTTCAAAAAAATTTTTCATTAGGAAAAAAAATAAGCAACTATCTTGGTTTCAAAGAATCATTTTTGCAATTTCAGTGGTGTAAAAGTCATTTTCGTGCTATAATATTTTCGGAAGTTATTTATTAAAAGAGATAATTTTGTTTGATCTTTCATTAAATAAAATTTTTATAATGGCACCAAAGTCACTATTCTCACCCTCAATAATATATTTGTGCTAAATTGAGTAATTATAGGTGCTGCGTTCTATTTCGTAGAGCGTCAACACAAGGATGTCACACATATTTTTTTTACTATAAAGAACCCTTTAGAACTATTTTGATACTTTTTAATCTAAATAGATATCTCTAATGTTTCTAAAAATGAAATTTTGTTATAAAGTTCTCACCCACTGTTCTGATGTGCTAAAGCTGAAATTTTGCGCATTTGTCTGTTCTCGATTATTCCATCCTTTTTAAATATTTTTAGAACTTAATTACCAGTTAATAAATTAATTTTGTTCAATTTTCGAATATGGTGGAAGTGGTGCCACCTAGTATTAAATTTAAGAAAAAATTATTTGCGATTCCATAGTATATTTACAATACTTATAAATTATAAGTTGAAAAGTAGACATTAATGAGTCTAAAAGTATTACTTTGCAACTGATATACGATTAAATTAATTTAAAAACATAGAATTAACGCATTAAATCTGTCGTTTTTCCAGCCCTTACTACACTACATTAACGAAGCTCTCTTTTCTCTTTTGTGATTTATCGTTTTATTATTATAGCGTTAAAAGTGTTCCCTGCTTTACACTCTCTCTCACGGATAGGATTACAAAAATCTGAAGACATTATAACTTCATTCCCACTTTTTTAGTTTTTTTTCTACATGCATCAAAAAAAGACATTGGACACAAAATTTTAGACAAAAAATCACTTAGTTCAATTTATTGAAAATTATGGTGATTGAAAATTGCCTGAAAATACTAACGCGTCAATTAAAAGGAATAACGTAGTAAAAATACGTCTGTAGTTTAATAA
Organism: Araneus ventricosus; assembly: GCA_013235015.1. Lineage (NCBI taxonomy): Eukaryota > Metazoa > Arthropoda > Arachnida > Araneae > Araneidae > Araneus > Araneus ventricosus. The sequence goes on from BGPR01000958.1 coordinate 134,451, forward strand.
AACGAATAGTGTATTGTATAGAGAAAGCAAGTATGAAGTATAAGTGTACAAAAATATTTAGAGTCTTTTCCTCAATGCTATATTATTTCAGATTCACGTGTCTTTAAAATGATTCATGCGTCTTAATTATCAAGTAAATCTTACAAAACTTTTAGTTCGGTATCCTGATAGATACTAAAATAATTCTTGGTATCCATATTATGTTTCGCCAACATTTAGGTAATTAAAAGTGAAAAATGAAAAAATATAAAATTTCGATGAAAATTAAGTAAACCAAAAAATATTTCCTATAAATTAACTATTGAATGAAATAGCAAAATAATACCCCGTTATGTTTTAAATGTACTTAGGAAAAATAACAATGTAAAATCAAGTGAAAAAATAAAATAAAAAACATTGGAACGTAAGGAACGTTTTTAAAAATTGAAAAATGGATTTTTTAACTTTTAAAAAAAAGTTATTGAGTTAAATATTTTTTAAATATATTCCATATTGTAATGTTTCAAGAGATATATGCAGAAAATGTCAGAACTCCAAGTCAATATTTAAGCAAAAAGCTATATAGTGTCCACCGTCCCCTTTATAGTCTCCATGTTATATATATGATATTTTACTTAAAATCCAAAAACAATGATCAGAATATAGTTAACATTTCCTTTATCTGATTAACTTCCCGTTTCAGATAATCTCGCCGGTGACTCCAAATATTTGTTGCGTGTTGATTACGCTGCAATGCGGTCAATGAGATTCTTCTGAAGGATCGCGAATGCCGTATTTATTGAATCTGATGAAAGTCGTTGATTTGCCTTGTGAAATATATAGGAAGAAAAAATTTCCTGTTTTAAAGATAATATTTTACTAATATAGTTTACGCATGAAACTAAATGGTACCTTTGTTTAATGAATTACGCATGAAACTAAATGGTACCTTTGTTTAATGAATTACGCATGAAACTAAATGGTACCTTTGTTTAATGAATATTTAAATATTTTCTAAATTTTTATGCGGTATTTTAAACTTCTTTTTTTTTCTTTAATTTTTCAACTTCAAAGGGAATTTTAAAAATGTGTATAACTTTACACAATCCTGAATTTTTTTTCCATCTGTCTATTTTTAAAATGTTTGAAAGTGAGCCCGGTAAACCTCGGTATTTTTTATCATTTTATTTTTTAATATCTAGGCCAGTGAAGATTTTTCATTTTTTTTATTCTCTGTCGCAAAAATGAATATCTTAGTCGGAAAGAAATGTATTCGACGACTAAGCTAAACTTGTTTTGACCCAGATGTGAATTAATAAAAAATTCAGTCGTCAAGTTCGAAATTTGTTTTTCTTAAAAATATTGAACTTAAGTGGACTAGAACGCAATCTAGAATTCATTAGAGACTTTTAAGAATTGATAACCGAATGGCGTCAGTATTATTTATATCGATTTCAATATTTATTTCGATATGGAATGCAGAGCACTCTTTCAACGCGATTTTTCTGCGATTTCGTTAAAATAGCAAACATATTCGTGAATATATAAAGGTTTCTTTTTAAAAAAACCTTAATTTTTCCGCATGTTATTTGGTTATAACATGCAGAGTTTCCAACCAACCTGTACGAAACTTACCGACTACTTGGAAATATGTAAAATATGCTTTGTATTAAAATTTGAATCAAATAATTTGAATATTTCAGGAATTAAGATTATTTATAGTAATTTTTTTCTTTACTTCGCATGTCCAAAAGTAGTAAATGTTTCTGTCATAACTTGAAAGCTAGATACATAGAGCAAATTATATAAAATTTCCAGTTCTCTCCATTAATATTCTGAAAGATATCGGCATAACAGTGAGATAAATTTTGGTAGAGTCTAAAGGAAAATAAATCATGAGGGTTTTTAAACTTTAATCTTCGAACAGCAATATTGAATTTTATGGAAGTTGAATATCCTGAATACTTATGGACATTAATAAATTAAATACATAATTTAAATTGCATTTCGATGATAAATATTGGAATATTCAAGTTTAATAACAGATAATAGAGAGTTTTATAAGATTTTTAAAGAAACCTTTATATCTTAACGAATATTTTTTTTTCTAATTTTATGAAAATGCATGTCAACATTATGCACATCAAACAAAACAATTTATGAAAGTTTCAACTCATTAAAAGCTTTTTGTGAAAAGTTTTGGGCCAAAATAATTTTCGTCGTTATCAATTTGTAGAATCTCACTGAAATGTCATAGTGATGGAATCTTCACAGTAAAATGCGAGTTCAAACGATTGTATGTTCCACGATTCTCGGCAACTGATTGCGAACCATTGTATTCATATTAAATCTAAATTTTTCGCAGATTAAAAATGGTCCCTAGTATTTGTCCACCAGTATATATTCTGCCGTCATTCGGTGAAGTTGTGGCAGGATGTAATCTCGCTTTCCATGGAAAACTTGTAATCGATGGTTCGAAACCTTTCAGCAATATAGCTTTTATTCTATTTTTGAAAAATGCATTCAATTTCGGTTTTTAAAGATTGCCTGGATAATGGATTCTTTTTATTAATTTTCCATGTACAGTTTGCATATAAACTAAATAATAACTAAAAAGCATTTCAGTAAAATTCAGAATAATATTGCTGTAGTAATAACTCCCAAAACGAAACATTTATCATTAATGCAGGGAGGGTGCCTTTCGAACACGCAACGCAATTAGTTGATGTTCAGTACTTTCTTTTCATATTTTGTGTAGTTATTAAATGATGTTTACTGCGTGTTTCCGGAGAACTGTTAATTAAGACGCCTGAAATACTAATTATCATAATACGGAAATGGCATTTTTGTAATTTGATCAAATGGTGATCCAGATCATATAAAAAGGAATTTCAAAGTCTTTTTCCGTGCAGTTTAGTTCAGGTCGTGACAAGCTGTATTCATCATGACGGACAGCTATGAAATTGATGTCAAAGTAAGTTGCTTATTGATGCAGTGGATATTCTAAAAGTATTTCTGAGGTATTACCTGAAATAGTTAATCAAATTTTATTTTATCATTCTTAGAGTTTAAAGAAGAAATTCACCCAATGCATTTGTCATTCTTCAACCGAATTGTAAAATATTCAGTATTTAGAAATTATAAAATATTGAGGTTTATTGAGCTTTGCTATCGTAATTATTTTCCCATTTTTATATCCATTTTTTAATTTTTTGTTTCATGTTTATCAAGTTTATTCCAAAACTTTTATGTACATACATTTGAAATATGTTTCATTTTTACTATATTATATAGAAACAATATTCTTTTAGTTCTAAATGATTAAAAGTTTAAAAATGCTAACTTTGGACACTAAAATGTTAGACTTTTAATAAAAATTTGTAGAAGGATGTATTTATTGTAAATTAAAACATATAGCGTTTTTTCTAATTTTCGCTTTTTTTCCTTCATTTTTGTAACAGTTCTGCATTGCATGAAACAGATACACAAGAAAGGGCATTTTTTTCATTAACTTAACAACAATATTACAAGAGTATGATTTCTGTGTTATAATGTTCGCAAATATGGCACAAATTTGCATATTAAGTTATTTAACTACTTAAGTATTTATTCATCATCTGCTTTATCTCTGTAGATAACATACGAAAGATGAAATATGTATATTTTTTTACTAGAACTTTAATGCACATTCTAAAAGTTTGCGGTTTAATTTCAAGCAGCTGTCTTGACCAGTGAACGTCAATTCATAAATAAATTCCGAAAAGTGTTAAGTTTTGAACCCAAAGATATTACCAAATTTGTCTGCTTCCAAATAATTGCCCGCGTCCGTGTTGTTTTTCAGAGACTAAAAGCAAGAACAGAGTTTCGTTCGAGAAAATTCAGAGTTTCGTTCCATTTTCCACATTTTCAGCTTCATCCTTCCTCTTGATATTTGTGCTGCGCATATATCCATTTCAAGGAAATAAATCAGATTTGAATATAGAGTATAATAAAATAGAAATTAGCTTGATTGTGCAAACAATTTGGTATTAAGTATTATTTAACATCTGTTATTGTTTTACCACATTGGGATCAGTTGTAGGCGTTGAATATTTATGAAGCAATGTATGATGTTTTTTCTTGCAGACAAAGCAAGATCTTTTAGAATTGCAGCCGGAAATAACATGAAATTCACTCAGACAGTTCAAGCAAGCTCGAAGTTTTTTTTTACCAATTCAGTTCTATCTGGCAATTTCATGGCCTTTTATTTATCGCATTGACACAATGAATGAGTAGTTTGATTATTGCAAGCACCACACTTTTTTGGTCTATTAGAATTAATAAAAAAGGACTTTGATCGCTCAGAATTTGATTTCGTAGGATTGATGCTATGAACGCTGCACAAGATTTGGTATCTTCTTTCTTGAAATTCGAAACACGCATCAAAATCGGGTACTTCATTATCTAGTTTATCCAGAACCACATTTATTAATAACGCGTTTGGCAATTTATTTCTTTCGAAGTCTAAGATTTTTAACGATCTAAAACTTTTTTTTCTTAACATTATCTTCAGAAGATGCGTAAATCTTCAGAAGATTCGCGTTTCACAACCTGCAAATTGAGCATATTTTTGATATGACAGTCTACAATAACTCTTTTGTTTTCGTACCTTTGTTCAAGAGCTTTAAATAGCGAAGAAAAATCATCATCGGCAGTTTCAATTATTTTAGCTTCCCCTTTCAAAGAACCGCGTAAATAATGAAGCTTTTCATTATCAGAAAGCTGAGAATTTTCATTTATGAGATCGTTAAATTGCGTTTTAAATAAACTCCATTCCTCAAATCTCCCGCAAAAAGTCGGAAGAGGAATTTTTGGGAGTTTTATTGAAGCTCCTTTAGACTGTGTTCCGGTCTGAAAAACACTTACATTCATTCACATTCCAGATTTCA